>OX451218.1:53963031-54563031 GCA_949628195.1 Phasia obesa | reverse complement strand
AATGAATTTTAGTTTCATCAATGTTACCACGCTTGATTGGAATTACACAGAATGAATTTTCCTCGATAACTGAAATTAACTTATTTATTAATTCATTCGAATTTTTTTCCCTTAAAAAAATTGGTGGTGGTTTAAACGACTTGGGTGCCGTTTTTTGTTCACTTGTTTCGCTATTTAAAATAGCAAAACGATTTTGGGAACTTATTCCGTTAGCCTCCTTATCTTTAAGTACTTTGGACATTGGTGCAATCTGCGAAGATTTAGGGCTTCGATCTCTTTTCAATACAGTTATATATCTGTCCATTCTCACTTGCGTCTTAGGGTTTTCTGCACTATACATATTACAGTTGGTAACACTGTGTTCAGAAGGCGACTTGTTTGTAGTTATATTATTGTCATCGCTTAGCAAAAGCGACGAACAAGATTGGGCACGTATAACTTCCGTTGAATTTACACACAAATTATTTTCAGTTTTTTTGTTTTTATTTAATACAATATTGTCCACATTTTTATTGCTTAAATCAAAGAGGCTCATTAGCCTTTATTGTTTTTGTTATATTTTTAAAGTAGCAATTGAATATGCCGTTGTAAAAAATAAAGAAAAAGAAAGAAAAAAAAAATTACAGACAACTTTGTTGTATTAAAACAGGTTTGTTTTTTGTTTGAAATTATTCACACAATGTATGTTTTGTTTTTTGTTAATGCGAGCTTAAAAAAAATCGCTTCCGCACTTATCAACGCCAAAAACAGACTGTGCCGTAAAAATATCTCGATTAAAAAATTTTTATTAGTAAAAAATTACTTACTGTAGCTCAATCCTCAAGCTTCGCGTAATAATTAATATGATTCGATGAATTTAATACAGAAACTTAGTATTAAATAAAAATATAATTAAATTTTTTTTATTTTTCGAAAAATTTATTTTCAAAAAACCAACTCACATAAAAATGTTTGCTGGGTTGTCTGTTTGTTTTTCTTATGTTTCTTTCTCTCCTATTCGTATGTAAATTAATTAACGTCACGATCAGCTGCGATACAGTGATGACAAGTTAGTGGTAACATTAATGAAATTAATGTAAAAAAGCAATCACAATAATAAATCGAATGGAGGTATTAAAAGAAACGAGTGATAATTAAACAAACGTCAGTACAAACAAACAGCAAATTTGGTGAGTGTTAATTATTAATTTTTGTAAATAATTTTCTATTTTCAGAAAATCTAACGCCAATGGAAACGAAGAGAGCAGCAAGTGAATTTAAGAGAAACACGGCAAGAGAAATTGATCGAGATTAAAGTGAAAATTTCGTTCAAATAAATTTGACAAACAAATGAAAATGTTTATTGTGCTTTTTAATTTGAAATAAATAATCACTTTTGTATCACTATGTGTGTGTGTTTCACTACTTAGGACATAAATGAAATGGTGAAAAGAACAAATAATTCTTCGTGTGGAATAAAACTTTTGCTCTAATTTTTAATTTAATTTTTGGTATTAAAAAAAATTATATTAAACGCAAAGTCTCACACAAATTATTTATTCTTAAATACCTGGTTAAGATTTTCTTCACGTTCCGTTTTGCACAAAATACAGCTACACCTGGGCATCGGGTTGACTTGACGAATCCTCTGATGATGAATTTAACTAGTTGAAACTCCTAAGTTGTTTTTGATGATGGTGTAGATTTGTTAGTTAAGCTCCTGAGGTTGGAGTTTTTTTTTTTTTTTTTTTTTTAATAGCTACGGTATTGGTATGCAGCGAATTTTTTATTTATTTTTCAAAAAACACTGTCCCTGCTCGGGCGTCAAAATGTTTTGTCTTTAATATTTTTTAAATATTGTTTGCACAGCAAAAGATTAAAATGTTTTTAGCAAACTTAATTATGTTTTTAGTAAAAAATAAAAGGACACTGTTTTTAAAAAACAACTAAAATTTCGCAGCGAGAAAAATTACAACACCGGTTATATTCGAGTGTATTACAAGAATAAATTTTTATTTATAAATTCAATATGGTTCACAAGTATATTTTTACAGTTTTTAAAATTTCCCCAACAAACTGACAATTATTTAGGAGGCAAAACCAAGACATATAATTTTGACATTTAAAATGCATTTAAAAGTATGAATTCATTTAAATTGAGACAAAGTACAAAATTGAATTTAATATTTAAAAAAATGAAATGACGAAACAAATGCCATTAAACTACATGTCTGGACCAAGTTTCACACTTGTACGCTTTTATTAACAAAAAAACAAAGAGACGTATGGTGTAGTTTAGTTTTCATTTTACAAAGTTTTTTGCTTCTTCTGTAAAATTATATTTTTGTTTGTTTTTTAGCTAACGATATGTATCAATAAAAATATATTCTTGAACAAAAAAGGTTTGGGGAAAAATAATTTTCAAAAGAAGAGTTTAAAATTGGTATATTATTTATAACGAAAAAGATTGTAAATACCAAATTGCATCTTTTCCACGTAGAGTGATTGACCCACACACATTTTTTTTGTAAGTTTTCGTAAATTGTTTACATATTTATATAATTGCTCTAAAATTATTTCTTTCAGCAGGTATTTACATATAAACTTCGTAAAACTAACACAAACTTGCACAACAATTCGAGCGCGCGTAAATAACTGTAAATAATTTATAATTTCCTGAATTCAGTTGATAAATATGACTAATAGATAATTTCATTTACTTTTTTATTTTATTTAATTTTGTTTCTTTTATAATAAGTGTATATATATTTATTTATATATTGACGAATTTTTAAATTTTTTATTTATTTTTTTTTTCTTAACTTCCGTTTCTTATTTTCTTTCGATACATACATATGTAAATATGTACATAATAAAATAAAAAAAATCCGTCGCTAAATTTTTATTAATTATTAATTAATTATTAATTTTATTAATTATTAATTAATTAAATTATTAATTAATAATTAATTAAATGCCTAGATTCTCCTACTCTTAAATATATGTTATATAAATTCATTTAATGTTTTATATAATCATTAATAAATAAATAAATAACAATATAATAATTTTTCTCATATTAGAATAAAAATCTTCTGTAAAACTATACAAATTTGTCAGCAGCTTCTTTTACGAACCACTCAAACTAATTCATTGCTTTTGTGAATCATGGGAATAAACAGAAATTGCCAGCAGTGGCAAGCATATGTTATTAACAGTCTCATTGATATGAATCATGCATTAACAGCATTCATTTTTTTAATGTTAAGTGCTAGCTCAGTACTCATTTTAGAAAATGCAAAATGTTGCCGTTTGAATCGTAATCATGCAGGTCTCTGCTACAAACACGTAATAATGTTTTAGTAGAAAAATTATTTATATTGAACATAATTGAAATAATGGACAAATACAAACTGACGACCACTGTAGCTACTGCGCCAAGATTTTATGGACTCCCTAAAGTTCACAAAGAAGATATGCCACTTAGACCTATTTGTTCTTCTATAAATTCTCCATCATACGGCCTGTGCAAATACGTAGTTAATATTCTGAAAAATCTAACTAAAGACTCAAAATATAATGTTAAAGACGGAATAGAGTTAAAAAATAGATTAATAAATATATCTCTTTCAGACGATTAAGTCTTAGTCTCTTTCGATGTTGTGTCCTTGTTCCCTAGCATACCTGTTAATTTAGCGTTAGATATAATAAACCATAAATTTCTTCATTCACTAAAATGCCTAAAGATTTATTTTTCGACATAATACAATTTTGTATAAAAGAAAATCGATATTTAAAATATAATGACAACATATATGAACAATTAAAAGGAATGCCTATAGGCTCTCCAGCATCACCTGTTATTGCAGACATAGTAATGGATGAGTTACTAGATACTACGCTAGAAAAAATGAAACAAAAGCCAAAAATGATTAGCAAATATGTAGATGACTTATTCTGCATAACAAAAACCAAAGATGTGAAAGAAACTCCGTATCAATCAGTTGGTGTCATTATTTCTTACTGATCCTGAAGCTCCGAAGTCCAAGACATAGCTTATTTTCAGTATGTGTTCCATAAATCTTATCCTCGTATGTAGCGGTGATAATCCAAATTCAAATGCATCAATACTATCCTCCGACTTTGTTGGTTCTTGGTTTAACTGACTTGATGTTGCTTTACATATAATACAGCTGGATGAAGCTTTTGTATCAGTCAAAACCTGGGCAGTTTTTCCGTCTATCATAGATAGTATTAATTGGTAATTCAATTTAATAGTCTGTTCCTCTATCTCTAACTCTAATGGCCTTAGTGTTGAAATTTGAGCCCTAATGTCACTTACTTCATTCTTAATGGTATCATGAGTTTCCTTTTTAAATTCAAATTTTATTGGTCTGCAGTATTTTGTAGACGATAGAGTTTGGTTTTTCCAAATATAACTTGTTTGCACTGTGCTGGACGAAGGTTCCGAGTCCTCTAAGTTTTTTATCAATCGCAATAGTACAAATGACACCATGAACATATCTGTGTCTGAAATATCCTCACATAAAAATTGTTTACATTTTCTTTGTCCAGAAGACCCATCGCATCCCCATTTTTTATACAAGTTTTCTATGGGAAAATTTGTCATATACAACTTATACTGGATTTTAGGGAAATTTTACAAAAAATTGTTTTGTGTACTAAAATTCTCAATTTTCGAATAAAATTAACTTTTTAGTTAGATTCCTCTCTTTCCCCTTACGTTTTGCTATCTGCAATTTGTACTTTTGGCAGTGAATGACTTCTAAAGTAAATTTACTAGCAATTTTGATAGAAATTTGTTTGTAAAAATGTTGAGTTTTTTCATTAAAATAGAAAAAGTGTTCTACGGGCGGATCCGGGCGGGTGCAAAAGTATATATAGGCTTAAAGAGAACACTTTTGCCTTTCTTTGGGTGGTTTCGGTTTTTTGTCCTTTTTTGTCCTTTAGAAGTTATATACTACTAAACTTCAAACTTTGCGAATATATGGAGGTTTCCAATTTTAAACATAACACCCTATTTACAAATTATACAGGGTGCGCATACACCATTTCTTAAAAACAACAGTTCACCTAACATAACAAAAAAAACCGCAGCTCAATATCGATAACAGTTTTTAAGAAATCGCAATTAATATGAGATCAAATATTACAATTTTTATTTTATTTTTAAATTAACATAAATTCTTTGCCTTTAGCAGCATGCCACGCCCACTACTGCAAATATTTTGACCCAATTTTTCGGCTACCTTAGTTTTGATCTGTTTTCTTTCTGGTGACATAAAAATTTTAAGAATCTGTGTCAACAAAAAATATAGGTTTTGGCCAATGAAAATTAATTCTGAACCACCGTGCGACGGTCAAGATGTATACCCAGGTATTTAACGTCTGAAAGCTGTGGTATCATTTGTTTACTTATGCGAATAGGAGGGCATGCGTCGCAGTATGAAAGTTATGTGAGTGCATTTTTGTTCATTCATTTTTATTCTCCATTTTTCTAGCCATTTTTCCAAATTGAGTATGTGGTCTTGTAAAAGTTGTGATGCTTCTTGGGCACTTTCGTGAATTCTTAAAAAAGCTGTATCATCTGCAAAAGTTGATGTGTGGACTAGGGTACTAATTGGCATGTCCGATGTGTACAGTAAATATAAAATTGGTCCCAAAATACTACCTTGGGGAACTCCGGCTTCAATGAGCTTTGGCGAGCTTAAAAAGTCACCTTCTTTTAGTAAAAACTTGCGATTCGTTAAATAATCTTTTAAGAGCTTATACAAGTTTTCGGACAAGTTCAGCTATAGCTTAAATATTAGGCCGTCGTGCCAAACCTTATCGAATGCTTGAGAAACGTCAATAAAGAGCGCAAAACAGTATTTTTTTTCTTCAAAGGTCGTTTTAATTACATTTACTAATCTGTGCGTTTGTTGGATCGTACTATGTTGTTTTCTGAAGCCGAATTGATGGTTCGGAATGCATCCTTTCGCGCTAAGAATTGGATTCAGCTTAGTTATTAATATTCTCTCAAATAACTTTGACACGTTTGATAAAAGGCTTATAGGTCTGTATGATTCTACTTTTGTGTGGTTTTTTCCTGGTTTAGGAATCATAGTTATCAAAGAGACCTTCTACTCTGTGGGAAAGTACTCAAGACGTAAGATGGCATTAAAAACAAACAGAATAATTCTGCGACCTATACGGGGCAACTCAACTAACATCTTGTTACATGTTTTATCAACGCCAGGGGCTTTTTTGGTGTTTAAATCTGCTATTGCCCTTTCAATATCGCTAAATTCAAATCTTAGGGGTACTACGGCACTACTCTCTACTGATGACAACTCTGCTATATCAGTACATACATTTGGGGTGAAAACCTTCTTCAAATGTCTAACAAATAAATTGCCTTTTTCGGTATCATTTCTTGCCCAGTCTCCACAAGAAGTTCGCAAGGGAGGCTTACGTACGGCCGGCCTTTTAAGGTTTCTACATGAGCGCCATAATGAATAATCTGATTGTGCAGTTGCGTCAAGGTCTTCCAAGTAATTTTTCAGAGATGCTACTCTTCGAGATTCTAGCAGCTGTCTTAGCCGTTTCGTGCAATCTTTAAGTCTAGATTTGAGTTGAGGAGATCTGTGTGCTTGCCACTCTCTTCTAATTTTTCTTTTTTCAGCCAAGAGCCGCTCGACATCTACAAAATAAATTTGATTGTATCTAGCTGGTTGTCTGGTTTCTGTCGCATGTTGGGCAGCTGATTTAAGGTTTTGATCAAAATAAATTAGACTCTGGTCCACATCTTCTGATGTTCTTAGCGGTATGTTTTCCGAACAATGAGTACTGAGATACTTTCTATATTTCAACCAATTAATGCTTGTGCAAATTGTTGACGACACGATATTTTGCTGATTCCATATATAGACAATAGTGGGTGAATGATCTGAGGATAATTCGAGTGACGCTTCAACTTTAATCATTTCTCTCGAAATACCTTTAGTCACGCCAAAATCAATAACATCAGGTATTTTCGATCAGTAGGCCAATAGGTGGGTTGTCCACTTATTAGGCGTGATCCCCAAAACGTATGTTTAGCGTTGTAGTCGCCTGATGCTATGAAACAGAGACCTAGTGATTTGTAAAAGTCGATATATTGACTCTCTGATATTTGAAATCTAGGTGGTGAATAAATCGAAGGAATAACAAATTTTTTATGTTATTCTTCAATACAGATGTTTGTTGCTTGAAGGTAGTCCTCACAAAAATCACACAGTAAATGATGTTTAATTCGAGCCCTTATTAGTATTGCTGAACCACCACATGCTCTGCCACGGGGGTCTTTAGTGTCATATAATATATAGCCATTGATTTTAAAAAAGCTATTTGTTGTTAAATGAGTCTCTGAAACCATCATGACATCAATTTGTTGGTTCTTCAAGAAGTACTCGAGTTCATTTTTGTGTTGGCGTAAGCCATTTTGTTCCAGAAACATATTTTTAAACAGTTCATGGTTTGTTAAGTATCGCCTGCAACATCATAGATTGCATGCAAACCATTTCTTGCATCATGCTGCTCATAGAGCTCATAAAACTGTTTAACGAATGCACTAATGTCTCGATACTTGCTTCGAGACGATTGTAGTTACCAGATAGTGTTTGTTCTTTAGCTTCTGGATGCATATTTGGGGTAGAATTGGTTGTAGGTGTCGCTTTGTGTACTAAAACATGATTGGATTTTAACATATCCGCGTATGAAACATGTTTGGTTGTGGGTTGAGCTAACTGAGGGTAATGAGCATTTGCTTGGTATTGTGGCTGCCTAGCAGGAGTATTTAATTTCTGAGTTGACTTCCTTACCTCAGAAAAAACTGGACAGCCTCTGTAGTTAGCAGTGTGATTTCCACCGCAATTGCTATATTTTTTAACCTTCGAGTCATCCTTTGGTTTGTCGCATTTGGCGGAATAATGAAGCTCTCCACACACAACGCAAACCGGAGGCAACTTGCAGTAAGCCCTTGTATGGCCGTATTCTTGGCAATTTAAACACTGAACGGGTCCTGACCGCTTATGTGGTTCCTCTACACTTATTCTGCGGTGTAACAGATATTTTAGATTATAAATGGGATGCGTTTCGTTCTTCTTTAATCTAATATCCCCAGGTTCCAGTTCAACGCGAAATAGAGGTTGAGGAACACGCTCTCGATTTCTGAGATTGTCAATGCTTTTAACTTTAAATCCTTCTTTTTGGAGGCCAGCTTTTATTTCCACTGTATTAACATATGAGTCTACACCTTTGATGACTACCTGTAGGCCTTTGCTACTCTTCAGCTGATAGGTATAAAAGTTCTTATTGCAGCTTTCAAACTCCTTTACTGCTTTACGATAACTACTTTCGTCTATAAAATGAATTTTAGTTTCATCAATGTTACCACGCTTGATTGGAATTACACAGAATGAATTTTCCTCGATAACTGAAATTAACTTATTTATTAATTCATTCGAATTTTTTTCCCTTAAAAAAATTGGTGGTGGTTTAAACGACTTGGGTGCCGTTTTTTGTTCACTTGTTTCGCTATTTAAAATAGCAAAACGATTTTGGGAACTTATTCCGTTAGCCTCCTTATCTTTAAGTACTTTGGACATTGGTGCAATCTGCGAAGATTTAGGGCTTCGACCTCTTTTCAATACAGTTATATATCTGTCCATTCTCACTTGCGTCTTAGGGTTTTCTGCACTATACATATTACAGTTGGTAACACTGTGTTCAGAAGGCGACTTGTTTGTAGTTATATTATTGTCATCGCTTAGCAAAAGCGACGAACAAGATTGGGCACGTATAACTTCCGTTGAATTTACACACAAATTATTTTCAGTTTTTTTGTTTTTATTTAATACAATATTGTCCACATTTTTATTGCTTAAATCAAAGAGGCTCATTAGCCTTTATTGTTTTTGTTATATTTTTAAAGTAGCAATTGAATATGCCGTTGTAAAAAATAAAGAAAAAGAAAGAAAAAAAAAATTACAGACAACTTTGTTGTATTAAAACAGGTTTGTTTTTTGTTTGAAATTATTCACACAATGTATGTTTTGTTTTTTGTTAATGCGAGCTTAAAAAAAATCGCTTCCGCACTTATCAACGCCAAAAACAGACTGTGCCGTAAAAATATCTCGATTAAAAAATTTTTATTAGTAAAAAATTACTTACTGTAGCTCAATCCTCAAGCTTCGCGTAATAATTAATATGATTCGATGAATTTAATACAGAAACTTAGTATTAAATAAAAATATAATTAAATTTTTTTTATTTTTCGAAAAATTTATTTTCAAAAAACCAACTCACATAAAAATGTTTGCTGGGTTGTCTGTTTGTTTTTCTTATGTTTCTTTCTCTCCTATTCGTATGTAAATTAATTAACGTCACGATCAGCTGCGATACAGTGATGACAAGTTAGTGGTAACATTAATGAAATTAATGTAAAAAAGCAATCACAATAATAAATCGAATGGAGGTATTAAAAGAAACGAGTGATAATTAAACAAACGTCAGTACAAACAAACAGCAAATTTGGTGAGTGTTAATTATTAATTTTTGTAAATAATTTTCTATTTTCAGAAAATCTAGCGCCAATGGAAACGAAGAGAGCAGCAAGTGAATTTAAGAGAAACACGGCAAGAGAAATTGATCGAGATTAAAGTGAAAATTTCGTTCAAATAAATTTGACAAACAAATGAAAATGTTTATTGTGCTTTTTAATTTGAAATAAATAATCACTTTTGTATCACTATGTGTGTGTGTTTCACTACTTAGGACATAAATGAAATGGTGAAAAGAACAAATAATTCTTCGTGTGGAATAAAACTTTTGCTCTAATTTTTAATTTAATTTTTGGTATTAAAAAAAATTATATTAAACGCAAAGTCTCACACAAATTATTTATTCTTAAATACCTGGTTAAGATTTTCTTCACGTTCCGTTTTGCACAAAATACAGCTACACCTGGGCATCGGGTTGACTTGACGAATCCTCTGATGATGAATTTAACTAGTTGAAACTCCTAAGTTGTTTTTGATGATGGTGTAGATTTGTTAGTTAAGCTCCTGAGGTTGGAGTTTTTTTTTTTTTTTTTTTTTTAATAGCTACGGTATTGGTATGCAGCGAATTTTTTATTTATTTTTCAAAAAACACTGTCCCTGCTCGGGCGTCAAAATGTTTTGTCTTTAATATTTTTTAAATATTGTTTGCACAGCAAAAGATTAAAATGTTTTTAGCAAACTTAATTATGTTTTTAGTAAAAAATAAAAGGACACTGTTTTTAAAAAACAACTAAAATTTCGCAGCGAGAAAAATTACAACACCGGTTATATTCGAGTGTATTACAAGAATAAATTTTTATTTATAAATTCAATATGGTTCACAAGTATATTTTTACAGTTTTTAAAATTTCCCCAACAAACTGACAATTATTTAGGAGGCAAAACCAAGACATATAATTTTGACATTTAAAATGCATTTAAAAGTATGAATTCATTTAAATTGAGACAAAGTACAAAATTGAATTTAATATTTAAAAAAATGAAATGACGAAACAAATGCCATTAAACTACATGTCTGGACCAAGTTTCACACTTGTACGCTTTTATTAACAAAAAAACAAAGAGACGTATGGTGTAGTTTAGTTTTCATTTTACAAAGTTTTTTGCTTCTTCTGTAAAATTATATTTTTGTTTGTTTTTTAGCTAACGATATGTATCAATAAAAATATATTCTTGAACAAAAAAGGTTTGGGGAAAAATAATTTTCAAAAGAAGAGTTTAAAATTGGTATATTATTTATAACGAAAAAGATTGTAAATACCAAATTGCATCTTTTCCACGTAGAGTGATTGACCCACACACATTTTTTTTGTAAGTTTTCGTAAATTGTTTACATATTTATATAATTGCTCTAAAATTATTTCTTTCAGCAGGTATTTACATATAAACTTCGTAAAACTAACACAAACTTGCACAACAATTCGAGCGCGCGTAAATAACTGTAAATAATTTATAATTTCCTGAATTCAGTTGATAAATATGACTAATAGATAATTTCATTTACTTTTTTATTTTATTTAATTTTGTTTCTTTTATAATAAGTGTATATATATTTATTTATATATTGACGAATTTTTAAATTTTTTATTTATTTTTTTTTTCTTAACTTCCGTTTCTTATTTTCTTTCGATACATACATATGTAAATATGTACATAATAAAATAAAAAAAATCCGTCGCTAAATTTTTATTAATTATTAATTAATTATTAATTTTATTAATTATTAATTAATTAAATTATTAATTAATAATTAATTAAATGCCTAGATTCTCCTACTCTTAAATATATGTTATATAAATTCATTTAATGTTTTATATAATCATTAATAAATAAATAAATAACAATATAATAATTTTTCTCATATTAGAATAAAAATCTTCTGTAAAACTATACAAATTTGTCAGCAGCTTCTTTTACGAACCACTCAAACTAATTCATTGCTTTTGTGAATCATGGGAATAAACAGAAATTGCCAGCAGTGGCAAGCATATGTTATTAACAGTCTCATTGATATGAATCATGCATTAACAGCATTCATTTTTTTAATGTTAAGTGCTAGCTCAGTACTCATTTTAGAAAATGCAAAATGTTGCCGTTTGAATCGTAATCATGCAGGTCTCTGCTACAAACACGTAATAATGTTTTAGTAGAAAAATTATTTATATTGAACATAATTGAAATAATGGACAAATACAAACTGACGACCACTGTAGCTACTGCGCCAAGATTTTATGGACTCCCTAAAGTTCACAAAGAAGATATGCCACTTAGACCTATTTGTTCTTCTATAAATTCTCCATCATACGGCCTGTGCAAATACGTAGTTAATATTCTGAAAAATCTAACTAAAGACTCAAAATATAATGTTAAAGACGGAATAGAGTTAAAAAATAGATTAATAAATATATCTCTTTCAGACGATTAAGTCTTAGTCTCTTTCGATGTTGTGTCCTTGTTCCCTAGCATACCTGTTAATTTAGCGTTAGATATAATAAACCATAAATTTCTTCATTCACTAAAATGCCTAAAGATTTATTTTTCGACATAATACAATTTTGTATAAAAGAAAATCGATATTTAAAATATAATGACAACATATATGAACAATTAAAAGGAATGCCTATAGGCTCTCCAGCATCACCTGTTATTGCAGACATAGTAATGGATGAGTTACTAGATACTACGCTAGAAAAAATGAAACAAAAGCCAAAAATGATTAGCAAATATGTAGATGACTTATTCTGCATAACAAAAACCAAAGATGTGAAAGAAACTCCGTATCAATCAGTGATGACATTAATATCTACCTGGGAGAGACCAAAATTGATATTGTAATCACTATAAAAACTTTGGAGTCACATTCAATCGCTCGCTTAACTGGTCCGATCATATTACACAAGCCTGTGGAAGAACATATAGTATGCTCAGAAGTCTATGGCCAAGGATAAGGATGATGTTAGCAAAGACATTCCTTATACCTACACTACTGTATTCATCAGAAATTTTTGCAAGTTGTAATCTCAAGGAAAAAAGAAAGATTAACACTACTTTTAACAATATTACACGTTATGTTTATGGCCTAACACGATTTGAAAGTGTTTCTTCATTCTCAAAACGTATATTTGGAATTCACTCGATAACTACCTGGAACTAAAAATCTAACTTTTCTACATAAAATTATCACTACGAAGGAACCTTACCATCTTTATAACAAATTGACCTTTACCACATCACTTAGGAATAATAATTTTTTTTAATCCAATGTTTTTAAATTTACATTTAGGGCCTCAGCGCCATTAAGGCATTATTGAGGCTATCTGGCAACAATTCTTATTATCGTATAATATTATTATAGTATATAATACAATATCATGAATTCAAAAAAAAAGAGAAAGAAATTAATAAAGTATATACAAATATATAAGAAAAATAATAAATATAGGTATAATTAAATTATTATAAAAGAAACATATCAAAGTTTTCTAGCAAATATTCTTTTAACCTTCTTTTAAAAATAGAAATAGATTCCGAATTTTTAATTGATATCGGCAAATTATTATATTGTAAACTACCGTTGTACTCAATTCTTTGCTTGGTAGTTTCTAAACGGCACCTTACAGTTTGCAAATTAGACCTTTGCTTATGCCTATGTTGATTAATATGCAATCTAATTGTATGGAGTCCAATATTGTGCAATATCTTATATACATAAACAAGTAGTTGCATTTTGTGTAAACCATAGACAGGCAAAACAGTGCGCGCTATCTCTTTATACAATATAGAGGTTGAAAACAAATTAGGTAGTTTGTAAACATTTTTTAGAGCTCTGTTTTGCAAAACCTGCAAAGATTTCAAATCAGCATTTCTCTTGTATCCGTAAATAAGTGACAAATAGTTAATATTGCTTTGTATTAGCGATTCAAATATCATTAGTTTTGATTTTTCATCGAGCTTATGTCGAAGTTTATAAAGAATTCCCACAACTGAAGATATTTCAGATTTAACATACTGTATATGGGACTGCCGAGCAAGATTACTCTGAAAATGAACGTCTAGGTATTTTATAACATTTACTTCCGTTATCTGTTTTCCATCTATTATTATCACACAATTACTAGCTTGGCTCCAATGCGGTCTAAATCTTATAAACTTAGTTTTATTTGTATTTAAGACTAGTTTATTAACTCTTGAAAATTTTGTTATTAACTCTGCATCATGAGCAATTGTTGATTGAAGAACTTCTACTTGCTTGTATGGATAAAAAATGCACAAATCATCTGCATACATAAAAATGTTTCCTTGCAATCCGATGTTCTTAAGATCATAAACGTAAATTTTAAAAAGCAGAGGTCCTAACACACTGCCTTGTGGCACCCCATACTTCACATGTTTCAGTGAACTATCAGTTGAATTAACAGCGACATATTGTTTCCTATTAGAAACATAGCTCTTGAAATACGCAAGCTCTCGTCCTTCTAGGCCATAAAATGACATTTTTTCTAATAAGATTGTATGATCCACCAAATCAAAAGCCTTACTAAAGTCATAAAATAAACCTCCTACACCAATGTATCCTTTATCTAAGCAATCGCAAATATAGTTTATGACATTGATAACTGCTTCATCAGTACCACAGCCTCTTCGGAAACCATATTGGTTGTTTGCTAGCAGGTTTTCCATTTCTAAATATGACGATAATTGCTTATAAATCAGTTTTTCAAATATTTTGTCTAAGATGGACAAAACAGCAATTGGACGATATTTCTCCAATGTATCTGCTGAAACTTCTTTTGGAATCGGAATTATCTTCTGGATCTTTAGCAATTCAGGAAAAATTGAAGTATTAATTAAAATTAATTGAAGTATTAATTCAATTAGGACCTTCCAATATCGTCATACAGCATTCTACCATCAATTCTTCATCTTCACCATATATCTCTTCCCTCATACCTACAATTCACCAGCAACACACATAAATTTAAAAAACTTTTGTTCCAATATTACAATGGTAACAATTAAAATGAACACTTTAATATTATTTTCTTTAATATTGTCAAAATTGTTCGTATATATATTTATATCTATTTTGTACACAAGCATATATATGTTTGTCTTAATTAATTTGATTATAACTTAACTGATTCTAATACTGTAAAAAAGATGTTGCATCTTGTTGTATTAGAAAATCACTCAATAAAAAAATACAAAGTACAAATACAAACTCTTGAAGCCTTAAATAGCTTTCACAGACACATAACATTCACGATGGAATTAGAGAAAGATGGAAAATTACCATATTTAGATTTATAAATTATTAGACAATATAATACAATATCAACAGATTGGTATCAAAAGCCGACTGCTTCAGGACGTATTATCAATTTTTATTCCAATCACCCAAAATAGGTAAAAATTAACACTGCAAGGAATTTCGCGAAAAGGGTTTTTCAAATAAGTGATACAAAATACCATAAAGTAAACATTAAGAGAGTAAGAAAAATTTTACAAAAAAACAGTTTCTCTTTTATGATGGCAACAAACATCATAAAAAACGCCAAAAAAGATCTAAAAAACATGCCAGTATCAAAACAGGAGAGAACTTATAAATCTGTGACGCATGTCCCAGATTGTATCTAGCTGGTTGTCTGGTTTCTGTCGCATGTTGGGCAGCTGATTTAAGGTTTTGATCAAAATAAATTAGACTCTGGTCCACATCTTCTGATGTTCTTAGCGGTATGTTTTCCGAACAATGAGTACTGAGATACTTTCTATATTTCAACCAATTAATGCTTGTGCAAATTGTTGACGACACGATATTTTGCTGATTCCATATATAGACAATAGTGGGTGAATGATCTGAGGATAATTCGAGTGACGCTTCAACTTTAATCATTTCTCTCGAAATACCTTTAGTCACGCCAAAATCAATAACATCAGGTATTTTCGATCAGTAGGCCAATAGGTGGGTTGTCCACTTATTAGGCGTGATCCCCAAAACGTATGTTTAGCGTTGTAGTCGCCTGATGCTATGAAACAGAGACCTAGTGATTTGTAAAAGTCGATATATTGACTCTCTGATATTTGAAATCTAGGTGGTGAATAAATCGAAGGAATAACAAATTTTTTATGTTATTCTTCAATACAGATGTTTGTTGCTTGAAGGTAGTCCTCACAAAAATCACACAGTAAATGATGTTTAATTCGAGCCCTTATTAGTATTGCTGAACCACCACATGCTCTGCCACGGGGGTCTTTAGTGTCATATAATATATAGCCATTGATTTTAAAAAAGCTATTTGTTATTAAATGAGTCTCTGAAACCATCATGACATCAATTTGTTGGTTCTTCAAGAAGTACTCGAGTTCATTTTTGTGTTGGCGTAAGCCATTTTGTTCCAGAAACATATTTTTAAACAGTTCATGGTTTGTTAAGTACCGCCTGCAACATCATAGATTGCATGCGAACCATTTCTTGCATCATGCTGCTCATAGAGCTCATAAAACTGTTTAACGAATGCACTAATGTCTCGATACTTGCTTCGAGACGATTGTAGTTACCAGATAGTGTTTGTTCTTTAGCTTCTGGATGCATATTTGGGGTAGAATTGGTTGTAGGTGTCGCTTTGTGTACTAAAACATGATTGGATTTTAACATATCCGCGTATGAAACATGTTTGGTTGTGGGTTGAGCTAACTGAGGGTAATGAGCATTTGCTTGGTATTGTGGCTGCCTAGCAGGAGTATTTAATTTCTGAGTTGACTTCCTTACCTCAGAAAAAACTGGACAGCCTCTGTAGTTAGCAGTGTGATTTCCACCGCAATTGCTATATTTTTTAACCTTCGAGTCATCCTTTGGTTTGTCGCATTTGGCGGAATAATGAAGCTCTCCACACACAACGCAAACCGGAGGCAACTTGCAGTAAGCCCTTGTATGGCCGTATTCTTGGCAATTTAAACACTGAACGGGTCCTGACCGCTTATGTGGTTCCTCTACACTTATTCTACGGTGTAACAGATATTTTAGATTATAAATGGGATGCGTTTCGTTCTTCTTTAATCTAATATCCCCAGGTTCCAGTTCAACGCGAAATAGAGGTTGAGGAACACGCTCTCGATTTCTGAGATTGTCAACGCTTTTAACCTTAAATCCTTCTTTTTGGAGGCCAGCTTTTATTTCCGCTGGATTAACATATGAGTCTACACCTTTGATGACTACCTGTAGGCCTTTGCTACTCTTCAGCTGATAGGTATAAAAGTTCTTATTGCAGCTTTCAAACTCCTTTACTGCTTTACGATAACTACTTTCGTCTATAAAATGAATTTTAGTTTCATCAATGTTACCACGCTTGATTGGAATTACACAGAATGAATTTTCCTCGATAACTGAAATTAACTTATTTATTAATTCATTCGAATTTTTTTCCCTTAAAAAAATTGGTGGTGGTTTAAACGACTTGGGTGCCGTTTTTTGTTCACTTGTTTCGCTATTTGAAATAGCAAAACGATTTTGGGAACTTATTCCGTTAGCCTCCTTATCTTTAAGTACTTTGGACATTGGTGCAATCTGCGAAGATTTAGGGCTTCGACCTCTTTTCAATACAGTTATATATCTGTCCATTCTCACTTGCGTCTTAGGGTTTTCTGCACTATACATATTACAGTTGGTAACACTGTGTTCAGAAGGCGACTTGTTTGTAGTTATATTATTGTCATCGCTTAGCAAAAGCGACGAACAAGATTGGGCACGTATAACTTCCGTTGAATTTACACACAAATTATTTTCAGTTTTTTTGTTTTTATTTAATACAATATTGTCCACATTTTTATTGCTTAAATCAAAGAGGCTCATTAGCCGTTATTGTTTTTGTTATATTTTTAAAGTAGCAATTGAATATGCCGTTGTAAAAAATAAAGAAAAAGAAAGAAAAAAAAAATTACAGACAACTTTGTTGTATTAAAACAGGTTTGTTTTTTGTTTGAAATTATTCACACAATGTATGTTTTGTTTTTTGTTAATGCGAGCTTAAAAAAAATCGCTTCCGCACTTATCAACGCCAAAAACAGACTGTGCCGTAAAAATATCTCGATTAAAAAATTTTTATTAGTAAAAAATTACTTACTGTAGCTCAATCCTCAAGCTTCGCGTAATAATTAATATGATTCGATGAATTTAATACAGAAACTTAGTATTAAATAAAAATATAATTAAATTTTTTTTATTTTTCGAAAAATTTATTTTCAAAAAACCAACTCACATAAAAATGTTTGCTGGGTTGTCTGTTTGTTTTTCTTATGTTTCTTTCTCTCCTATTCGTATGTAAATTAATTAACGTCACGATCAGCTGCGATACAGTGATGACAAGTTAGTGGTAACATTAATGAAATTAATGTAAAAAAGCAATCACAATAATAAATCGAATGGAGGTATTAAAAGAAACGAGTGATAATTAAACAAACGTCAGTACAAACAAACAGCAAATTTGGTGAGTGTTAATTATTAATTTTTGTAAATAATTTTCTATTTTCAGAAAATCTAACGCCAATGGAAACGAAGAGAGCAGCAAGTGAATTTAAGAGAAACACGGCAAGAGAAATTGATCGAGATTAAAGTGAAAATTTCGTTCAAATAAATTTGACAAACAAATGAAAATGTTTATTGTGCTTTTTAATTTGAAATAAATAATCACTTTTGTATCACTATGTGTGTGTGTTTCACTACTTAGGACATAAATGAAATGATGAAAAGAACAAATAATTCTTCGTGTGGAATAAAACTTTTGCTCTAATTTTTAATTTAATTTTTGGTATTAAAAAAAATTATATTAAACGCAAAGTCTCACACAAATTATTTATTCTTAAATACCTGGTTAAGATTTTCTTCACGTTCCGTTTTGCACAAAATACAGCTACACCTGGTCATCGGGTTGACTTGACGAATCCTCTGATGATGAATTTAACTAGTTGAAACTCCTAAGTTGTTTTTGATGATGGTGTAGATTTGTTAGTTAAGCTCCTGAGGTTGGAGTTTTTTTTTTTTTTTTTTTAATAGCTACGGAATTGGTATGCAGCGAATTTTTTATTTATTTTTCAAAAAACACTGTCCCTGCTCGGGCGTCAAAATGTTTTGTCTTTAATATTTTTTAAATATTGTTTGCACAGCAAAAGATTAAAATGTTTTTAGCAAACTTAATTATGTTTTTAGTAAACAATAAAAGGACACTGTTTTTAAAAAATAACTAAAATTTCGCAGCGAGAAAAATTACAACACCGGTTATATTCGAGTGTATTACAAGAATTAATTTTTATTTATAAATTCAATATGGTTCACAAGTATATTTTTACAGTTTTTAAAATTTCCCCAACAAACTGACAATTATTTAGGAGGCAAAACCAAGACATATAATTTTGACATTTAAAATGCATTTAAAAGTATGTTCAAAGTATATTCATTTAAATTGAGACAAAGTACAAAATTGAATTTAATATTTAAAAAAATGAAATGACGAAACAAATGCCATTAAACTACATGTCTGGACCAAGTTTCACACTTGTACGCTTTTATTAACAAAAAAACAAAGAGACGTATGGTGTAGTTTAGTTTTCATTTTACAAAGTTTTTTGCTTCTTCTGTAAAATTATATTTTTGTTTGTTTTTTAGCTAACGATATGTATCAATAAAAATATATTCTTGAACAAAAAAGGTTTGGGGAAAAATAATTTTCAAAAGAAGAGTTTAAAATTGGTATATTATTTATAACGAAAAAGATTGTAAATACCAAATTGCATCTTTTCCACGTAGAGTGATTGACCCACACACATTTTTTTTGTAAGTTTTCGTAAATTGTTTACATATTTATATAATTGCTCTAAAATTATTTCTTTCAGCAGGTATTTACATATAAACTTCGTAAAACTAACACAAACTTGCACAACAATTCGAGCGCGCGTAAATAACTGTAAATAATTTATAATTTCCTGAATTCAGTTGATAAATATGACTAATAGATAATTTCATTTACTTTTTTATTTTATTTAATTTTGTTTCTTTTATAATAAGTGTATATATATTTATTTATATATTAACGAATTTTTAAATTTTTTATTTATTTTTTTTTTCTTAACTTCCGTTTCTTATTTTCTTTCGATACATACATATGTAAATATGTACATAATAAAATAAAAAAATCCGTCGCTAAATTTTTATTAATTATTAATTAATTATTAATTTTATTAATTATTAATTAATTAAATTATTAATTAATAATTAATTAAATGCCTAGATTCTCCTACTCTTAAATATATGTTATATAAATTCATTTAATGTTTTATATAATCATTAATAAATAAATAAATAACAATATAATAATTTTTCTCATATTAGAATAAAAATCTTCTGTAAAACTATACAAATTTGTCAGCAGCTTCTTTTACGAACCACTCAAACTAATTCATTGCTTTTGTGAATCATGGGAATAAACAGAAATTGCCAGCAGTGGCAAGCATATGTTATTAACAGTCTCATTGATATGAATCATGCATTAACAGCATTCATTTTTTTAATGTTAAGTGCTAGCTCAGTACTCATTTTAGAAAATGCAAAATGTTGCCGTTTGAATCGTAATCATGCAGGTCTCTGCTACAAACACGTAATAATGTTTTAGTAGAAAAATTATTTATATTGAACATAATTGAAATAATGGACAAATACAAACTGACGACCACTGTAGCTACTGCGCCAAGATTTTATGGACTCCCTAAAGTTCACAAAGAAGATATGCCACTTAGACCTATTTGTTCTTCTATAAATTCTCCATCATACGGCCTGTGCAAATACGTAGTTAATATTCTGAAAAATCTAACTAAAGACTCAAAATATAATGTTAAAGACGGAATAGAGTTAAAAAATAGATTAATAAATATATCTCTTTCAGACGATGAAGTCTTAGTCTCTTTCGATGTTGTGTCCTTGTTCCCTAGCATACCTGTTAATTTAGCGTTAGATATAATAAACCATAAATTTCTTCATTCACTAAAATGCCTAAAGATTTATTTTTCGACATAATACAATTTTGTATAAAAGAAAATCGATATTTAAAATATAATGACAACATATATGAACAATTAAAAGGAATGCCTATAGGCTCTCCAGCATCACCTGTTATTGCAGACATAGTAATGGATGAGTTACTAGATACTACGCTAGAAAAAATGAAACAAAAGCCAAAAATGATTAGCAAATATGTAGATGACTTATTCTGCATAACAAAAACCAAAGATGTGAAAGAAACTCCGTATCAATCAGTGATGACATTAATATCTACCTGGGAGAGACCAAAATTGATATTGTAATCACTATAAAAACTTTGGAGTCACATTCAATCGCTCGCTTAACTGGTCCGATCATATTACACAAGCCTGTGGAAGAACATATAGTATGCTCAGAAGTCTATGGCCAAGGATAAGGATGATGTTAGCAAAGACATTCCTTATACCTACACTACTGTATTCATCAGAAATTTTTGCAAGTTGTAATCTCAAGGAAAAAAGAAAGATTAACACTACTTTTAACAATATTACACGTTATGTTTATGGCCTAACACGATTTGAAAGTGTTTCTTCATTCTCAAAACGTATATTTGGAATTCACTCGATAACTACCTGGAACTAAAAATCTAACTTTTCTACATAAAATTATCACTACGAAGGAACCTTGCCATCTTTATAACAAATTGACCTTTACCACATCACTTAGGAATAATAATTTTTTTTAATCCAATGTTTTTAAATTTACATTTAGGGCCTCAGCGCCATTAAGGCATTATTGAGGCTATCTGGCAACAATTCTTATTATCGTATAATATTATTATAGTATATAATACAATATCATGAATTCAAAAAAAAAGAGAAAGAAATTAATAAAGTATATACAAATATATAAGAAAAATAATAAATATAGGTATAATTAAATTATTATAAAAGAAGCATATCAAAGTTTTCTAGCAAATATTCTTTTAACCTTCTTTTAAAAATAGAAATAGATTCCGAATTTTTAATTGATATCGGCAAATTATTATATTGTAAACTACCGTTGTACTCAATTCTTTGCTTGGTAGTTTCTAAACGGCACCTTACAGTTTGCAAATTAGACCTTTGCTTATGCCTATGTTGATTAATATGCAATCTAATTGTATGGAGTCCAATATTGTGCAATATCTTATATACATAAACAAGTAGTTGCATTTTGTGTAAACCATAGACAGGCAAAACAGTGCGCGCTATCTCTTTATACAATATAGAGGTTGAAAACAAATTAGGTAGTTTGTAAACATTTTTTAGAGCTCTGTTTTGCAAAACCTGCAAAGATTTCAAATCAGCATTTCTCTTGTATCCGTAAATAAGTGACAAATAGTTAATATTGCTTTGTATTAGCGATTCAAATATCATTAGTTTTGATTTTTCATCGAGCTTATGTCGAAGTTTATAAAGAATTCCCACAACTGAAGATATTTCAGATTTAACATACTGTATATGGGACTGCCGAGCAAGATTACTCTGAAAATGAACGTCTAGGTATTTTATAACATTTACTTCCGTTATCTGTTTTCCATCTATTATTACCACACAATTACTAGCTTGGCTCCAATGCGGTCTAAATCTTATAAACTTAGTTTTATTTGTATTTAAGACTAGTTTATTAACTCTTGAAAATTTTGTTATTAACTCTGCATCATGAGCAATTGTTGATTGAAGAACTTCTACTTGCTTGTATGGATAAAAAATGCACAAATCATCTGCATACATAAAAATGTTTCCTTGCAATCCGATGTTCTTAAGATCATAAACGTAAATTTTAAAAAGCAGAGGTCCTAACACACTGCCTTGTGGCACCCCATACTTCACATGTTTCAGTGAACTATCAGTTGAATTAACAGCGACATATTGTTTCCTATTAGAAACATAGCTCTTGAAATACGCAAGCTCTCGTCCTTCTAGGCCATAAAATGACATTTTTTCTAATAAGATTGTATGATCCACCAAATCAAAAGCCTTACTAAAGTCATAAAATAAACCTCCTACACCAATGTATCCTTTATCTAAGCAATCGCAAATATAGTTTATGACATTGATAACTGCTTCATCAGTACCACAGCCTCTTCGGAAACCATATTGGTTGTCTGCTAGCAGGTTTTCCATTTCTAAATATGACGATAATTGCTTATAAATCAGTTTTTCAAATATTTTGTCTAAGATGGACAAAACAGCAATTGGACGATATTTCTCCAATGTATCTGCTGAAACTTCTTTTGGAATCGGAATTATCTTCTGGATCTTTAGCAATTCAGGAAAAATTGAAGTATTAATTAAAATTAATTGAAGTATTAATTCAATTAGGACCTTCCAATATCGTCATACAGCATTCTACCATCAATTCTTCATCTTCACCATATATCTCTTCCCTCATACCTACAATTCACCAGCAACACACATAAATTTAAAAAACTTTTGTTCCAATATTACAATGGTAACAATTAAAATGAACACTTTAATATTATTTTCTTTAATATTGTCAAAATTGTTCGTATATATATTTATATCTATTTTGTACACAAGCATATATATGTTTGTCTTAATTAATTTGATTATAACTTAACTGATTCTAATACTGTAAAAAAGATGTTGCATCTTGTTGTATTAGAAAATCACTCAATAAAAAAATACAAAGTACAAATACAAACTCTTGAAGCCTTAAATAGCTTTCACAGACACATAACATTCACGATGGAATTAGAGAAAGATGGAAAATTACCATATTTAGATTTATAAATTATTAGACAATATAATACAATATCAACAGATTGGTATCAAAAGCCGACTGCTTCAGGACGTATTATCAATTTTTATTCCAATCACCCAAAATAGGTAAAAATTAACACTGCAAGGAATTTCGCGAAAAGGGTTTTTCAAATAAGTGATACAAAATACCATAAAGTAAACATTAAGAGAGTAAGAAAAATTTTACAAAAAAACAGTTTCTCTTTTATGATGGCAACAAACATCATAAAAAACGCCAAAAAAGATCTAAAAAACATGCCAGTATCAAAACAGGAGAGAACTTATAAATCTGTGACGCATGTCCCAGATTGTATCTAGCTGGTTGTCTGGTTTCTGTCGCATGTTGGGCAGCTGATTTAAGGTTTTGATCAAAATAAATTAGACTCTGGTCCACATCTTCTGATGTTCTTAGCGGTATGTTTTCCGAACAATGAGTACTGAGATACTTTCTATATTTCAACCAATTAATGCTTGTGCAAATTGTTGACGACACGATATTTTGCTGATTCCATATATAGACAATAGTGGGTGAATGATCTGAGGATAATTCGAGTGACGCTTCAACTTTAATCATTTCTCTCGAAATACCTTTAGTCACGCCAAAATCAATAACATCAGGTATTTTCGATCAGTAGGCCAATAGGTGGGTTGTCCACTTATTAGGCGTGATCCCCAAAACGTATGTTTAGCGTTGTAGTCGCCTGATGCTATGAAACAGAGACCTAGTGATTTGTAAAAGTCGATATATTGACTCTCTGATATTTGAAATCTGGGTGGTGAATAAATCGAAGGAATAACAAATTTTTTATGTTATTCTTCAATACAGATGTTTGTTGCTTGAAGGTAGTCCTCACAAAAATCACACAGTAAATGATGTTTAATTCGAGCCCTTATTAGTATTGCTGAACCACCACATGCTCTGCCACGGGGGTCTTTAGTGTCATATAATATATAGCCATTGATTTTAAAAAAGCTATTTGTTATTAAATGAGTCTCTGAAACCATCATGACATCAATTTGTTGGTTCTTCAAGAAGTACTCGAGTTCATTTTTGTGTTGGCGTAAGCCATTTTGTTCCAGAAACATATTTTTAAACAGTTCATGGTTTGTTAAGTACCGCCTGCAACATCATAGAATGCATGCGAACCATTTCTTGCATCATGCTGCTCATAGAGCTCATAAAACTGTTTAACGAATGCACTAATGTCTCGATACTTGCTTCGAGACGATTGTAGTTACCAGATAGTGTTTGTTCTTTAGCTTCTGGATGCATATTTGGGGTAGAATTGGTTGTAGGTGTCGCTTTGTGTACTAAAACATGATTGGATTTTAACATATCCGTGTATGAAACATGTTTGGTTGTGGGTTGAGCTAACTGAGGGTAATGAGCATTTGCTTGGTATTGTGGCTGCCTAGCAGGAGTATTTAATTTCTGAGTTGACTTCCTTACCTCAGAAAAAACTGGACAGCCTCTGTAGTTAGCAGTGTGATTTCCACCGCAATTGCTATATTTTTTAACCTTCGAGTCATCCTTTGGTTTGTCGCATTTGGCGGAATAATGAAGCTCTCCACACACAACGCAAACCGGAGGCAACTTGCAGTAAGCCCTTGTATGGCCGTATTCTTGGCAATTTAAACACTGAACGGGTCCTGACCGCTTATGTGGTTCCTCTACACTTATTCTACGGTGTAACAGATATTTTAGATTATAAATGGGATGCGTTTCGTTCTTCTTTAATCTAATATCCCCAGGTTCCAGTTCAACGCGAAATAGAGGTTGAGGAACACGCTCTCGATTTCTGAGATTGTCAACGCTTTTAACCTTAAATCCTTCTTTTTGGAGGCCAGCTTTTATTTCCACTGGATTAACATATGAGTCTACACCTTTGATGACTACCTGTAGGCCTTTGCTACTCTTCAGCTGATAGGTATAAAAGTTCTTATTGCAGCTTTCAAACTCCTTTACTGCTTTACGATAACTACTTTCGTCTATAAAATGAATTTTAGTTTCATCAATGTTACCACGCTTGATTGGAATTACACAGAATGAATTTTCCTCGATAACTGAAATTAACTTATTTATTAATTCATTCGAATTTTTTTCCCTTAAAAAAATTGGTGGTGGTTTAAACGACTTGGGTGCCGTTTTTTGTTCACTTGTTTCGCTATTTAAAATAGCAAAACGATTTTGGGAACTTATTCCGTTAGCCTCCTTATCTTTAAGTACTTTGGACATTGGTGCAATCTGCGAAGATTTAGGGCTTCGACCTCTTTTCAATACAGTTATATATCTGTCCATTCTCACTTGCGTCTTAGGGTTTTCTGCACTATACATATTACAGTTGGTAACACTGTGTTCAGAAGGCGACTTGTTTGTAGTTATATTATTGTCATCGCTTAGCAAAAGCGACGAACAAGATTGGGCACGTATAACTTCCGTTGAATTTACACACAAATTATTTTCAGTTTTTTTGTTTTTATTTAATACAATATTGTCCACATTTTTATTGCTTAAATCAAAGAGGCTCATTAGCCGTTATTGTTTTTGTTATATTTTTAAAGTAGCAATTGAATATGCCGTTGTAAAAAATAAAGAAAAAGAAAGAAAAAAAAAATTACAGACAACTTTGTTGTATTAAAACAGGTTTGTTTTTTGTTTGAAATTATCCACACAATGTATGTTTTGTTTTTTGTTAATGCGAGCTTAAAAAAAATCGCTTCCGCACTTATCAACGCCAAAAACAGACTGTGCCGTAAAAATATCTCGATTAAAAAATTTTTATTAGTAAAAAATTACTTACTGTAGCTCAATCCTCAAGCTTCGCGTAATAATTAATATGATTCGATGAATTTAATACAGAAACTTAGTATTAAATAAAAATATAATTAAATTTTTTTTATTTTTCGAAAAATTTATTTTCAAAAAACCAACTCACATAAAAATGTTTGCTGGGTTGTCTGTTTGTTTTTCTTATGTTTCTTTCTCTCCTATTCGTATGTAAATTAATTAACGTCACGATCAGCTGCGATACAGTGATGACAAGTTAGTGGTAACATTAATGAAATTAATGTAAAAAAGCAATCACAATAATAAATCGAATGGAGGTATTAAAAGAAACGAGTGATAATTAAACAAACGTCAGTACAAACAAACAGCAAATTTGGTGAGTGTTAATTATTAATTTTTGTAAATAATTTTCTATTTTCAGAAAATCTAACGCCAATGGAAACGAAGAGAGCAGCAAGTGAATTTAAGAGAAACACGGCAAGAGAAATTGATCGAGATTAAAGTGAAAATTTCGTTCAAATAAATTTGACAAACAAATGAAAATGTTTATTGTGCTTTTTAATTTGAAATAAATAATCACTTTTGTATCACTATGTGTGTGTGTTTCACTACTTAGGACATAAATGAAATGATGAAAAGAACAAATAATTCTTCGTGTGGAATAAAACTTTTGCTCTAATTTTTAATTTAATTTTTGGTATTAAAAAAAATTATATTAAACGCAAAGTCTCACACAAATTATTTATTCTTAAATACCTGGTTAAGATTTTCTTCACGTTCCGTTTTGCACAAAATACAGCTACACCTGGTCATCGGGTTGACTTGACGAATCCTCTGATGATGAATTTAACTAGTTGAAACTCCTAAGTTGTTTTTGATGATGGTGTAGATTTGTTAGTTAAGCTCCTGAGGTTGGAGTTTTTTTTTTTTTTTTTTTTTTAATAGCTACGGTATTGGTATGCAGCGAATTTTTTATTTATTTTTCAAAAAACACTGTCCCTGCTCGGGCGTCAAAATGTTTTGTCTTTAATATTTTTTAGCAAACTTAATTATGTTTTTAGTAAACAATAAAAGGACACTGTTTTTAAAAAATAACTAAAATTTCGCAGCGAGAAAAATTACAACACCGGTTATATTCGAGTGTATTACAAGAATTAATTTTTATTTATAAATTCAATATGGTTCACAAGTATATTTTTACAGTTTTTAAAATTTCCCCAACAAACTGACAATTATTTAGGAGGCAAAACCAAGACATATAATTTTGACATTTAAAATGCATTTAAAAGTATGTTCAAAGTATATTCATTTAAATTGAGACAAAGTACAAAATTGAATTTAATATTTAAAAAAATGAAATGACGAAACAAATGCCATTAAACTACATGTCTGGACCAAGTTTCACACTTGTACGCTTTTATTAACAAAAAAACAAAGAGACGTATGGTGTAGTTTAGTTTTCATTTTACAAAGTTTTTTGCTTCTTCTGTAAAATTATATTTTTGTTTGTTTTTTAGCTAACGATATGTATCAATAAAAATATATTCTTGAACAAAAAAGGTTTGGGGAAAAATAATTTTCAAAAGAAGAGTTTAAAATTGGTATATTATTTATAACGAAAAAGATTGTAAATACCAAATTGCATCTTTTCCACGTAGAGTGATTGACCCACACACATTTTTTTTGTAAGTTTTCGTAAATTGTTTACATATTTATATAATTGCTCTAAAATTATTTCTTTCAGCAGGTATTTACATATAAACTTCGTAAAACTAACACAAACTTGCACAACAATTCGAGCGCGCGTAAATAACTGTAAATAATTTATAATTTCCTGAATTCAGTTGATAAATATGACTAATAGATAATTTCATTTACTTTTTTATTTTATTTAATTTTGTTTCTTTTATAATAAGTGTATATATATTTATTTATATATTGACGAATTTTTAAATTTTTTATTTATTTTTTTTTTCTTAACTTCCGTTTCTTATTTTCTTTCGATACATACATATGTAAATATGTACATAATAAAATAAAAAAATCCGTCGCTAAATTTTTATTAATTATTAATTAATTATTAATTTTATTAATTATTAATTAATTAAATTATTAATTAATAATTAATTAAATGCCTAGATTCTCCTACTCTTAAATATATGTTATATAAATTCATTTAATGTTTTATATAATCATTAATAAATAAATAAATAACAATATAATAATTTTTCTCATATTAGAATAAAAATCTTCTGTAAAACTATACAAATTTGTCAGCAGCTTCTTTTACGAACCACTCAAACTAATTCATTGCTTTTGTGAATCATGGGAATAAACAGAAATTGCCAGCAGTGGCAAGCATATGTTATTAACAGTCTCATTGATATGAATCATGCATTAACAGCATTCATTTTTTTAATGTTAAGTGCTAGCTCAGTACTCATTTTAGAAAATGCAAAATGTTGCCGTTTGAATCGTAATCATGCAGGTCTCTGCTACAAACACGTAATAATGTTTTAGTAGAAAAATTATTTATATTGAACATAATTGAAATAATGGACAAATACAAACTGACGACCACTGTAGCTACTGCGCCAAGATTTTATGGACTCCCTAAAGTTCACAAAGAAGATATGCCACTTAGACCTATTTGTTCTTCTATAAATTCTCCATCATACGGCCTGTGCAAATACGTAGTTAATATTCTGAAAAATCTAACTAAAGACTCAAAATATAATGTTAAAGACGGAATAGAGTTAAAAAATAGATTAATAAATATATCTCTTTCAGACGATGAAGTCTTAGTCTCTTTCGATGTTGTGTCCTTGTTCCCTAGCATACCTGTTAATTTAGCGTTAGATATAATAAACCATAAATTTCTTCATTCACTAAAATGCCTAAAGATTTATTTTTCGACATAATACAATTTTGTATAAAAGAAAATCGATATTTAAAATATAATGACAACATATATGAACAATTAAAAGGAATGCCTATAGGCTCTCCAGCATCACCTGTTATTGCAGACATAGTAATGGATGAGTTACTAGATACTACGCTAGAAAAAATGAAACAAAAGCCAAAAATGATTAGCAAATATGTAGATGACTTATTCTGCATAACAAAAACCAAAGATGTGAAAGAAACTCCGTATCAATCAGTGATGACATTAATATCTACCTGGGAGAGACCAAAATTGATATTGTAATCACTATAAAAACTTTGGAGTCACATTCAATCGCTCGCTTAACTGGTCCGATCATATTACACAAGCCTGTGGAAGAACATATAGTATGCTCAGAAGTCTATGGCCAAGGATAAGGATGATGTTACCAAAGACATTCCTTATACCTACACTACTGTATTCATCAGAAATTTTTGCAAGTTGTAATCTCAAGGAAAAAAGAAAGATTAACACTACTTTTAACAATATTACACGTTATGTTTATGGCCTAACACGATTTGAAAGTGTTTCTTCATTCTCAAAACGTATATTTGGAATTCACTCGATAACTACCTGGAACTAAAAATCTAACTTTTCTACATAAAATTATCACTACGAAGGAACCTTACCATCTTTATAACAAATTGACCTTTACCACATCACTTAGGAATAATAATTTTTTTTAATCCAATGTTTTTAAATTTACATTTAGGGCCTCAGCGCCATTAAGGCATTATTGAGGCTATCTGGCAACAATTCTTATTATCGTATAATATTATTATAGTATATAATACAATATCATGAATTCAAAAAAAAAGAGAAAGAAATTAATAAAGTATATACAAATATATAAGAAAAATAATAAATATAGGTATAATTAAATTATTATAAAAGAAGCATATCAAAGTTTTCTAGCAAATATTCTTTTAACCTTCTTTTAAAAATAGAAATAGATTCCGAATTTTTAATTGATATCGGCAAATTATTATATTGTAAACTACCGTTGTACTCAATTCTTTGCTTGGTAGTTTCTAAACGGCACCTTACAGTTTGCAAATTAGACCTTTGCTTATGCCTATGTAATTGTATGGAGTCCAATATTGTGCAATATCTTATATACATAAACAAGTAGTTGCATTTTGTGTAAACCATAGACAGGCAAAACAGTGCGCGCTATCTCTTTATACAATATAGAGGTTGAAAACAAATTAGGTAGTTTGTAAACATTTTTTAGAGCTCTGTTTTGCAAAACCTGCAAAGATTTCAAATCAGCATTTCTCTTGTATCCGTAAATAAGTGACAAATAGTTAATATTGCTTTGTATTAGCGATTCAAATATCATTAGTTTTGATTTTTCATCGAGCTTATGTCGAAGTTTATAAAGAATTCCCACAACTGAAGATATTTCAGATTTAACATACTGTATATGGGACTGCCGAGCAAGATTACTCTGAAAATGAACGTCTAGGTATTTTATAACATTTACTTCCGTTATCTGTTTTCCATCTATTATTACCACACAATTACTAGCTTGGCTCCAATGCGGTCTAAATCTTATAAACTTAGTTTTATTTGTATTTAAGACTAGTTTATTAACTCTTGAAAATTTTGTTATTAACTCTGCATCATGAGCAATTGTTGATTGAAGAACTTCTACTTGCTTGTATGGATAAAAAATGCACAAATCATCTGCATACATAAAAATGTTTCCTTGCAATCCGATGTTCTTAAGATCATAAACGTAAATTTTAAAAAGCAGAGGTCCTAACACACTGCCTTGTGGCACCCCATACTTCACATGTTTCAGTGAACTATCAGTTGAATTAACAGCGACATATTGTTTCCTATTAGAAACATAGCTTTTGAAATACGCAAGCTCTCGTCCTTCTAGGCCATAAAATGACATTTTTTCTAATAAGATTGTATGATCCACCAAATCAAAAGCCTTACTAAAGTCATAAAATAAACCTCCTACACCAATGTATCCTTTATCTAAGCAATCGCAAATATAGTTTATGACATTGATAACTGCTTCATCAGTACCACAGCCTCTTCGGAAACCATATTGGTTGTCTGCTAGCAGGTTTTCCATTTCTAAATATGACGATAATTGCTTATAAATCAGTTTTTCAAATATTTTGTCTAAGATGGACAAAACAGCAATTGGACGATATTTCTCCAATGTATCTGCTGAAACTTCTTTTGGAATCGGAATTATCTTCTGGATCTTTAGCAATTCAGGAAAAATTGAAGTATTAATTAAAATTAATTGAAGTATTAATTCAATTAGGACCTTCCAATATCGTCATACAGCATTCTACCATCAATTCTTCATCTTCACCATATATCTCTTCCCTCATACCTACAATTCACCAGCAACACACATAAATTTAAAAAACTTTTGTTCCAATATTACAATGGTAACAATTAAAATGAACACTTTAATATTATTTTCTTTAATATTGTCAAAATTGTTCGTATATATATTTATATCTATTTTGTACACAAGCATATATATGTTTGTCTTAATTAATTTGATTATAACTTAACTGATTCTAATACTGTAAAAAAGATGTTGCATCTTGTTGTATTAGAAAATCACTCAATAAAAAAATACAAAGTACAAATACAAACTCTTGAAGCCTTAAATAGCTTTCACAGACACATAACATTCACGATGGAATTAGAGAAAGATGGAAAATTACCATATTTAGATTTATAAATTATTAGACAATATAATACAATATCAACAGATTGGTATCAAAAGCCGACTGCTTCAGGACGTATTATCAATTTTTATTCCAATCACCCAAAATAGGTAAAAATTAACACTGCAAGGAATTTCGCGAAAAGGGTTTTTCAAATAAGTGATACAAAATACCATAAAGTAAACATTAAGAGAGTAAGAAAAATTTTACAAAAAAACAGTTTCTCTTTTATGATGGCAACAAACATCATAAAAAACGCCAAAAAAGATCTAAAAAACATGCCAGTATCAAAACAGGAGAGAACTTATAAATCTGTGACGCATGTCCCAGGTTTTTCAGAGAGAATCATAAATTCGAATATTTACGACAAACAAAACGTCAATATTGCTCTGAAAACTGACTTCACCTTAAACAGGGTGTTTTCAAACACTAAAACAAAAATTGGACAAATCAAATGTAATATACAAAATTCCCTATTACGGAGATGGGTGGAACGATTGTAAGGAAATACATATTGGAACGACAAAGTCGAAGTTAAGGACAAGATTGGTTGCACACAAGTCAGATTATAAAACCAGAAAGGGGACAACTGAACAAAAAACAGCGTTAGCAGCCCACTGTGCAACAAAAAAACATTCTCCCAATATAGAAAATGCAAAAATATTACAACAAGAAAATAATTACAAGAAGAGGTACATAATCGAAATGTTGCATATTATTAACACACCCGAGGACAGAAGGATGAATTATAAGATAGACACAGAAAATTGCGCGTACACGTACAGACATATATTAACAAAACATAAGCAAAAAAAGCTTTAATAAGCATTACACTCTTGACAGCTTTATTCAAAGTAAGGCAACTTTATAATAATTTTTTAATGTTTTTCATTATTGTTTTTGTGTAATATTATTATTATTAATGTTGTTCTGTGTGTTTTTTAAAATTTGTTTATTGTTTGTATATTTTTAGTTCCTGAAGAAGAACACCGAAGGTGTTCGAAATATTGAAAATAAAAGTTTTACAATTGTTATTTAATAAAACAAAAGAGAGTTTTATTTAAATAAATGTAATGACCTAGAGCCCAAAATAAGGAGTAAATAAAATTTGCATTCTTAAGGTCGAAGAAAATATTAAATAAATAATTATCTACAACAGTATTTAAAAAAATATATAATTTTTTTATAAAATAAAATTTTGCTGGTGCTAAAATTTTGCCAGCTTAATGCTTCGTTGGGTGCAGCTTTACAAATCTTTTGTTTTATTACTCTGAAATGTAGGACTATATCTGTTTGAGTAACACCATTAATATTTGTGTTATTTCAGACTTTGACTGATTTAAAATCGCGAACGAAAAAAAATTGCCGAAAATAAGAAAAGCTTGAATGAAACTGGTGGTGGTACCTATCGAATGAACTCACTTTCGGAATTGGATCTGACTTTGTTTTTATCCAAAGCTGCAGCACCTAGCGGCAAGGTATTGTAATGTTTCAACTTTTCAATTCGATAATGAATTGAACCTATGCTGTATCTGCTACACTGGCAACTTGTTATTTATTACGGCTAAGGCTCAGCGTGCATGGGCGGGCGTTCGTTGCAGGTGTCAGCATAGAGTGTTGACACAATCAATATTGTTGTGCCAGTGTTGTCTCAAAAGATAAATTAGAAAAAAGGAAAAGAAAAAAAAACATACAGGGCTTCGATTCTTCATCCGGAAAACATGATTGTAGATTTCGGTGTTGTTTATCTACGGGGCGACCCTCCCTCGCATCACTAAAAATTTGGTTGTGCATTTCGATGATGACCCGAATGCCCTTTTATCGGTGTCATCCCTAATCTGATACACACATGCAATACTCACCCTTTTGATCTGTTAGCTTATTCAGCCATTAACATATTTAGGTATAATGTCATTTAAAATCCAATATTATTTATCAAAAGTAATCCATAGGTTACAATTCTTATTATTATAAATTATTTTACTAAAGATAAGCCCTAAGTTCGAACTTGAAAATATACAAATTTGACTGGCCTACTTAAGTTTTACTAGTTCATGAATATGTTTTATTTGTGTTAATTAAATTTAATTTCTTTTGTTTACATCAGGATATTGCTTAAATTCTCAGTTTCCATTAAGGGTATTCTTTTGCATAAAAGTTGGCTTATCTGGAGTGAGTTGTTTTCTTCGTTTTACCGTTTTTCAATCACAAATTTTCTCACTTCACCGTCCTCCAAATAAACTAAACTTTTGATATGTTAACATAAATTTGCAAACTTCGTTTTCCCTTTTTGTTTTTGTGTTCTAATGAGTTTATTTATTCTTTTAGTATTTTATCTTTTTGTTTTCTGTTTTACACTTGAATATTGGGTTTATAAACGATTATATAGACATATATAATTAGGTATGTTATTCTATTAAATATTATCTAACTCTTTGTGTGTTTTGATAGTATTGAATAGGTTAACTCCCAATGATTATTCTTAGATAATATCTTTTGAACTTTGCAGATATTTCGTATAATGGCCCGTAACTTTTTCTTTGGTTTGTATTTTCTTTTATATAGGTAAATTAAACGGGTAAGACAAATGGTAAAATCAGGTAAATAATTTTGGTAGTTTTATTTCAAGTTTTTATAGTGATAATTCTTATTTTAGGTATGGGTAAAAATAATTTTTATTTAGGGTAGGTCTAAAGATATATTTATTTCAGGTATGTATATTATAGCTTTTAATTCGTTTAAGTCTATTGGTAATCAGTAAATTGGTAAGTTTAAATGTATGTAATAATATTGGTAATCTTAAATTTAGGTGACTATTTATTAGGTGGGTATATAGGTAATCTAACTATAGGAAAATATTTTGGTGATCTAAATTTGGGTACTAATATAAGTAACGGAAAGTACAATTTTTCATGCCCTTATCATTGCTCTCTTTTTAGCTTTAGAATTTCGAATTTTGAAAATTGTGTTTAAATTTCGAACTTTGAAATTAAAAATTAATTTTGAATTTCGGATTTTTCTCTTTTTATAAATTAGAATTTTGAAAGTATTTTTGAATTTTGAAACAAATTTCTGAAATTAGAAATTATTTTTGAACTTTGAATTTTTTTTAGTAAATTAGCATTTTGCAAACGTCTTTGAATTTTGAAATTAATTTTAGCTTGTGAAAAATATAAGCTAGTTTTTAATTTGGAAATAAATTTTAAATCTGAAAATGTTCTTTGAATTTAGGATTTTTAAATAAATTTTGAATTTCGAAATATAACTCCGAACAAAAAAAAAATGACCTCAACTGGTAAGAATTAGTTTCGAAAAGAGAATCCGACGTCTTAAAATGGTTTGGGCGATCAAAGATAACTAGAAAAAAAACCTTAAATTTCTAAAAACCACTTCTTGCCTCAAAATTTCGAATTCGAAAACGGTTTCAGAATTTTTTAAATTTCTCAGAAATAACTGCATTTAGAAAAATTGTTCTTGCAGAAATTGAGTTAAGATTTTGAAAAACACTTAAGAATTTGTGGAACAAGATTAACGTGAGTACCTGCCATACTTGGCCTAACCTCACGGTGGTCTTACGACCGAGTGAAACTTAGGCGTAGACTAGCGCCCCAATTGTGTAGTATAACAACACTTTACGATTGCCACCAATTGCTTTTTGTGTGTGATACAGTCACAATGAGTAGCAATTTATATAATATGGCAAGCCTTTCCAAGGCAAGCCTAGATCCATATTATAACCTCTTGCTTAGGGGTTTGGAGACTATCCAAACTCCGTCTGTTGAGAGTGCAACAGCACACTTGATCGACCTTGCACCTTACCTACTTAATCGATCTTAAACCACAACCACCACGTGTACCCCCGAAGGGGACCTCACCAGTAACGAGTCACAGAGAGGATAGGCTCTCTGTGGGGCCACCGATTCCCGTGGTACCAGTCCTTTGGGCACTGGTCGGGCCTCGAAGAGGACCCGTATGTTTTCACAAACAGAACTTTTTTTCCAGATTTAGGCTCTAGGAACCCTAGCGTCTGGTGCCCCTATTTTCCTCGAGTGGACCGCGTCAAAGCATTTGCCATATTCCTGCAGTGACAATTGGAACCCCCGGGGGTACACTTAGGAATATGATATTTTGACAACTGTAGAAAAAGGGGTTCTTAATAAAAAATAGGGCTGTTGTGCGCTCCACAGCTAAGCTTTTTGGCGCCGCTTCTGACTCGATTTACAAATAACCCCTTTGATTTGGGTCCTCCCCGCCTCAAAGGGTTTAAAGCTTCCTCCTGTGCATTTGATGTGTAGAGTTATCTGCTTTCAAAGGTTAAGAAGACTCACAGAAGAAACTTATAAAAAAACGGATAAACCCGAACACAATTATTAAAAATCAAAGGTTTTCTCGCGGTTGTTCTTACGGCCTATACATATTTTACGTACCGTATGGATATAAATGTATACTTATGCAAAACAACTATTGTACTTATCTGTGTTTGTTGTTGTTGTGTCCGCCATGATACCATGGGATGTAGTGTTACCAGGTGTTATTATTGCTGAGCTGATGATGCTGGTACTATGGATGATGATGATGAATTGATTTTGCTGAGTTAGGTCCTAAAGATGAAGATTTTGATCTGATGATGCTGATGTAGGTACTATAAATGCTGACGTTGAACAAATGATGCTGATGTAGGTACTGTGGACGATGATTTGGAATTAATGGTGCTGATGTAGGTACTATAGATGCTGATTTTGAATTAATGGTGCTGATATAGGTACTATAGATAATAATTTTAAATTAAGGGTGCTGAAGTAGGTACTATAGAAATACTCAATAAAGCAAGAAGCTTGTTAAAACTTAGCTATACGTTCAAGAGGAACTTACTGTTTTATTTTCTGGAAGAAAATATTTTTAGTAGGAAGAGGAGATACCTCGCCCCTACATTTGTGTCGTGAGAGTAACACGTATTTTGATTTGTGCTCCGTTTGAAATTGTTTTATTATCTGTTTAGCAATTTATTTTCACTGGTTAAATAATTTAAATTATATATTTCATTTCTTTTCATAAAAAACAAATATTTCGTTTGCAAAACTAAAACACATAAAGTTTAATTTTAAAACTTAACTTAAATAAATAAAAAACAAACCGGTTTACCAAGTGAAAACCAAAAAATAAACAATCATATTACACCAACAAAAACTATTGGTCTGTTTGTAACAAAACACAAAAACAATTTCAATTAATAATAAGCAGCGAACAAAATCTTTTAAAATAAATAGTTTAACTTACAACTGCATTATGTCCACTTTAATAAATATGGAATGTTCAAACGATAAATGTTCTAAACCAGAAAATGATCGGATATTATCATTTAAAATGTAGTGGCAGTAACCTTAGGGCACGTGATGCTGATGCGCTTACTGACCCTCAAAAGTTCTTGAATTGGACTTGCTTAGGATGCAGAAATATTGGTGTAGACTTTTATAATCTTTTCAAAAGTTCTAGAAACGAATTTGACAAAATCAATGAAAAGTTTCTTGCGCTCCAAGCAAAACTTGCTAAGTTTGGTGAATTATATTCAAATTATCCTAATTTGGATAAATTTGTAATTTCGCCTCAAAACATGTCCCCAAAACGCAAGAAGAAGAACATTGGAAACGTGTCAACTGAAAAATAAATTCCCGTGATTACCAATCCAATAAACACAATTTCAACTGATGTAAGTCCACTGGTCCAAATTTGCTAAAAACTACAAATGGAAGTACTGGTCCTATTGATGTAACCAATTGTGATCCTGCTAACGCTATAACTCTAACAACTCCATCTACGTCAACTTTAAACAAAAATCAAGTGCCTTCTGTTCCGGTTTCAAATAATAATAGCTATGCTACTAAGCCACTTAGAGCTATACCACAAAATAAATCTATTTTCGATTCTCGCTTGGCATCGGATACTACCGTTGCGGATGTGGAGTTTTATATTTTATTAAATCCAAGTGTGGTCCAAAAACATTTATATCAGCAAGTAAATTTGTTTACTCCCAGCCAAGATCTATTACATCCTTCAAAATAACTGTACCTAATGAAGTTTTTAATAATATTATTGATCCTGAATTTTGGCCTATAAGTACTTTTGTTCGTGAGTATATATATAAAGAAAGGCGAAATGCTGTTGCTCAACTACCCACACGTGATTTAAATGCCCAAAAAAACTGAATTCGTATACTGAAAATATTTGTCTAATTTACCAAAACGTTCGTGGAATAGATACAAAACTAAAGTCGTTATTTAATCAGAGTTACTCTTTTAACTACAGCATCATAGTTCTTACTAAAACCTGGCTTATTGAAAACGTATTAAATACTGAAATTTTATGTGATAACTACATAATTTATAGGGGTGATCGTGGTAGCAATGTGAAAGGAGGTGGTGTTTTAATTGCGGTAGCCAGCTTTCTTATTTCTGAAGTCCTTTCCAACGATACTTTTTTGGATATTGAGTTTATAAACGTACTTATAAAATTAAAACATAAGAAAATTATTGTATCTTGTTCTTATATTCCTTCAAACTCATCTGAGTCGACTTACAATGCTATTTCATATCTGGTTCATTCTTCTCACAAAAACGATTCCATTGTTACTCTTGGTGATTTTAACATGCCTACTTTATTATGGAACTTTTCATCAGATGATGGCTATTTCATCCCATTAAAATCTGGATGCAACCTTAAATATACGGAGTTTATCAACAGCATATTGGATTTAAATCTGAACCAAATAAACGGCATTTATAACGATAACTTTAAACTTTTGGATTTAGTATTTGTTAATGATTGTACTGACATTAATATTCAACGTTCTGTTCCTATCACCTTACCAGGGGACCGTCATCATCCCACTTTTGAAGCAAATATGTACTGTTATTGTCATGTTGACTTTTGTGTTATTTGTAATGTTATAAAACGTAATATTTTATTGTATCTAAGTAATTAAATTTTGTCATTAATTCATATTTTAAGTGTTAAATAATCTGCAAGAATTGTAATAGATGATAATTTTAAATTAATGGTGCTGAAGTAGGTACTATAGATGATAATTTTAAATTAATGGTGCTGATGTAGGTACTATAGATTATAATTTTAAATTAATGGTGCTGATGTAGGTACTATAGATGATGGTTATTGTTAAGACTTAAAAAAATGGCGCGTTTGCTGGTGCTTGCTCTGGTGTGTGCTGTCATGGAGACCAGACACATTGACGCTGCAGGTGTATTACTCGCTGTTGTTATGTCTCGAGACAAAATGGCGCTTAGGCGTAAGCTCGTCACTAGTCACTGTTGTTGTGTCTTGAGACCTGGATTTCACGCCAATGGCTTCTGGTGGGAAGGCTTTCTTTTGCTGCTGCTGTCGTAGACGGAAACGAGTTGTTGGATTTTTTTCTTAAAAGGACCGACGCGTAACACCGGAGGATAGTGAATCGGTTGTGGTTTAAAGTTTTGGAAACTCTTGCATTCTTTGCTGTTGGTTATTCTTATGCTTTTCTTTAATTTTTTTCTTTTTTTTTTCTTGTTAACCGATTCCACTCTGTCCTCCGCGTCTTCTGAACACTCACGCCTTTTATTTATTTAATTTTTTTGGTCGTCTTTTTATTTCCCTCTGTCCACGAAACACACACTTAATACATCACTTTGCAAGTATTTTAATTTTACACCCTTACCTTGTATTTTCCCTTGGCGATTTCTCTTTTTCGTTCCGTCTATTTGGCCGAGCTGCTTCACATCCAACACCAGAAAGACCGGATATGCCATTTTTAATTTTGTATGTCAAATTTGACAAATTCTTGTGCATGGTCATGAAACAGTGTTGCATTTAAATAGGAGTGCTGAGTTGCCATACTACCACTTGTCCACCCGGGTGAACCGTATACAACGTTCTCACGGGCGATATAGTACAGTATTTGGTTTGGGTATAACAAGTCCGAAAAAAGCAGATTCCATCCAAAGTTGCTTCACACTGTTAGTGGACACACCACCCAGGATTAGCAAATCAGTAGCCGTTGTCTCACCTTCTAATCAACAGCAGAATACTCAGCAATCAGCTGACCTTTTCCCTCCTTTGTAGCATAAGCCACAATAAAAAGGACAACATGAAGAAACTGATTTGCAGCTGCTCCTCCGCAAAAAAAAAAGGTAGCTCAAGAGCAAATCGGCCTCATTCGCCGACAATTAAGGGTTGGAGAACAGTCAGTTGCTGTAGCAAAACAACATTCGGATGCTGCAGTTATGCTGGCTGAAGCCACAAAAGTTCTTGCGGATATGGCCAAAAGAATAGCCGATGTTGAAGAAATTCAACCTGCAACTGCTAAAACAACAATTGTATAGCAACACAAATAACACAATGTGCAAATTACTTGTCATTCTATATTTTATAGTACAGAAATATAATGCGAAAATCCTCGCGTTATATGGGGGAATACCCGCGTTGGAAGAGGGACTGAAATCGCGTAATATGAAAATGCATTGCAAGAGTATCGTGATATAAGGGGGACTACTGTATATTACTTATTAAGTGTGACATAATATTGTTACGATGTTACTTTACGTTGGGTTCTTTTAATTGCAAAATAAATACGCACTGTTATTACTTTTACTGTAAGTCACTTTATTTATTAACATTGTACATTGAGCTATCTGAGAGTTTTTACCAATTACCTTTTCACTGATGGATAGATTTAACACTCTCACATGAATTTTTCCATTCTTACAGGTTTTCACGAGGGCTTTTGCTGTTATTGTCTCACTTAATTCTTGATGGTTCTACCAACCACAACCGGTTGTCCTCACAATCTTCCTCCATACGTGCCTATATCACAGTTTCTGCCTGAGGTGGTAATTTCTGGGATGCTATAGCAACCAACTTCCTTACTGCAGATTTACTCACATATCCAATATCAAGGGGTATTTCGACATTTCTCCAGATCATTATTTATTGCCCTAGATTGACTCCATGCATGATCATAAAATCTGCGCCAATAATAACTTCGTCCACGATATCGGCAACAATAAACACATGGTCTACACTCATGTTGGCAATATTTAGTCTGACTTTGGCGTTACCATAGACAGTAGCAAATTCTCCGGTAGCGGTGCGCAGACTTACATTATTCAATTGTTCCACTTTTCCCTTTACTAAATCGGGCCTTCGGGCCTTATTATAGACTGCGACGCTCCTGTGTCTATTGTCAGAATACGCTTTCCTCCGTTGATATCTCGCTTGCAGTAATTTTGCTGTTTTGCTACTGTATAACAGATATGGAGATTGGCCCTCGGTTGTGGGAGCTAGCTCATGCCCCGTAGTGCTAGCTCTCTTTAGTTTAAGGACTCTTGAGATGTTTTGTGAGTAGCACGTTTATTGTTTCTTGGCGGCGAAACAGATCTGGCTCGTTTTCTTGCTGCCTTACAGTTTCGTTGAAAATGACCGACTTTGCCGCAATTAAAGCACTTAGCGTTTGTCTTACCTTGTCTTTCATCTAAGACTTTCTTTTCCGATTTAAGTGCTTTTCTTATGTCGTCCATTGTTGTTTTCTCATCTTCAGTAGCAACTTCGAATTTTCGCACTTTGTATGACTGCTGCCTCGAAATGACTTTTGCTGTTTCTTGCACTAGAGCAATGGTTTGAGCAAAGGATGTGTTTTGCTTAGCGCAAACTGCGTGCTTAATATCTGGGTCACAAATACCAATAACAAATGGCTCCACTTTGAACTGTTCTAGAAGTGGATGGTTTTCCCCAGGATATATTAGCTGCACCAAGCGCTCTATCTCTATGGCGAAATCCTGAAGCGTCTCATTTGCTCTCTGCACCCTGCCACGTAGCTCCATTCTATATAACTTCTTTTTCTGATCGCCGCCATATTTGCCCTGCAGCTAGTTGGTAGGCTTTCGAGGACTTCTGCTGCAGGTCCTTTAAGTGCCAGAATCAGCTCAATGGCTTTCTATTCATTGCTCCATACATTTTTGCTGGCCACTGATTTAAACTGAAATTTGAAGACATTGAAGGGTATGGTGCCGTCGAAACTAGGAGGTTTTATCCGGTTTGTATTTTCAGAAACTACTCGTACTGGACCTTCTCTTATTTCAAGGCTCATAATTTTGTTTTCAAGCTCCTGTAGGTTCTCGTCGACGTTCTTTACCTAGACCCCGAAGCCGCTTATTTCCAAATGATTTACTTTTCTTTCTAGGACGGATAGTTTTTTATCGAACTTGCTGACCTTGATTTCTACGTCATCTACTCGCTTATTGAAGGTCTTAGAAATTTTGTAAAAAATGTAGCTTCTCGTTAACTTTTTCTAGTTTCTCACTGTTAGCCCTAGAAGCTTCCTGTACTTCACCTCTTACTTCAGCTAATAGTTTTTCGCTGTTTGTTCTAGAAGCTTCTTGTACATTTTCTAGAAGCATTTTAGAGTTTTCTCCTATTTTCTCCATCATAGCGGCAAACATCGTATTGAAGTCCATGCTACTTGCTGCTGTTGTTTCACGGCTACATACCTCTATCTCCTCTTTTTCTTCGAACTCATATGCGTCAATGTCCATGCCACGATGATTGAATTCATCTATAAGCCTCTTCTGCAGTTCTGTTACCTGCTGTTTGTAAATCCAGATTACTCAACTCCTTTTTCAGCTGCTCCAGTTTAAATTCTTCAAAATTCATTGTTGTTTATTATTTTATTTTAAAATCCCACTTCTGACACCAATTGTTACGATTTTACTTTACGTTGGTTTCTTTTAATTACAAAATAAATACAAACTGTTATTACTTTTACTGTAAGTCACTTTATTTATTATTGAACAGTGGTTCAAAAATACACAAACTGTTGAACATTCTCTTACAATACGACAACTAAACTCTTTGACGCTTGAAATAATACTGCCATACTACTCGCCAGCACGATTTGCATATATAGGCGATTTAAAAGCACCAAAATGTTCTATTCCAGACAGATCTGGCAGGTTAGATTGTTATTGCTCTAGTTTTCTGTTTGTGTGGTTGTTTATTTCTTTATACCTGTTTGTGTGGTTGTTTATTTCTTTATGCTTGTATTTATGTATGTGCCTGTATATTTAACTGAAGAGTGTTTATTTAAAATGCGTGAACTGATATTCATCTCGATTTATTTTCCCGTTCTGGAAGTCAATCGGTTTCTTTTTCGTTGTAGAATGAATAGTATTATTGTAGTACATAATGATTCTGTATATTTTTTCCTCTGCTGTTTCAACTTCTCTATTAGTTTCATGTTGTAGCATTCTTATGTGCTCATTTATTGTATATGCGCCACTCATCCCGTCCTTGTTGTTTTATGAATGTTTGTACATGAAGCATTTCTAAACTAATCGACAACAACAACTAGATGACTAGTGATGTTCTTTGTTGGTTGTTTCTTTCCTTCATTATTGCAAGAAAACAAAACATTAATGTTGTTGTTCGAGAGTATTGTTGTCCAGAGCCTATAATGAATAAATTCTTCGTTCGTAACAATATTCCACTTAAAAATGAATTCATTACGGTAAAAGATTCATTTACTTGTCTTTTTTACAGTTTTGAAATTGTTTTCGTGAGTACCTTAAATTAGTTGGTTTATTTTTTATTTTTGAAAATTTTAATTATTATTAGTCGAACTGTTTATGTATTACATACAATGAAATTTTATAATCAAGCTTAAGTTCGTTTTTATTCTCTCTAGACAGCCACGTCCGTCATCAGCACTCTTGTATCTAATCTACTTAGGGTAGTGTTTTAGTTGTAAGCATCATCTATTTAACCCAGATAAAGGAATACGAGAAAACTTGTATTCAAATATCAATTGTCAGTTGGTGAGAACGAAGTCTAACACTACCTTAAGCTTCCCTCTTGTTGAATATTTTTACTTTTAATATTTACCACCTTATATGTATGTTGTTGTTCCTTCAGCCAACCTTCGGTTAGCAATGAAAGTTACTTTTTGTTTATTTGTTTTACTCCCAAGATTCGTTTGTAGTTAACACAAATCTAGTATCAAACCAAACTTTGTTGAGTAAACAAGATTGCGCGTGGTTTATTTTTAATATATTTTGAGGACATAATCTTTAATTTATTCGATATTTTAAATTAATTTAAAAATTGTTAGTGAAATAACTTGTTTTACGTGGCAATTAAAATACAACTTTCTTTTAAATATAAATTTTGTTCTCCTAATTTGAAATTAGTTCAAATACAATAATATTAAAATAGTTTCATCACAAATACTCAGATCTAATTCATGTTGGAATAATATCCGTTTATATGACTTTGTAAAATTTTATATGTCTTCAAATCGTATAGTTCATTTTAATATCTATATGTGTGTTGTAATTATAGTTTGTTTTGTATTAATACGCGTTGCGGTATTTATTTATATTATTATGCTTGGTTTTCACTATGTCATTTTTGTTGTCAAATTGCCCAAATTGTTGGCAATTGTATGAAAACGGATTGTCATATGGTGCCATCTATGTTTGCAGTCAGTTATGCACACCAACTGCCATCTTAAATGACAAATAAGTGAAAACGCCAAATTTTAGTTTGTCAGCAGATATGGCATCATTTTTTACTTAAAGTAGATTTGACAACAAGTTGTCAACTTTTTTGTTTGTCTTTACCGACTTTTTGTCAGTTCTTAAAATGCAGTGAAAACGCATTTGACGCAAAATGACGACAATTCATTTGAGGCAGTTTTTGTTGACAGTTCATATGACATAATGAAAACCAAGCATTAGGAAGTAAACCTTTTAAATTATTCGAACAAATGAGTTTATTTCCGAAATTTCTTTGGTCTTGTAATGTGTGATTTGTAATATTTATATCTTTGATCTGTTAAAACGTGATCATTATCAAATTCAGTGACGGCGACTTTGAAATTTTGAATGGTTTTTTCCACCTCTCTCATCCTTAATATAAATTGGCCCTGTTTGTATATTGACATTTTCTCGTAATTCGTTACGTTTGGTAATAATATTTTCTTTCATTTTTATGATAGAGTTTCTGATAAACTGATATTCATCACGATTTATTTTCCCGTTCTGGAAGTCAATCGGTTTCTTTTTCGTTGTAGAATGAATAGTATTAGTAGTACATAATGATCCTGTATATTTTTTTCTCTACTGTTTGAACATCTCATGTTGTAGCATTCTTATGTGCTCATTTATTGTATTATGGAGCCTTTCGACATCAGAATTAGATGTGTGGTTGTTATTAGAGTATAGGTAACCAAAACTCTCAATAAATGAAATGCGTCTGTATTGGATAAGATAATATTGCCCAGCAAACACAACACTAAGCATTACAAAACAATAAATAATTTTTTTATTAAAAATGCTTCTGGTAACATGCAATGCATTTTATGTTATCAAAAATTTAAAACAAAGAAAACCTTTTCAATTATAAGGCATTTTTCACAAAGAAATAAATTAATTAGAAGAGGAAAAAAGGAAAATGTTTTTTCTTGAGCAAAAAAACGTTTATATGCAAAAAATTAAAGAATGGGTTCTAGAAGAAGAGCAAAATGAGGAAATTTTGCAAAATAAAAAATTAACAAGTTAGAGTGCTATATTCGACCGTGCCGAATCTTTTATACCTTTCACCCCGGTGATTTTATTTATACAGACATGTATCTATATGTATATATATTTATGTAAAAATATATACATATGTATATATATATCTATATATATATAAAAATAAGTGTACACTTTGATAACACCACTAACTGCGGAAACGGGTCGACCGATTTCAGCCAAAATTTCAGGATGGTCTGTAGGTGGTTTGTGTGAAGTTTGCACGAAATCAGCTCAGTGGTTCTGGAGATAGGGCATTTACATTTTCCTATATATTCCAATACAAATATAAACAAAATACCCTAAATTTTCCATATTATGATTTTTTGTTGTCACTTAAAAAGTTACCAAACCATGTATCGTAATGTCTTATGTGTATAATGACATTCGGTCTTTCTAATTGGTATTTTGAGCTGAATCTTTTCAGTCGTTGCTGCGATAGTAATTTTATTTGTGCGCAGACCATTAGATTTTTCACTTAAAATACACCTGCATTGTATCATAGGTATTTGTTACTTTTTTCTTTACGTTTCCTTCACCTCCTCGATTGGTTGAACCCGAATTTTGATGCTGTTGTTGAGATGTATGCAAATGCTTTGTGGCGAAACTATAATTGTTTCTCCTCTGTTGAGAGTGAACCTACAGAGTGGCCAAAACCGAAAAAGGTTTTATATATATATAAATGGACGTAGTTATAGCGCACTATCAACTATTGGTCCCAAACCGGTCTAATTACTTCGGGATGGGGTTCATGCAGCTGCACACCCTTTTTCCAGACCTACTCACCCATCCTCGATTTTTGATTAGGGATTCAACATAAACGACTATACTTCACTCCCTTCAGGGCCTAAAGAATTTTCAAGAAAACAATCATAGAAAAAGAGTTCAATACACTCGTAAAATTTCGTTGTAAGTCTTCTTTAAATTCGACTCGTACCTAAGAAGGTTGGGTATATATATATATATATATATATATATATATATATATATATTATATAAATAAATGGACGTAGTGATAGCGCAATATCAACTATTGGTCCCACACTGGAACCACCATCCTGAAACCGCTCTCATTCTTCGAGATGGGGTTTTGCCACAGTTTATCCCCTATCCTCGATTTGTTGATTAGGTATTTCGCATAAACGATTCGTACGCCACTCCTTCAGGGCCTAAAGAATTTTCAAGATAAAGGTCATAAAAAAGAGTTCAATACTCTCTTAAATTTCGTTGTAAGTCTGTAAGTGTGGCTAATGTAGCTGCTCCCCTTTTTTCCACACCTACTCACCTTCTTCGATTTTTTGGTTAAATCGGCATAAACGATTCATACTCCACTCCCTTCAGAGCCTATAGAATGTTCAAGAAAAAGGTCACAAAAAAAGAGTTCAATATACTCTTAAAGTTCGTTGTAAGTCTCCTTCACATTCGACTTGTACCTATACAAAAAAGTTTCAAGAAAATAATCGTAAAAAAGCGTTTTGTACAGATAGACTTCTTGTTTTTTTAAGAAATGTTAATCCCAAGAAATATTCCATCGTGGTAGCTGTGTAGTGTTGGATAAATTTTTGCTTGACTGCTGTTTCTATTATTTGAAAATATCCAATCGATATGCGTTCCATGCTTAGTAGTTACATCATTTTTATCTAAGAGAGCACTAAATCCTTTAGAGTTTAAAAACATTTCGGTGCCACTTTCCTCGGTTTTTCGGCATATATTAAAATCTCCCCTTATATAAACTTTTTCACTATCATTTCTAAGATAGTTCCATAATTTATTTATTATCTCTCAAAATAGCGACAAGAATTGTGTTTGAGGATAATTTGGGCTTTTGTATAATAAAATGTAATATATTTCATCGATACGATATGCTATGTATTGTAAAGCGTTTTCATTGTAAATATGTTCTTCTCCAAATAAATACTCGGCTTCTTCTGTGAAATTATCTTTTATGTACACAATAACTCCCTTCCTGTGTCGGTGTCTTTCTTCTCCTTTATCTTTGTTGAAACAATCGAGCCGGCCTAGCACAGTGTAATTGGATATTCTTCGGGAAAACTCCAAGTTTCAACCAAACATATAATATCGGCTAGCATTATTGTGGGATCAGTTGAAATATCTTTGTGATGTGCTTGATGGCTTTGTATGTTTTGGTAAAACAATCTTAAATTCCAATCGTTATTTCTTAGGAAATCAAATTGTTTGCATAATACTTTCTCTGATCATCATTAAAGCCGAAAAAAATTAAAAAAAACGTAAAAAAAAATATAGGTGGGCGTGGTTTTTGGCCCGTAGCCTCCAAAGGAATGATCCAATGTTGCTGAATTGCAATACCAAAATTTTCGAAACTATGCCTGACAGATTGGTGTGCTTTAATTTTTTGTATCTCTTCTGGTGCCTTGGCAAATGACATTACCACACTAACACGGACAGACGGACATCGCTTAATCAACTTCTCTATGTATAAGGATCCAGAATATATATACTTTATGGGGTCGGAAATGAATATTGTAGAAATTACACACGGAATGACAAACTTATATATACCCTTTCCACCTGTGGTGAAGGGTATAAAAATGGAGATTTCAAGCCAAATAAGCTTGGCAATCGCTCAGCAAGGCAGACCATTAATTGATGGAATGCTAGCAAAAAATATTTTACAAAAAACTTTTCAAACGTTAAATTATAGAACAGATTTTATAAAGTCAATTCCCTTGTCACCCCAAACTGTGGCTAGGCGTATTGCCCAAATAGGAAATTCGGTGGAGTCTTCTATTAAAGAAAAATTTATAAATTGCAAATTTCTTTCGGTTGGTTTAGATGAAAGTACAGATATCAATGATCTTTGTCAACTGGTTGTCTGTGTAAAATGCATTGATGAACATTTTAATGTTTTTGAATCAATGTTGACATTGGAAACCTTTTATGGATATGTAACTGGAAAGCTTTTGATGGAAGTTGTAAGTGAAAAACTTGTTTCTATTGTTGACGTAAACAAAATTGTCGGTGTCTGCACAGACGGGGCAAATGTAATGGTAGTAAAAAACACAGGTTTAATAGGTAATATAAAAAAAGTCAAGTGGCAATGCAAAACTTTCACTGCATTATCCATCAAGCCGCGCTTGCGTCAAAAATTTATTACTCAAGACTCTACTATGAAGACCGCAGAGCGCATTATAAATAAAATAAGAGGAGGACACCAAGAAATTGTTACCAACTCTTAAATTTGGAAAACTTAATTTATAATGCCTAAATTCACTTAATTTTTAATTTAATTGTAAATTAAACTCGACCAATCAAATATGTGTAAAAAAAATTGCCTAATTCTGTAAAAACTGATGCTTTTTTGTATTTAATTAAAATTCATTACATTTTAAAAAAATTTTGCTGAAGAAAAACCATTTTCCTTTTTTCCACTTCTAATTTATTCATTTCTTTGTGAAAAAGGTCAAAATGCCTTTTAATTGAAAAGGTTTACTTGCATGCATGTTACCAAAAGCATTTTTAATTACAAAAGAAAAATTTTTGTCTTCGATTATATAATTTTGTTTGCTGGTTTATTTTGAAATTTGCTTTTTTTTAATTTTTGGTGGCACCAACAGTGCAAAATGTTCATAGTCATTTTTACAGACCATAATAAGAACAACTAGTAATGATGTTTAAGACATACCAAATCATATGCACAAAGTAAAATGGTATTGTTGTTGTATTAATTTGTGTTATGTTAAAAAAAAGAAACACTGTATGGAATTTGCTATCACTACAAAACACATTGGTTTTCCCATTCAGCTGTTAGGCAAAAGACCTACGAACAAATATATCAATTAATAAATACTGATAATGAGTATCCTGATAATACTGATAAAGAGTTCCACTGATTGCAGACACTCGTTGGCTTTTAATAGAAAAGTCAAAGCAATTTTAAAAATGTGGCTTGAATTAAAAACGCTATTTAATACATTTCCAACATCTCAACAATATTTTTTATCTGACCAACTAAAAAATATGTGCAATGATGATATGAATTATGTTTACTTAGTATATTTATCTGATATTTTAAAAGAGGTGCAACGTGTTAATCTCGCATTTGGATCAAAAAATGCCGACCAGACTAAATTATTTGATGATTTGCACAATCTCTTAAAAATTTTGATATCCAAACTAACTGAGCCTGACATTGAATTCGATTTTTTAACAGGTGATATCAATACATCGTTTGATATTTGTTATTTGGGTTTTAAGTTTGAAGAAGCTTGCGCATTAAAGAAAATAAGCAATGAAGCAAAGAAATATATATCAAAGACTTGCTGTAAATTCTCCAAAAAATTAGTTGAAGAGATGCGGGCGAGACTGCCTTCTAATGTTGAAATTTTACAAAAAATTAACGTTTTAAAAGTAAAAAATGTTTTATCTCATTGCAAAAATGATATCATGCCATTAGCAGTACAATTTGAGTCCGATATCGAAATATTGTCTAGTATTGAACAACATTAGAATTTTGGACTGAAGTTAAATGTTATAAAGACGCACTTAATATTAACCCTTTTCATACACTAGCAAATATCGCGTTTAAAATTTTGTCACTTCCATACTCAAATGCAGAAGTTAAGCACGTTTTTAGTTCAATGAATTTATTTAAATCAAAGATACGTAACCGATTGTCTTTAAGTGCTGTTAATGCATTACTTCAAATCAAAAATGGATTAAAAATGGAAAATTCTTGTTGTAAAACTTACGAACTTCCAGATAGCGTTAATTGTCGCATTAATACTAATGATGTTTACAAAACATCAGAATTAATGTAAAAAAATGTATCAGATTGTACAAATAAATGAATGCAAAAATACATAGTATGTACAAGTTTTTTATTCTTCTGCTCTTTTTTATTGTTAAGTTTTTTCTTAAACTATGTATATTGCGAATGATCGCTGATTTCTATTTAAAAAGTTGTGTATGCAATATATGAAATAAAAAAATGTATTATCTAGTACAACTGAATACAAACATATTTGTTTAGTTTTTTTATTTTCGTTAAGTTTTATGATTTAATTTTGTTTCGACTGTATTATTGTTATATCGGTGTGAGTTTTTATTGTTTTTGTAGCACAATTGTGCATGGAAAATGAAGATTTGGATACCACTGCATTAGAGGTATAATGTGTATTGATTTCATGTTCTCTAAGAAACTCCAACATTGGTAATGCATGAATGTTTTGATTTTCTGTCTATTGAGAATGAAGCGAAAAACGAACTCTAACTGAGAATACATCTATCGAACGAAACGAATATTTACTCTATTCGCTGAGAGGGCAGTAATCGAAACGAAACATACCCTCTCAATATGCGAATGAAATTTGTGGTTGAGAGAGCGATCTACTCTCATCATTCCAATTTTTTATGGAATTATTATATTGCCATACGATACAAAAGAAGCGCTTACATTGATTGTGGTTGATGTTCGTCGTGAAGTTGTATTGTGCCCAAAAGAAGAATAAAAAAATGGATTGCTAAAATGTAAATTTGTAAATACATACATAAGTGAAATATGTGAAATGTGTAACCATTTACCACAAAGTTGGTCTCTATCTAAATCCTCCCGCTAACAAATTTATCTTCTTTTACGAGAACGAAAAAGTAAAAGTAATAGATGAATGCAAGCGCCAAATGATGACGATTTATGTGGACAAGGCATCCAAAGTCCACCACATATTGTAAAACCCTCCATAAATTTGGGAACTCTGGAAGATTTCGTGGGACAGTCACATATAATAGAAGCGATAGAGTTTCTGACAATATTGGACGACATAGTACTTTAAATTTTGCATTAAATGACAACTTTAATGTACTGCAATGGTGGAACTTTCACAAAAATGAGTTCGCTTTGCTGTATAAGGTAAGTTGCAAAATATTTGCAACACCGGCTAGCAGCGCTTCTTCCGAAAGATTTTTTTCTTCAGCTAGGAACTTGATTACCGAAAGGAGGACCCGTATTGTTTCTAATGACTCTACAATTCCATTCTAACATGGCGAAAAATAGTAAAGCGCAGTAACAATTTTTCACGTTTTCATATTAATTTATTTTTTTTGTTAACTTTTTTTAATGTTATTAATGGATTAATATTTTTGTTTGAATATTTCTAATGTGCTGTTTATGTAACCCAATTGAACAAAACGTCTAGAAAATTTGTATAGGAGAAACTCAAAAACTTGAGTGCTTTTAATACAAATTTCCTAGACGAATTGTTCAATTGGGTTACATAAACAGCACATAAGAATGCTTTTTAAAGAATAAAAACTTTGTATTTAACAAGGCATATTTAACCAGGTGACTGAACAAGGCGGAGCTAATATTAAAGAGAAATTTTTTCAATTTTTTTTATATGGAGTTTGACATTAATCAGGTTTTTTAAGAGAGAATAATATCTATTTTACTGTCAAAATCTATATAAAAAAAATTAAAAAATTTTTTGGCTGAAATTTCCTCTCCCTTACGCTATCACCTTGTTAAATATGCCTTGGTATTTAAAAGGAAATAAAATATGTTTTTTTAATTTAATGCTTTTAACTCAATAAATGTTACCTTTGTTTCGCTTTTTGAAATGAATCAATAATCTATTTGATCTCTCATGTTGCATTACTCTCATGTCTCCATACTCTCATGTCTCCATACTCTTATGTTTCCATTCTCTAACAATACAAACATTTTTTGAGTTTGATTGCTAGTTTTGCTTTTACAAACGGGAGTAGGGACTGTTTGAAAATGTGAGAATGTGTTGAACAGAGTTTTAAGCATACTCGTGCAGATGTCTATGCTTTAAAGCCTAGTTCATTATCCACTACCAATTTTTTTATACTTCCGACAGTATATAAATATAGTGATAGAGCAGTTCTAAATTCAATCCATGATCTATTTTTTATTCTTATAGTTTGAACAATTTGGAAAATTTATCAATGAATGTTAAAAATAGTTCTTCCTAAACTATAAAATACGTCAACATGAATTATATCTCCTGGGTTTTTTGGAGTTTCTGTTATCTTAAAGTTTTGCTTGATGGGATGCCTGTCATACTTTTCTTTATTACAGACGTCGCAGTTATTAATAAATTGTGTTATTCGAAGTTTAAAGTGGAGATGATAAATTTCGGTCCTTAATTCAGATAAATTCTCATTTATGCCCCTATGGTTGTTTTTTTTTTTGTGTTCTTTTTCTAACAATTCAGTAAAATTGTTTTCGTCCAAAATATCCTTTAAAATTCTTTTATATATTAGAACTTTAACAAGATTGTTGGATTCAAAATACTTATTTACCAATTCTTTAAATTTTTTTAATGCTGATTCATCCTGGATTAGATTTGCATTTGTTTTTTCTGGATCAAAATGATTCTTTAATATTTTTATAAGAGTTGGATCATCGAATTCTTTATCTGATATTGTTTTCCTTTTATTTTTAAAAATTTTTTCGTTCTTAAATTTGAAAGAACCAACAGTGGTTTTGTTAAAAACTATTTGGCTTTTATAAAAGTTTAACGGGTTGTTTGTTTATATGCAAATTTACTTGCATTTTTTCTGGGTTTGGCTTAATGCCTTTATCCGTTACAACATGACCCAAGAAATTTGTTTCTTTTTTTAGAAACTCACTTTTATTGAGTTGTACCTTTAAATTTACATCTTTGAGTCGCTGAAATATTTTGGTTGATAACTCCAAATGTTCTTGTAACGATGTTGAGCAAATTATGATATCGTCTAAATACACCAAATAAATTTTGTTAATGAAATCAGCTAGAACATTATTCATCAGTCGTTGAAACGTGGCAGGAGCTGTTTTTAACCCAAAGGCATACGAAGAAACTCGTAGCGGAGGCCTTCAACGTTAAATGATGTTTTGGGAATATTTTCTTGTGTATTCCCATTTGATGAAAGCCATTCACTAGATCTAGAGTTGTAAAATACTGACATCTACCTAATTTCTCCAGAATTTCATTTATCTTAGGGATTGGATACTTGTCATCAATAGTAATCTACTACTAGCCTCTATTTTTTCTTACGACTAGCATCTAGTTTTTTTTTTTTGGTACAAACCAAACAGGTGCAGAGTAAGGAGAATGGCTATGTCTAATTATTTCATTGTTTAGCTTTTCCTTAATTTGCTTACTCACTTCCTCTTTATGAATATATGGATAGCGGTAGGTTTTTGCCGCAATTGTTGTTAACTGTTCTATTTTATGTTTAATCACTATTTTCTGCATAGAATATTTTCTTAAATCTGGTTATAACATATAAAAGTTTTTCTTTTTCCTCATTATTAAGGTGATGCCTACGTATTTGTTCCATTATAGGAATTTTAGAAATTTCATCATCAGTTTAAAGACATAAAAATTTTCATCGGTCAAGTTGTCGGTTTTTTGTATATCAAATTTTAAATTTTTTGGAGTATTTTGGTTTACCTTAATAACAGCATTTATTTTGAAATTTTCTGCTTCATAAACTCCTTCCATGATTTCTACATTCTGACTATTTAGTAATGTTCTAGTTGTACATACTAAACCGTCTTTTGAATTAGTTTTCAGTTTCACGTTGTATATACCTTTTGTTGTAAAATAATACTCTATTTCCTCTAACGTAAATTGCGTTGGTGTTCTTTTATTTCCTACTTCAAATAAACCATCTTTTTAATTTATAATTGCTTTTAGTTTCCTTAAAATATTGTTTTCAAGTACGCCATCATATTTTGTATAAAATTTACACACTAGAAAATCAATTTTGTTTTCAGTATCGCCCAAAAAGTGGGATAGATACCTTTTCTTTTATTGTTAATATGTGCTGAAGAGTTTTTATTTTTATAGGTTCGGAATTTATTTTTCATCTTGGGCGACATATACCAGGGTTTATTATTGAATGCGTTGCCCCGGTATCTATGATAAATTTTATATATGGTTATATATGGTAACTCTCCCTTGAGGCTACTTGCTGAAAGTTTTCCATTACAATTATGTCCATTGACTCTATTTCAGGTTGTTGTTGGGGCGGTTGGTAGTTCTGACTGTTTCGCCATCTTTGATCCCGTGAATTTTTTTTGTAGTAATCTTGATTTTTTTAATAGTTTTGGCTATTCCGCCATTTATGTTCTTTTATATTATTTTTATTAAAGTTTTGTTGTTGCTGTCGATAGTTCTTCTCTTTGTGCCATAAATAATTTGGTTTTATTTTATTTCATTTCTATTTTTATTATAATCCTTGTATTGTTTTGCCCGTCCTGGGTGATAACTTTGATATTTTCCTATTCTGTCATAGTTGTTCTTCTATAGTATATCCATAGCACTTTCTAATAAAATTGAATTTCTACATGCCAGAATTGTTTTCATAGGTTCTGGTATATTGATTTTAAATAAATGGAGTGATTGTTAATAGCAACCTGATTTGCTGCTTCACCTTCTCCTAGCATTGCTATCAATTTATTATTCAAACATCTTAGTATATATTTAATATCGTTAAAGAAATCAATAGTGTTTGTTTGAAAAGTTACAGCTCTTAACTCATCACACAACTGATCCCTACTTTTTCTTTCACCAAAATTGTTGTATAATGTACTTTTAATGTCCTCCCATGATTGAACCTGAGTATTTATTTCTAATATTTCTTTTGCCTTCCCAATTATCCTACTCTTAATTATGTCCGAAAATAATAACCGTGATAACTCTTCATAAGAGGCAAGCATGTATAAATGTAGGAAGATCGTTAATATTTCCATTAAATAGTGGAAGATTGTTAAGATATTTAATTGAATCCAATTGTATTTGAGGAGGATTTGCCATTAAAAAAAATTAAAAATCGAAATTCAAAATAACATTTCCAATAATTTTTTTTAAGATTCGCGCAAAAGTAAACTCGAAACAAGTTCAAAACAACACTTTTTATTAAAATAAAAATTTATTTGAAAAGTCGATAGCACAATTATCGCGAAAGATAAAATAAATTTGACCACACAAAATAAATGAAAGATAAAAATAAAAAAACCTAACAAAAATGGTTTTATAATTATGTATTTAAATTCTAAAATAACTTATTTTAACAATTACCATAAAATTCTTTATGCTAAAGCTTATATGTAAGACCTTTTTGTTGATTGTAGTTGAATACTCATCCGTCATAGATATTGGGTTTCAAAATAGGATTTCTTCTTTTTTTTGTTTCAAGCTCCCATTACTTGTTGCTAAATATTGATAAGGCATCTTCTTTCTCTCTCTCTCTATCTTGAGTTGTTTGCTTAAATTTGTAGTTGAATATTTATCTTTAGTTTCAGGCAGAGTTTCTTCTTATTTAAAATATTTTTTATTTTTAATTATCTTATTTTGTTAATTACGTTATATCCTGCAGGGTCCCTTGGGAATTGCAGGATGTTTTTTTAAGGATCACTGTTTTATATTTTTTTAAATAGAATTTTAAATTATTTAATAGAAAAATTCTGAAAATGTAAGCGATGTGAATTTTGATTAAAATGTTTATACAATTATAAGTTTTAACATTGTTGTTTTATAGAAATATTTAATTTAAAAGGTATTACGTTTTGTTAACATTAAATAAAATATAGGAAACAATTGAATAGAACAATTCTTAAATAAATAACTTATAGAGTATTATCGTAACTCCAAGCTCATCGTCCGGCTCTATGAATTCCCACACACAATGGAAATTGCAGCTGTTGGAGGAAGAAAAGGAAATACAAACGCAATATTTGGGAAAAATACAGTATCCAGCATATATTAGACAGCATGATATCAAAAGCAACAAAAATTCCTCCGCTTAAAGATAGGCTCGACAGTCTCATCGAATTTGCACTAACCATGCGAAATATTTTTTCATCGATGGAGGCCTGTGACTTAACAGCTCATTTAAATAATCCGTCGCTCGTGTGAACGCTCGATAAATTACCTGATGATTAAAAATTAAATTGGGCAATACATACAAACTAAGATCTCAGTGGTAAAAGCGTTTAGCTATTGGTTTTACAATATATCAACGTTGAATAGTTTTCGAATTGGAATTGACTTTATATAGCACTTTCACACTTTGTGCTTTACATTGAAAAATTTAAATCTATTGTACGAGGAGATACAACAAATAAAGGAATGTGCTTTGAATATATACAAAGATCCAAAAATATTTTGTTTAAGTATGCCCAAGATTGCGAATTTTCTAATGAAATATGGTGCCTTAAAAATAAAAAAATACACCCTAGTAGCAAGATCAAACAACTAAATGCATTCCTTGATGATGACGAAATTTTGCGTGCTTGTGGCAGAGTTGAGTTTCTAAACTGCAATAACGCTATCATCTTTATATAACGTTTTTGTTGGTCCGATAGTACCACGAAAACTTACATCATTGTCTTCACTAAGCCACAATAAAAACAAAATTTTATATGCAAAAACAAAGGGTCGTTTATAAAAATATGAGGACAAAGTGTCAACGTTGTAAGAATCAATCAGCCATACCGCATCCGCCCTTAATGGCATCTTTACCAAGAGCAGGGCTCGCCTGTTTTGAACACCCGTTTTTTGTGGTAGTAGGTAGGTAGGTAGTTATGGGGAGTACTAAATATTATCCTGTCTAATTATTTGCGTAATTCATATTGAAGTTGCTCACAGCCTTGACACAAGCTCGTGCAACTAATTCACTTATAAAATTCAAAATAAATATATACCGATAAAGGTATATGATATCAAAAGCAAAAAAAAGATAGGCTCGACAGTCTCATCGAATATGCACTAACCATGCGAAATATTTGCTCAACGATGGAGGCCTGTGACTTAACAGCTCATTTAAATAATCCGTCGCTCGTATGAACGCTCGATAAATTACCCGAAAATCAAAAATTAAATTGGGCAATACATACAAAAGAATATCTCAGTGGTAAAAGCTATTGGTTTTACAATATATCAGAAGCTGCAAATCAAGTCGTATCCTCCTTAGGAGCCAAAAAAAACCTCAGTGCACACTCACTCAGGGTCAAAATAAAATAATTTGCAACTTCTGCAAACTCAACTACACAAAATTCAGCATTGCGGCTAATTTAAGGCTCTTGGCTTGGACGAAAAGTGTAACGTGGTAAAACAAAATAATTTATGCCGCCAGTGTTTAAATACTTGTCGACGCAAATGTTTTTCAAAAAACTTATGCGATATTAACAACTGCTTCGCAAAGCATCACCCCTTGTTAGATAGGTATACAGTAATAAATAATGCAGCTGAAACAGTGACACAGGGACGCAGTAAAAAAGTAAACGCACACAATTATAGAAGCCAAGGTACTAAATATTTCAGAATCTTGCCTATCCTCGTTCTGAGCGAAATTTAATTATAGCCGATATAGAAGTTTCCAGCGTTAAAAGTGATTCACTCTCCACGATGTGCGAACGGTATACAATCTTGGTTTACCCATTCAGTCAATTAAATTTCATGACTCATACCATACAATCCTATATACATAAATGCTAAACCAATGATTCTCACAGGTGTCAACAATTGGAGGGTAGCAAATAAAATTTCTTCGTTAAATATACACACATGTGGATGCCAAAAAATTAAAGAATATTTTGCCCTCGAAGTGCCCAATGAAAAGAGTATTTTATCGGCTGAAAATAAAAGGGCTATCGAAGTTCTTGAAAACTTCGCTATAAAGAAAAATAAACAATTCGAAGTGGATCTTCTGTGGAAAGAAGAAGCTCAGAACCTACCCCAAAGCTATGAGGTTACCCGTCATCGTCTTTAATGCCTTCAGAAAAAGTTTAAAAAGATCCACAGTTCCAACAATATTAATATCCAAAGGTTATGCTTGAAAGATGTTAAAATCAGAAATATTTTCCTACCCGGGTCGTACATGGTATCTGCCAATATTTGTGGCTCTTAACCCAAATAAACCAGGAAAGGTTCGCCTTGTATGTGACGCAGCAGCAAAGTCACACAACAAATCTCTAAATGATTTTTTAATTTGCGGCCCTGATTTACTTACGTCACTCTTCAATATTTTAATTTAGTTTCGTGTTGGGAAAATTGGAATTTGTGGTGACATAGCCGAAATGTTTCATCGTATCAACGTTAAAGACGAAGATATGCATGTTCAACGATTTTTGTGGCTCGAAAACGCTGAAAGCAAACTACAAACTAGTGTGTACGCAATGAAAGCTTTAACATTCGGTATAAGCTGATTGATGATTTCATCGATTGTGTTGACAGCGATGAAGAAGTAAAAGAACTTGTACTTCAAGTAAAAATGAGTCATTCAGCCGCCGGTTTTTACATGAGAAACTGGATAACTAATTCGAACTCGCACGCAAACTCCTATCCGATGATAGCTCAGATACTCAAAATTCATTCAAAACTACAGAAAATATCCTTGGTATGTATTGGGAGTCAAATAACGATGTGTTGCAGTATAATTCTAGATTCTCGAGGTTGAGCAGAAATGTTTTTAACAAAGACGTGGTTCCTACCAAAAGAGAAGTTCTCCAAGTCCTAGGGTCTTCATTTAAAATGGCATTCGTGGCTTTCAAACCTAAACAAAATATCATCAATTACCATACCCAGGTTTTATTCCAAGCTGCTCAGTATTTGTCAATGCTGGAGAAAATGCTTAAGCTGCGGTATGCTATTTGCGTATTCAAATTCATGATAATGTCGATGTGTATTGTAGCAGCCAAATCCAAGGTCACTCCACTGAAACCGATATCAATATCTCGGCTAGAACTTCAAGAGGCACTAATAGGAGCACGACTGGCTAACCATGGACCCAAAAAACTTCAAAACATTTGTAATGTATCGAGTTGGTGAAGTTCTGTAAACTACAAATTTAATCAATGGCAGTTTGATTTTGACGGCACCCAAGCAATCAAAATCAAACTCCACAGACTTCGCAACAAAGGTTGGTTCAACCGACGACGATTTGTGGTTCAACGGACCTGCTTTTTTTAAATACAACAAAAATTTGTGGCCCAAATCTCCAGAACTAGATGATCATAGTAAAGAGGATATTCGAAATAGCTTCCTTATCATCGCCACAAAAAGTCTCTCAATCAACGTTGAATAGTTTTCGAATTGGAATTGACTTTACATAGCACTTTCACACTTTGTGCTTTAAATTGAAAAATTTAAATCTATTGTACGAGGAGATACAACAAATAAAAGAATGTGCTTTGAATATATACAAATATCCTATTTTTTGTGGTAGTAGGTAGGTAGGTAGTTATGGGGAGTACTATTATCCTGTCTAACTATTTGTGTAATTCATATTGAAGTTGCTCACAGCCTTGACACAAGCTCGTGCATCAAATTCACTTATAAAATTCAAAATTTTATAAGTCGTCGTGGGTCTCCCAAAGAAATATATACCGATAACGGTACAAATTTTAAATCTGTAAAAAAAGTTCTTCGTAAAGAAAACGAAACTCTTGATCTCCACCAGGTTATCTGCAAATACGATGAAATAAAATGGAGGTTGAACCCACCCGCAGCACCACACATGGGCGGTGCACGGGAAATACTTGTGCGCACTGTAAAATCAACCCTCTACGCTATGTGCCCTGCATTGAAATTTAATGAAGCATAATTAAGAAATGCTTTATGGGAGGCTGAATTCATAATAAATTCCCGTCCATTAACATTTATGGTTCTAGACCATGCGGAGGACGACACCCTTACACCAAACCATCTACTTCTCGGGTCCGCTGATGGATACAAACCCTTATGTGAAGGCGCCATCCGTAGGCGACATTGACATAATTGTAGACGATACGCTTACCCGTAATAGCCAAAGTTCATTGCGTCAAATTAAAAACTAGTATTCCAAATAGCAGTACTAGACGTAGGTAATATTAAGAATGTTACCGCCGCCACTTTCTTATATACCTAAATTAACTTAGTTTATTCTTTCTGTGTTTTTCTTTATATTCACTCATTTAAATATGTACATATTACATGCACTCAATGTGGATGGTATTTACTAAAGTTGTGCAGTTCGCGAACGAACTGTTCAATTGAACTATTCGCTCATTTGAATTAGATGAAACGCTCTTTGTACTGAGCTCTTTTAGCTTTTTTTAGTTCATTGTTAAAATTTTTGTTTTATGACATTTAGCTTTTGCTTATGTCTATCATACTAGCCAAGGCGAATTAATTTTACTAAGTGGCATCATGGAGAAGTTAAGTATTTTTTGCTTTACTTTTTTTATGTGCTGTCAAAAATTCGTTAATTTTTTAAAATTTTAAATGAAAATAATGTAATTTTGAAAATTTAAAATTATTATTAGTCGAACTATTTATGTATTACATACAATGAAATTTATTAGTCCAGCTTAAGTTCGTTTTTATTCTCTCTAAGAAAGAATTAATTAAATAACAAATTAGGTGATAATATTAAAGAAAAATTGGGTAAATTTAAATTTTAGATACCAGCAGAGCGGAATGCACATTTTCTAGACAGCTACATCCGTCATCAGCACTCTTCGTATCTATCTACTTAGGGAAGTGTTTAGTTGTAAGCATCATCTATTTAACCAACCAAACCCAGATAAAAGAATACGAGAAATCTCGTATTCAATTATCAATCAATTTAATTTTTAAAATTATTATTATTAGATTTCGTTCTCACCAACTGACGATTGATAATTGAATACAAGTTTACTCGTATTCCTTTATCTGGGTTTGGTTCGCGTTGCATTTCCGGTACTCTATATGTCCACTAGCTTTTATTACTTTATAATTTGGCTATAAAGAGATCATACATACTTTTTCCAACACTTACAGTGTTAAAAGAATTAATATATATAACCTCATGCATTCTTAACTTAAGTACACATAAAGTATAGTGGGATAAACTCAAAATTGGAACTTATAACAAATCTGCCTGATTTTGTATGAAAATGCTAATTTTTTCAAAATTAATTTCATTTACTTGGCAGGGCATGCAAAAGTAACTAGCTGATCTACTGTCCTTTAAAATTGCTAAAAGGCAAGAATCTAGTACAAAGTTTGTTATTCTATTTCCATTATTTAATGAATTCCAGTCTGGAGTTTCTTAATAATCCATAAAACCAATTTCCGTTGGATTATTAATATTGTTATTTTCAGTATATAGTAAATTAAATTTGAGCAGATAAAATCTACATATATTGTTTTATTGTTTTACCTTTTATTTTTTTTATTTATGAGATTTTTTTGCTTGCTTTGAAGCAAACAGCACTTTAGGCCGAACTACTTTTTGCTTTTTAAAGTCTTTATTTTTCCATTCTTCCACAGGTCCAATATTTAAACTTGTTTGTGAATAACTGTGGTCTTTATTAACTATTTCCACATCTACATCTTTTTTGTCGATGGGCGTTGACGTACATAAGAATGTTCTTTTTTTAATCTTATGCTATTGTCTTTTGTATTTAAATTATTTAAATTTGTGGTAAGTATATCCTCAATTTTCTCGGATATCTGTCCAAACAGTTTACACTACCTTGCATTTTTTCAGCAAGAATTTTGCCATACTACGGATTCTTCTTCTATTGTGCAAATTATTTTGAATATTACAATTTTCTTTTTTCTTCAAAGCATTTAAAGAATTTATATTAATATCTGTTTTTGGCGTTGACAAGTGCGGACGCGATTTTTTTTAAGCTCGCATTAACAAAAAACAAAACATACATTGTGTGAATAATTTAAAACAAAAACAAACAAACCTGTTCTAATACAACAACAAAGTTGTTTGTAAAATATTTTTTTCTTTTTTCCTTTTCTTTATTTTTTACAACGGCATATTGAATTGCTACTTTTAAAATAAAACAAAAACAATAAAGGCCAATGAGCCTCTTTAATTTAAGCAATAAAAATGTGGACAATATTGTATTAAATAAAAACAAAAAAACTGAAAATAATTTGTGTGTAAATGATACGCCAGTTATACGTGCCCAATCTTGTTCGTCGCTTTTACTAAGCGATGACAATAAAATAACTACAAACAAATCGCCTTCTGAACACAGCGTTGCCAAAGATAATATGGATAGTGTAGAAAAACCCAAGACGCAAGTGGGAATGGACAGATACATAACTGTATTGAAAAGAGGTCGAAGCCCTAAATCTTCGCAGATTGCACCAATGGCTAAAGTACAAAAAGACAAGGACTCTAACGGAATAAATTCCCATAATCGTTTTGCTATTTTAGATAACGAAGCAATTGAAACAAAAACGGCACCCAAGTCGTTTAAACCACCACCAATTTTTTTAAGAGAGAAAAATTCAAATGAATTAATAACTAAGTTAATGTCAGCTATCGGGGAAAACTCATTCTATGTAATTCCTATCAAACGTGGTAACATTGATGAAACTAAAATTCAATTTATAGACGAAAGTAGTTATCGCAAAGCAGTAAAGGAGTTTGAAAGTTGCAAAAAGAACTTTTATACCTACCAGCTGAAGAGTAGCAAAGGCCTACAGGTAGTCATCAAAGGTGTAGACTCATATGTTAATCCAGTGGAAATAAAAGCTGGCCTCCAAAAAGCAGGATTTAAGGTGAAAAGCGTTGACAATCTCAGAAATCAAGAGCGCGTCCCTCAACCTCTATTTCGCGTTGAACTGGAACCTGGGGATATTAGATTGAAGAAGAACGAAACGCATCCCATTTATAATCTAAAATATCTGTTACACCGCAGGATAAGTGTAGAGGAACCACATAAGCGGTCAGGACCCGTCCAGTGTTTAAATTGCCAAGAATATGGCCATACAAGGGCGTACTGCAAGTTGCCTCCGGTTTGCGTTGTGTGTGGAGAGCTTCATTGTTCCGCCCAATGCGACAAACCAAAGGATGACTCGAAGGTTAAAAAATGTAGCAATTGCGGTGGAAATCACACCGCTAACTACAGAGGCTGTCCCGTTTTTTCTATGGTAAGGAAGTCAACTCAGAAATTAAATACTCCTGCTAGGCAGCCACAATACCAAGCAAATGCTCATTACCCTCAGTTAGCTCAACCCACAACCAAACATGTTTCATACGCGGATATGTTAAAATCAAATCATGTTTCAGCACACAAAGCGACACCTACAACCAATTCTACCCCAAATATGCATCCAGAAGCTAAAGAACAAACACCATCTGGTAACTACAATCGTCTCGATGCAAGTATCGAGACATTAGTGCATTCGTTAAACAGTTTTATGAGCTCTTTGAGCAGCATGATGCAAGAAATGGTTCGCATGCAATCTATGATGTTGCAGGCGGTACTTAACAAACCATGAACTGTTTAAAAATATGTTTCTGGAACGCAAACGGCTTACGCCAACACAAAAATGAACTCGAGTACTTCTTGAAGAACCAACAAATTGATGTCATGATGGTTTCAGAGACTCATTTAACAACAAATAGCTTTTTTAAAATCAATGGCTATATATTATATGACACTAAAGACCCCCGTGGCAGAGCATGTGGTGGTTCAGCTATTCTAATAAAGGCTCGAATTAAACATCATTTACTGTGTGATTTTTGTGAGGACTATCTTCAAGCAACAAACATCTGTATTGAAGAATATCACCAAAACTTTGTTATTTCTTCGATTTATTCACCTCCTAGATTTCAAGTATCAGAGAGTCAATATAGCGACTTCTACAAATCACTAGGTCCCTGTCCCCATAGCATCAGGCGACTACAACGCTAAACATACGTTTTGGGGATCAAGACTTATTACTCCAAAAGGTCGTGTTTTATTTGACACTATTTAAAAAATGCGTCTGAATGTGATATCAAGCGGACAACCCACCTATTGGCCTACTGATCGACAAAAAATACCTGATGTTATTGATTTTGGCGTGACTAAAGGTATTTCGAGAGAAATGATTAAGCGTCACTCGAATTATCCTCAGATCATTCACCCACAATAGTCTATATATGGAACCAGCAAAATATTGTGTCACCAACAACTAGCACAAGCATTAATTGGTTGAAATATAGAAAGTATCTCAGTAGTCACTGTTCGGAAAATATACCGCTGAGAAAACCAGAAGACGTGGAACAAAGTCTTATTAATTTTGATCAAATCCTCAAATCAGCTGCTCAACATCCAACAGTAACCCGACAATCAGCTAGATACAATCAAATTTACTTTGTAGATGTCGAGCGGCTCTTGGCTGAAAAAAGGAAAATTAGAAGAGAGTGGCAAGCATACAGATCTCCTCAACTCAAATCCAGAGTTAAAGATTGCACGAAACGGCTAAGACAGCTGCTAGAATCTCGAAGAGTAGCATCTCTGAAAAATTACTTGGAAGACCTCGACGCAACTGCACAATCAGATTATTCATTATGGCGTGCATGTAGAAACCTTAAAAGGCCAGTCGTACGTAAGCCCCCCTTGCGAACTTCTTGTGGAGTCTGGGCAAGAAATGATACCGAAAAACGTAATTTATTTGTTGATCATTTGAAAAAGGTTTTCACTCCAAATATGTGTACTGATATAGTTGAGTTGCCACCAGTAGAGACTAGTGCCGAAGTACACCTATGATTTGAATTTAGCGATATTGAAAGGGCAATAGCGGATTTAAACACCAACAAAGCCCCTGGGGTTGATAAAACAAGTAACAAGATGTTAGTTGAGTTGCCCCTTATAGGTCGCAGAATTATTCTGTTTGTTTTTAATGCCATCTTACGTCTTGAGTACTTTCCCACAGAGTGGAAAGTTTCTTTGATTACTATGCTTCCTAAACCAGGAAAAGATCACACAAAAGTAGAATCATACAGACCTATAAGCCTTTTATCAAACGTGTCAAAGTTATTTGAGAGAATATTAATAACTAAGCTGAATCCAATTCTTAGCGCGAAAGGATGTATTCCGAACCATCAATTCGGCTTCAGAAAACAACATGGTACGATCCAACAAACACACAGATTAGTAAATGTAATTAAAACGACCTTTGAAGAAAAAAAATACTGTTCTGCGCTCTTTATCGACGTTTCTCAAGCATTCGATAAGGTTTGGCACGAAGGCCTAATATTTAAGCTAAAGCTGAACTTGCCCGAAAACTTGTATAAGCTCTTAAAAGATTATTTAACGAATCGCAAGTTTTTACTAAAAGAAGGTGACTTTTTAAGCTCGCCACAGCTCATTGAAGCCGGAGTTCCTCAAGGTAGTATTTTGGGACCAATTTTATATTTACTGTACACATCAGATATGCCAATTAGCACCCTAGTGCATACATCAACTTTTGCAGATGACACAGCTTTTTTAAGTATTCATGAAAGTGCCCAAGAAGCATCAAAACTTTTACAAGACCACATACTCAATTTGGAAAAATGGCTAGAAAAATGGAAAATAAAAGTGAATGAGCAAAAATGTACTCACATAACTTTCACACTGCGTAGGGACTCATGCCCTCCTGTTCGCATAAATAATCAAATGATACCACAGCTTTCAGACGTTAAATATCTGGGTATACATCTTGACCGTCGCCTTACTTGGAAAAGCCACATTGATTTCAAGTTAACACAAATGAAACTAAAAGCAGTACAACTAAATTGGCTTATTGGCAGAAACTCTACCCTGAGCTTAGATTGTAAACTTCTACTGTACAAGTCGATCCTCAAACCAATTTGGTTTTATGGGATTCAATTATGGGGCACTGCCTCAGCTAGCAATGTAGAAAAAATTCAAAGGCGCCAAAATAAGATACTACGTATGATTACATCTGCTCCCTGTATATAAAAAATTCGAACATCCACAAAGACCTAAACATGCCATCAGTTAAAGCAGAAATAGCGAAACATGCAGTCATATATGTAAAGAGGCTTGAATCTCATCCAAACCCTTTAGCCCGTAACATGCTGAATGAACCTGGTTACATTCGACTAAAAAGAAGAGATACTGCTTTTCTTGGCCGTACATTAGAGGGATGACCCGCAAATGGTTGCAAAATCCGTGAAACAAACATTATTTTTGTCTAGCACTGGCTGGACTTAAAAAGTATATTTTTATTTTAGACTTAAGATATGAGTAATTATTGTTAGTTCAAAAATATTGAAGATACAATAAACAATTTATGAAAAAAAAAATATTAATATCAAATAATTCATTATTTTTTTAAGAAATACACTGCAACTCTTTCAGAAAAGAGCATTTTACCAGTATGGACTTTAAATCAATTGAATTAAAATTAGTCTTACGCTTTACTCCCATTTGACTTAAGCTTCGCTCGACTCTAGATATGTATTAAATACAAAATAAAAAATACAGACTTTTTTCATATTTTCTTTTATTAATAAAAATGTTTTTGTTAATATTGTTATTATTATTCCTATTATTACAGTTATGTTAATAAAATGTAAATAATTTTAAGTCATATATTTTTACAAAACATTTTTTTTAAAACTTACATTGACAATTTGAAAATTCTAACTACTTTATAGGAATATTAAATAAAATAACAATGAAATGAGCCCTTACGTCTTCTAAAGTCCTCCTTCCGAAATATGTAGGCTCCTAAATAGACGAAAAATAAAAAGAAACAAAAAAACAACGGTTATACATATAAAATATTATCACTACGGCTCTTAATGTGTTAATTCTTATAAGAATTGGTTAATATTGAAATATTTTTGCAAACTACCCTATTTCAATTTAAAATATTATATCAAACACTATAAATTATTACTTACCTAAAGAAGCGTCCTTTAAAATAGCGTTCCTTTAAATGCTGAGCCTATTGGAACCTGGAAATAAAAATAATTATTAATTTGAAAAATAAAATAAATTAAAAATAAATAATGTCGTGTGCACCCTGTGCATTATTTAATTTATTTTTGGGTAATGCAGTTTAATCAGCTGCAAAAAAAAGATGACTATAAAAATCAAAAAAAAAAACGTAAACAAAAACAAAAAGCCTTTAGAGTGCAAATTAAAATTGCTGAAAAGAAAAATAGCGGGAGGGGTTTTTTTTGTGGATAGAGAAAAGTGGCGTGACCGAGGCTTCGTGTCACAAATAGGATAAAATGTTGGCCTCTTTTTCCTGAGGACAATTACGAGGTAAGGTGTGACATGTGACTGCCGAAAAATTAATGGTGTAAAAAGTGTAAGAAACTTACCTTTCTGTTGCGAGAAAGCTGCCTAAATAAATCAAATAAAAGTTTATACTTAAAAAGTTTAAAGAATTTATTCAATAAATAAAACATTAAAACTAAAAAGTAAAATTTTAAAAAGGTTAAAACTAAAAAGTTAAAAGTTAAAAATTTTAAAAAGTTAAAACTAAAAAAGTTAAAACTAAAAAAAGTAAAAGCCAGCATCGTCACCTTTTTTATATTTTTTTTTTTTTGTGACAAAAGGTTCTCGTAGTTTAGGGTTGAGCTCAAGCCTAGGTTTCGTCCAATTTTAAGGGTAGTTTGCCCACTACAAGTGTAGTGTAATTAGTGTAGTGTAGTGTAATTAATAAAAAGAAGTGTAGTTGTCGGTCTCCCATCGGACGCGTCCCCAGGTGGCGGATAGGGGACGAGCTCAATGTTCATACTTCCCGTGATTTCACCACCATACTGGTCACGGGGGGTATAGCATGGCTCGGGTAGGGCCCGGTCTCTGTGGATTCTGCTATGCAGTTGCGCAGAGGCTGGACTCTGCTAGGTTGTGTGAACCAGCCCTTGTTTCTGAAACCTCTCGAGCATGGAAGCCATTCACCCAAAATGGTACCATGCCCGAGAGATGTCAGAATTGCTAGCCATCCCTCTGGATACATTGAACAAATGGTTCAGGGGAGTGGCTTGTAAAATTTTAAACAAGGTAGCCGATTCAGTCCAACCCGCGGACCAAAATTGACCCACTTGTAAGATTAAGGTGAAGGTAGCAGTGCTGAGAATCTGAATGTCTAGTCAGTGGTAAAAGAAGACTAGTCTCTAACAGCTCCTCCCGACGCCAAGGCACGGGTCGGGTGTAAAGAATAGTTGCCTAATCCATGTACGCCGTCCCTGCATGGATTGTCGAACCCCTTACGTGCATACTCGTGGGAACAAAACTGAACAAAAATCAAAATAAAAGAACAATTAACACAAAACAAAATAAAATAATAACAAAAAACAGAAAACAAAATGTCGCAGGAGGTGGGCAGGGGCAACCCTCGCCTGCTGAATGCATTGTTGCCCCAGCAGTACAAGCTAATGCGGCTGCTGAGGTCAATCCAAATGAGGTACCACTCGACTTTTCGGCTGGTACCTCTAAGGTCCGTGCTGACTCCAGTTCAGCAAAAATCCCTGCCTCGGGTGCTCCGGTGACTGCTGTGAGCAACCCTGCGGTTATCGCACCAACTGAGCCCACAAACTCAGTTAAAATGTGCCCCCCCCCCCCCCGCCCTAACGGCAGTAAAAACAGCCCCAAAAGACCGCAAAATGAACACTAGACGGGCCTTCATCGAAGCCGCCCAACGCATCATCGATAAATTTGGTAAAACACCAATTACCAATTTATCAACGGAGGAAAAGTCCTCCAAAGGCCATTTAGCTAATGCTGAAAGCTCCAAACCCGATGCAGATGTAGACACACCATCTACGTCAGCTGCGTCCAAAAGACAACGATCGGGGGAGGAGCCGATGCATCAGCAAAACTCTCAACCGGAGACAAAACGTCCAAAAATGCTTGCTCAGCCATTAACCAAAGTCATAAATAGACCTTACAGTGAGGTTGCCAAAGATCCACTGATAAGGGCTATCATTGACAGAAGCACTAGTGACGGGGCTATCTCCCGTGAGAAATGGGAGATGATCCGTCTCAAGTTGCTGGAAGATTTCTTGAGCAATGAATCCATTCCAGCCCCGCAAAATGTGGATGCTGGCTGGTTTCAAGGCCACATAAAGCTGCTTTCATGTACAAGTGAAAGTTCAGCAAATAAGCTAAAGCTAGCAGTGATGTCCCTAGGGGAAGTGTGGCCCGGCGCTAGATTGGATGTGGTCCCGATCTGTGACATACCACGCAGGCCGAGATCCATTGCGATCATTCCAAGGGAACCTCACGACCCTGCGACAATCCTGTCGATCATTCGGCGAGGTAATGCTGATCTACCAACCAGTGACTGGAAGGTAGTGAAGGTATCTGAACCGGAAGGTCTGACAAGGAAGGCGGTTGTGGTCCTTAACAAGGAATCGTTGTCACCACTTCGGAAGAGACAAGGCAAGATTTACTACGGTTATGATAGTGTCAAGTTGAGTATCTACCGAGGTGATGACAAACCCAACCCCGAAACTTCCAGCGACCAATTGGAAGAGCCGCATGGTAAAGGCGTGGCTAATAGCGATAGCCAATCTATACCATCTAAAATAGTTGAGGTAGTGGATGAACCCGCACTCTCTGACACTACGGAGGGCTCACAATCAGACTTAGGTCTGGTTGGAGTTCTTCGAGCGTCTGGGGGTTGCGGAGGAGGACGAAGATGTCCTTCTGGACTCTGATCCAGAGGACATTGATGTCACCGTCATCTACGACCCTGATAAAGATGATGAGGGTGATACAGATCAACCTCCATCACTCTAAGGCAGCAACTGCTGCATTAACTCTTCGCCACGCAGAACGTGGTGAAGACATCGCATTAGTCCAAGAGCCATGGATTAATAATGGTAAAATTTGTGGACTCAATGCAAAAGGCTACAAATTATTGTATGCAACAGATTCAGGTAACAATAAAACTATTAGATCCTGTATTATAGTAAAAGATCACCTCAACATCTTCATTCTATCTGATTACAGTGATGAAGATACAGTGACTGCAGTTTGGGAAGAGGCTGAATCTGTGGTGTGGTTATCCTCCACCTACATGCCACATGACCAGGACCCTCCACCCAGTAGTTTGGTCCAAAAGATGGCCAGAGCGGCGAAGGCAAAAAGTATCCCCATAATAGTAGGTGGCGACGCAAATGCGCATCATCACATCTGGGGTAGCTCTGATACCAACAAAAGAGGTGAGTGTATCCTTGATTTCATTTTAAACAATAATCTAGTAGTTGCAAATAGGGGCTCTGAGCCCACTTTTGTTGTATCAAATAGACAAGAGGTGTTAGATATTACGCTTGTTAGTATGCAATATGCTTTTCTGATAGAGAACTGGAGAGTCTCCAATGACTGCTCCTTCTCCGACCATCGTTATCTTATCCTTTCAATTGCTAAAAAGAGAGATAATACTACAATATATATAAATAGGCGACGTACGGATTGGGAAAAGCAGAAAATGCTCCTCACAATCGCACTTGCTAATCCAATAAATATTAGGAACAATAGAGGCATCGATGAGGCGGTGAATAGACTCACCAATGCTTTTAAAGAGGCAACGGGGAGATCCTGTAAACCGTCGATTCATCGTTTAACTCGTAGACCACCATGGTAGTCTTCTGAAATAGCCGAATCTCGCAAGACTTGTCGGCAATTATTCAATGAAGCAAAGACAGGTAACTGGTCACTCTACAAATCATCTGTTAACAAATTTAAGAATCAGGTTAGGAACGCAAAACGCAAATCTTGGAAAGACTTCTGCGGCAGCATTGAGAGTTTTTCCGAGACTAGCAGACTGCGTAAGGTACTTGTCAAACAACCGCCAATTCCTGGATATATTCAGAAATTAGACGGAACTTGGACAACTAGTGCACATGAGTCACTGGAAGTCCTTTTGAACACTCATTTTCCAGGGTGCCGATCACCTATGGATTCGCGACAGATCCTACACAGATGTGCAGTACAACGACCTCCGCAATCATCGATGTGGATAAGCTACACTGGGCGATCAAAAGCTTCCGTCCTTATAAATCTCCAGGACCGGATGGTATCATTCCCGCCGATCTACAAAACAATTTAGATCTGGTAACTCCCTGGCTACTAGATATATATCAAGCCTGCCTCACATGGTCATATATTCCATATCAATGGACCAAGTGCAATGTGATATTTATCCCCAAAGGAGGGAAATCATCTCATGCCAAAGCAAAAGACTTTAGACCCATCAGTCTGACATCTTTCTTGCTCAAAACGCTAGAGAGACTTATTGACATTCACATTAGGATGACTATCGATAAGAATCTCATTTCGCCATCTCAACATGCATACACAAAAGGCAAATCTGTTGAGACTGCGCTTCATTCGCTTGTGGGACATATAGAGAAGTCACTAGAGCATAAAGACTATACTATGGTGGCCTTCATGGATATTGAAGGTGCCTTTAATAATATTGATTCGATGGCAATAACTCAATCGCTTAGAGAATTGGGGATTCATCAATCAATCATTAGATTTGTAGAAAACTTGCTGAGCGTCAGGACAATAACATCTACTTTTGGCGCGGCGAGTATTTCCAAAAGTGTGGTTAGGGGCACTCCACAAGGTGGTGTTTTGTCCCCTCTGCTATGGAATGTAGCAATAAATAGGCTACTCAGGGATCTAGACTCCTTGAACTTCAAGACTGTCGCCTACGCAGATGATGTGGCGGCGGCAGTGTCTGGTATCCATTTAGAAATTATCACAGAAAGATTGGAGACGGCACTTAGAATGATCTGCTCCTGGGGAGTACAGAGCGGGCTGAGTGTTAATCCAACCAAAACCGAACTTGTATTATTCTCTAGGAAATACAAGATTCCATCTTTCAGGTTACCGACTTTGAACGGGATACCTCTTACTCTGTCTGAGAGCGCGAAATATTTAGGCATAAGCTTAGATAGTAAATTATCATGGAAAATGAACATCCAGGCGAGAGCCTCTAAGGCCATTACGGCAATATACGTATGTAGGAAAGCCATTGGCAAAACTTGGGGTATGAATCCAAGGATTGTAAAATGGCTACTTGAAGCAGTAATCAAACCGATATTACTCTACGGAGTTATTGTCTGGTGGAAAGCACTAGACACTAGAACTAACATATCTATCATAGAAGGTGTGTTACGAAATATGGCTATCCTCATTACAGGGGCAATTAGGTCAACACCGACTAAGGCACTCTTTGCCATACTCAATTGGCTACCAGTAGACCAACTGGTCAGGGGGCTTGCTATGAAAACAGCTGTTAGACTGAATGTCACAAATGCATGGAACCATAGGCCATGGGGTCATGCCAGTATCCTGGGGATCATGAACGTCATTCCCGGTCTTATTGACTACTGTACCCCAATACCCTTCTTCACAAGAAGCTTTGTCTTTGACTTGACGGAGGGTCCTGCACCTCCACCTGGAGCAGTCTGTGTGTACACGGATGGCTCTAAAAGGGGTGATAGGGTTGGGGGTGGAGTTTATATGGAAGAGTTTGGAATCAAAATGTGTTTCAGACTTCCAAGTGACTGTAACGTCTTACAAGCAGAAATATCTGCTATCAAAAGAGCGGCAAACTGGTTAAGGTACCACAGAATATTCAACAGGGATATCTGGTTTTGTACCGACAGTAAAGCTGCAATTCTGTCCTTAGCAGGTGTGTTCACCACATCAAACTTAGTCCTGGAATGCCGGACATCCTTAAATTTGATGGCGGAAAATTCAACAGTCACCCTTAAATGGGGACATGGGACTATTGTAGGCAACTGTGTTGCTGACGAACTAGCAAAGAAGGGAAATTTGCTCAACGATAGCGCCATTGACGTCTATTGTGGCATTCCCCTCTCTGCCTGTGGGCATCGAATAAATCGAGCCTTATACGATCTGGCCCAGGTAAGATGGTCCAATGAGTCGACTTGTCAAACGACGAGGACAATCTGGCCTATACTGGATCAGAAAAAAACGGCTTTGGTATTTCGGCTGCCAAAAATGCAGCTACGCGATTTAATATCAACGATCACTGGGCATTGCCTATTCGGAACTCATGCAAGAAGAATGGGTCTCCACTACAACGATTTCTGTAGAAGTTGTCAGGATGAGGAAGAGGAGGAAACTGTCGAACACCTCCTTTGCCACTGCCTTGCGTTAGAATACCAACGCCTCCAGTACCTTGGACAAAGGTGCTTTGCAAGCCTCTCCTGTGTTTCCATATTGGAACCGAGCAGAATTAACTCCTTTCTGAGAACACTTGACGAGGCATAGACAATCTCGTTAACAACCTGGCTTGACCAACCTGCCCTCCGTTGGCTAACTCCCCACACTTCTGAATCTTCTCTATCTACCTTTAAACTGTTTGTCTGTCTGTCTGTGACTTTATCCTAAGTCTTCTTTCAACGCTTTTTCTCTTTTCTCTCTTCTCTCTCTCTCTTTTCTATCTCTCCCTTTTTCCTCTCCTCTTTTGCAGGTTACACAAAGGGACCAATACTTGGACCCAAGTGAGCTATATTGAAGCTGCCTGCTTAACCTAACCTAACCTAACCTATATATATATTAGTAGGTAATCCACTTGAACGTAGGTCACGCCTACGGACAGACGGCAGTACCAAAAAAATTTATTGAGAGAAATTTTGTCGCTGAAAGGAAAAAGATATATTTTTTTTTGTTAAACTTATATATATTTTTATTGTAAAATTAAAAGAAAATGTTGTTTAAAGTTTAATTTTAGAAAAATGTTTATTTGTATAAAAGCTTAAAACTAATAACATTTTTTCTTTATATAAAATAATCAATTTATGTTTAATTTAATAAAATTAAACTTTTTTATAATGAAATAGTTATTGTAGTTTTGACCTTTTTTTATATTTGAATTCTATTTTTTAACAAGCACAAGGTCTTTTTTATAAAAATGATTTAACAATTTTTATTTTTAATATTTCGCTACACCATTGGGTAGCATCTTCAGGAAATAATAATAATAATAGGAAATAATAATAATATAATAATAGTAATTTAAAATTTTTTTTTCAATTCATTTTTATTTGCAATCTATTTTACAAAAATAAAATAATAAGCTAAATACATATATTAAGTTCCAATAAACTTTAAAAAAATATATATAAATACAAATTTATAGTATTAATACATTTTCCGATTTTCTGAAGGGTAGGTCAAGTACGTGGTATCTTTTTAGTCTTTGGATTTCATTGCTATCATCTAAAAGGTTGATTGCGAATACATTTGAATGATTGCTAAGTCTGCTAAGGTACCTTTGACAGAAGTTAGAAATTTCTTCTTTGACTTTTTTAATTTTGAGATCTCTGTGTATGTTGTTGTTGTTCACAAACCAAGGTGCATTAGCTAACAATCTTAGTGTTTTGGACTGATATCTTTGTAAAATCTTAATGTTGGAGTTGCTTGTTGTGCCCAAAGTTGAATACCATATGTCCATACTGGTTTCAGGATTGCTTTATGTAACAAAACTTTGTTCTCCAGACTTAATCCAGATTTAGGGCGTAACAACCAGTACATTTTTCTTGTTTTAATATTTAAGTGTTCACGTTTCTTTAAGACATGTTTTTTCCATGTTAATCGTCGATCAAGATGAAGGCCCAAATATTTAACTGTGTCATTTTGAGGTATAACAGTTCCATTTAAATACACTGGAGAGCAATGATTTTTTCTTAATGTAAATCTTACATGAACAGATTTTCCGGTATTTACTTTAATGTTCCATTTTTGCAACCAATCTTAAATAAGATTTAATTGATTTTGTACCAATTCCGAAGCTATGGTTGGTGACTCATTAGAAGCTAGTACAGCGGTATCATCTGCATAAGTAGCAATAGTTATATTGTCCATCGTAGGCATATCTGCTGTGTAAATGGTGTACAGTACAGGACCTAATACACTGCCTTGGTGTATACCTACGTTAATGCATCCAAAATTTGAATAAATTTCATTAACACTTACAAAGAATTGCCTGTTTTGCAGATATGCTTTTAATACGAAATAAAATGGGGCCGGAATAAGCTTTTTTAATTTGTATAAAAGGCCAACGTGCCATACTCTATCAATATCTAGAAACACTGCAGAGCAATACAATTTTCTTTCTAGTGCATAAGAAATATTATTGACAATCCTATGACATTGTTCTGGTGTGCCATGTTTATGTCTGAATCCAAACTGGTAATCTGGTATTATTTTTTGTTGCTCTAAAATTGGCAGTAATCTTTTTAAAATTAGCCTTTCAAAAATCTTTGAAAAACTTGATAATAAACTGATGGGCCTATAGGAAGTAACAACATACTCAGGTTTCTTAGGTTTTAGTATCATTACAATTTTGGCATATTTCCATTGTGATGAAAAATGATTTAACCTTAATATAGAGTTAAATATGGTTGTTAGGAACACCATACCTTTTTTTGGTAAGTATTTAAGAACTTTTGAGTCAATATTGTCGTACCCTGGAGTTTTGCTATTATTTAATTTATTAACTACATCTTTTACTTCTGCTAAAGTTATAGGTCTTATCGGGCGATCCATTTGACACGGAACATCTAAAAAGTTTTGTATTTCTTCTCTAACAGTAGGGTCGTTTAAAATAAATGTGTTTAAAGTTGACTCTAAGTGTTGTTTAAACTCGTTAGCTTTACTGATGTCTGTTCTACACCATTCGCCACGTCTATTTTTAATTGGGATATTTCGCTTTATTGGACGTTTTAAATATTTTGTTGAATTCCAAAGATTGTGTTCATTATCCTTGGCTATATTTTGCTGCAAATTTCCTTAATAATTATTTATTGTATCATTTTTGTAATCTTTTAAACGCCTTTTCAAATATTGCGTTGCTCTGTTAAAATTTGCTTCATCTAATGGACTTCTAGTTCTTTGATAGTTTTTTCGTAGTCTCCTTTTATTAGCAATAATATCCCTAATTTCAGCTGATATTTGTACATTACTACCATTAGTTTGGTGTTGTTGCGGTGTTGATATAAATGCTGCTTCATGAATTAAATGAGTGAAAGTCTCGACAGAGTCCTCTAAGTTAAAGCCATCTTTAATCGGTATATTTAAATTTAAATTTTGTTCTATCCAATTTCTAAACTGTTGCATATCTGTTTTAGAGGTAATAATTTTAAATGTTTTTGCCACAGTTTGAAGAACTGTGCTAAGTGTCAATATTATGGGGTTATGATCAGAGCTTAAGTCCTCCCTATCCATTATATCTAAAAAAGACCTTGGTATTCCCTTGTATACAAAAAAGTCAAGAAGATCAGGCATTTTAGTACAGTCACTTGGCCAGTGAGTAGGACCGCCAGTAGACAAATGTTGAATAGTTATTTTTGCAGATGCATTTATATAGTTCTCTTCCCTTTGGGTTTATTAGACGTGACCCCCACCAAGGGTGTTTTGCATTAAAGTCACTACCAACAACGAACTTTGACCCAAGACCTGTAAAAAAATTTTCGTATTGTTCACACTTAACATTATGCCTTGGAGGAAAGTAAATAGAATATATATTAGTAGAACTATTATCACGTGCGCTCTATCGTCAGGATGGTTAGCAGTAACCATATCAAAATCTTTAATTTTAAAGAAAGTTTTACTTGTAAGATGAGTTTCAGACAGTAAAAAGATATCAATATAGTTATTTTTAATGAAAATTTCAATTTCATTTGTATGATTGCATAAACCATTGGCGTTCCATATTGCTACCCTTAAATTTAATTGCATAATTTAGTCATTAACATTGACATCATATTCATTAAATTTTCCACCATTTTTTCGAGTCGATCCAAACGACTGTTTTCATTCACATTTGGTGCTCTAACAGCTTCTGAAAATGATAGATTAAATCTATTTGGATTGGCCTGCATGTTATTATTCTTATTTAGTTGTGGGAATTCCTTAGAATTGATATTGACATTATGATTTTGGTTTGAGTATTGTCTATGGTTGTTACTTCTGTTTGCAACAAGGCTTTGATAGACTCTACACCCTTTGTAATTAGCTGTGTGGTTTAACAAGCAGTGAACACAACGAGGTGGAGTATCAAAATATTTTTTGCACTCAATGGTTGGATGATTTAAACCGCACTTCACACATCTGTATGGTTTCTTACAATACGCTTTTGTATGTCCAAATTGTTGACAGCGATGGCATTGTACTAAATCGGTTGTTCTCAGAGGAGGTTCCACCTTGACTGTAGCGTGATTAATATATTTTATTTCGTACATAGTTTCATTTTTTGGGTTCGGGTCTAAGTCTACAAAGAACATTGACAGAGGCTCTTTTGAGACTCGGCTTCTAACATTTGTTATAGACCTAACAGAATGGCCTAGGCTTAAGAGTTCTGCTTTTATATCTTCGGTAGGAGTAGAGGGATCGATACCTTTTATTGTTACTCTAAACGACCTTTCTTGTTTTAATTGATAAGTATGAAAATTTATATTAGAAGTTTCTAAATACTTTATTACTTTCCTATAGGAATCTACAGACTTAATCATGAGTCGAACTGGACCTTCCCTTAATGACTTATAATTGAAATCAGTTTTACATATAATGTTACTTAATTTTTCTACCATAAGATTTATGTTTTGTACATTGGGAATGTAAATCGGTGGAGGTTTTGGTGTTGTATTTTGATTAGCATCTACTTCTTCATCTTCTGCATCAAGTTCAGCATATCTGTTGTTGTTGGATGATGTGCTAGGCATATCAAATATGTTAATCCGTTTGGTTTTTTTAGGCGACTTAATGCGCTTTCGTTGTTACAATTTTCGAGTTTTGTTCAATATTATCAATGTTTTTTTCACTTTGGTTTTTCATGACTTCACCTTCATCACTACTTTCACTCAAGTTTACCATTGTAGTGTAGTAAATTTGTTATTTTACTAAAAATAAGAAAAATAGTTTTTATGTGCATGCTTGCACTTTAAATGTTTTTTGTTTTTTTTTTTTGGGATTAATTTTAATCCCTTTATTTTTGTTAAGAAATTTTTTGCAATTGAATTGTTTTTGGATTTGTTTAGGGATTAATTATAATCCGTTTATTTTTGTTAAACAAAAATTGCTAATTTTTATTTAATATATTTTTAAGAAAATGTTCCGTCACTATGTCTTTTTTAAATCACGGTCAAACTAAGACTGCCTAAAAAAAAATTAAAGTTATAAAATTTAAATTTTATAACTTTTATTATTTTTATTTCCTGAAGATGCTACCCATTGCTATGCAATGGTGTAGCGAAATATTGAAAATAAAAATTGTTAAAACATTTTTATAAAAAAGACCTTGTGCTTGTTAAAAAAATAGAATTTTTTTATAATGTTTATTTATTAAAAATCTATTTCTGTCATTTATTAATATGAAAAAATAAATAGTAAAAATTCAATAGGAAGGTGAAGAGGAGATAAGTGATGAGTTTATGGATAATTTTAAAAATGTTGGCAACAAATTATCACGGTGACATCCACCAGGATGTCAAGAGGGAGGGCCGCCAAAGTTTGTGTTAAGGAGCAAACCGAAGTGCAGAATCGGGGTTGAAGTAGTTTTTATTTCTCTTTTTTTTGGCGATTATAGTTCACTTTCGGGCTCCAGACCTTTTTTATATTTTAGTACCTTTAAGTTAAGCCTGGCATGAATTTTTTTTGTGGTGCGAACAGGTTGGCAAGATCCCCCCCAAGACAGCGAGCTTCAGCCGGAGCGATACGCCAGCATGCCAGTACCGCCAACAATCTGGCCACACAAATGTCTTTTGTTTTTAACAACAAAGTTTTACTACTGCTGCCCGCTACAAAAAGTATGTTTCTCTGCAGCTGTTTTAACATGAGTAATGCCAAGGTGATATTTGTACTAAAATCATTGCCACACTGCCTTACAATTTTTAATGGTGGTCAACACGGCTGCCAGATTTATCGTCATTTTAACGGGTTAAAATGTTATCTATAAAAACCAACGTTAGGTTGACGATGATGCGAATTCAATAATTTTTCTTCAACTAAAACGTGCATAATGGTGACGTCGGTTTTTGAAATCTAAATTTTTTTTTCAACAAAAAGTTCTCAACGTGCCTAAAGAAGTTTTCACTTCAATAATAGTAAATAATGGTTACGACGGTTTTTGAGTTCAATAATTTTTCTTCAACCAAAAAGTGCTCAACGTGCCTAAAGAAGTTTTCACTTCAAAAATTTATAATGTTGCATCTTATGCAAAATAAATATATATTAACTTAGAAACGCAAAAAAATACTAACAACAAAGTAAACTTCCACTTAGATGAATTTTTATAAAAATCCTTACATAAAAAGACGAAATTGCACAAAACTTGTTTAATATACTAGCATTGATTTTTTTTAGGGATAACTAGAAATTCAGTTTTCAAAAACAAAAAAAAAACTTTTATATTTAGGCACTAACATAACAATAAAAAAACTATAACTAACAAATCAAATCATTTACAAATTTATAAATTCGTTTAAAACAATAAAAACATTCAGATTAAATTGCATATCTTAAACAAAATTACGATACAAACAGTTTTCATCAATTCTTTCTTCTTTTCTTTGACACTTAAACATTTTATTTCTTCACTGTGTTCGTTTCAGTGCACCAAATTCGCGAGTAAACTCAGTATGAATTATATAAACAAAACCCAATTGCCGCCTATTTATTTTAGACTGTCATAGTTATACCTGTTAAATTTGGCTACGTTATATATTATACTTTCCTATCCGGTCCAGAGATCGGAATCCTTCGTCCTTGGAGTCGGGATTTCCACCTAGCTTTGATACTGCTATTTTATCTATATATATTTATTATATATAAATAAAATAATTTTTCACATTTAAAACAAAAATATAAAACTCACCTTTTTGTTTATATAGTTTCTTTTGTGTATATTCCCGATCCCCACAAATGGTATATAACGGTAAATGCATTTTCCTAATCCTACGGAACTTCATTCACAATTTAAGAAATTTATCCTTTTTTAATGAATCCCTTTTATCCTTGCCACCAACAATTTGTCACTGTATCCAGTTTCCCAAATCCTTTGGCTTGAAATCCTTTCCGACCTCAGTTCCTTTACAACTTCAGATCCTTTTGCACTTTTTATTGTTACTTTAAAATTTGTTACACAAAATATTCTCTTTTATATTTTTGAATTGAAAACTTATTTAGGAACGTTGAGCACGTTTTGGTTGAAGTAAAATTATTGAACTCGCATCATCGTCACCATCGTCAACCTAACCTATAGATAAAGAGATAGACTGAGTGACTGTGTGATTGATTGCCTGACTGACTGATTCACTGACTATTTAACAAACTGACGGTCTGACTCACTGTTGGGCAGTCTGACGATCTGACTGTCCGACGATCTGATTGTATGACTGTTTTGATTTTCTCTGATACAGATTTTGTGCTGATTCACTCAACATGTTTATATTGCTCACTCTATTCATTCTAACACATCTTTTTACAAAAGAGTTTATGCGTGTTAGTTTAGTAATTTAATATGATTTAAAAAACAAATGAACTAATACAAATCTCTAGTAATCTTTTAAAGTTCACACTTATTTTCGCTTGCCTTTTTACCTTTTATTTAAATTTCCAAACTTAACTCTCCAGCTTTCTGATTCTCAATGATTGATTACAATGAGAAATAAAAACTACATTTCCCTCAACTCAAATACAGACATGAATAAATTTAATACAATAATTTTAACTCTGTATTTAATTCATAAACCTATGTTTATTTTCAGAGAAGCAAATTTATTTTCTGTTAAGACATTTCTATAGATATAGTTTAACACAGTTGGTTTCTGAACAAAATTATTAGAAAGAAGAAAAAATATATACTAAGTACTAAACTTTAATAGAGAATAGTTATTTAAGCTGTTTAAACAAATTCCGAACATACAAACGCATTTATAAAAGGAAAAAAAGTTTTAATCTCAGGTCAATTAAGATACATATAAGAAAAACAGGCGCAACAAAACTCCGGGGCAACCAAGTGTACACCAGTGTGCGACTTCATCTTGACAGAGCCTGATCCAAAAAGAACCTGGGGAACTCACAGACCCTCTATGGTCTCAAGCCGTTCAAATAATAAAAATCGGAAAGAATTTTTTTGGTTTTTATTTTCTTCGACCTTATGATTTGTTATTATTTGAATTTTATTTCAGGCTCAAGGTCATAACTTTATTTAAATAAAACTCTTTTTATGTTTTATTAATACATTTTTAATATTTTTCAATATTTCGAGCGCCTTCGGTGCTCTTCTTCAGGAAAAACTGAAAACAGAAAAACAAATATGCAAAAACAAAAGTATACATTAACATCACTAATAGATAAACACAACATTTAACAATTATTATTTAAAAAACTAATATTTCATTACTTTGAGTAAAGGCGTCGTTTGTCCTCTTCCAAAGAGATAATAAAGCTTACTAAAGGTTTCTTTGTCTGTATTTAGCAACAATGTGTCTATATGTGTGCGCGTAATTTTCAGTATCTGTTTTGTAATTTATCCTTATGTCCGCGGGAGTGTTGATTATATGCAACATCTCTGCTGTATATCTCTTTCTGTAATTACTCTCTTGTTGTAATATTGTTGTACCACTGATATTGGGAGAGTGTCCACTTATTACACAATGGGCAGCTAACGCGGTTTTCTGTTCACTTGTTCCTTTTCGTGTTTTGTAGTCTGATTTGTGTGCGGCTAATCTTGTTCGTAATTTTGATTTTGTCGTACCAACATATATTTTTTTACATACATTTGACCCGTCTCCGCTACAAGGAATTTTGTATACCACATTAGATTTATCTAATAACTCTACTTTTGCTTTTGTGTTTGAAAACAACATATTCAACGTTTTGTCAGTTTTAAGAGCAATGTTTACATTTTGTCTGTCGAATATATCCGAGAAAACCGGGAACATGTGTCATTGATTTAAACATTCTTTCAGGTTTGATTGTAGTCGTTTTGTTCATATTTTTTATTGCATTTTTAACAATTTTTGTAGCCATGCCATGTGAGAAACTATTCTTTTCTAATATTTGCTTTATTCTTTTGATATTTTCTGAGTGGTATTTTTCATCACTTATTTGTAGAACTCTCCTCGCAAAGTTGTGTGCTGTATTGAATTTTACGTGTTTAGGATGATTAGAATAAAAGTTAATGATACGTCCTGAGGCAATATGTTTTTTGTACCAATCAATCGTTATTGTATTCTGTTTTCGTATGATGAGCGCATCTAAATATGGTAATTTTCCATTCTGTTCTAACTCCGTAGTAAACTGTATATGTCTATGGAAACTATTTAGAAAAAGAAATTAACCAATGTACACCTTTCTGAAGATGAAGTTTTAGTGTCTTTTGACGTGGTATCTCTTTTTCCTAGCATCCCGGTTAACTTGGCAATTGATATAATAAAGAAAAAATGGGAGCAAATTACAACTTATACTAAAATACCAAAAGATTTGTTTTTTGACATCTTAACTTTTTGTATCAAAGACAACAGGTACTTCAAATATAACGATAAATTATTTGAACAACTAAAAGGAATGCCTATGGGGTCGCCAGCATCACCGGTAATCGCAGATATAGTTATGGAAGAACTGTTAGATGATACGATGGAGCTTTTAGATCATAAACCGAGATTTATGAGTAAATACGTTGACGATTTATTTTGTATTACTAAAAGAAATGCTGTAGAAGAAACACTTAATGCTCTAAATAGTTTCCATAGACATATACAGTTTACTACGGAGTTTTTTTTTAGTTGTAGCTTCTCCAATAGCCTTCAAAAACACAAACTTGGAAAAATGGTCTATTACTATAAGTATATATGCATTATCATTTTTTGACCTAGGGTATTTACCCATAAAATCTATATATATTTTCTGAAAAATGGTATCAGTTTGCACTTCACAACCTATACCTGGCATTGTATGCAGGTTTACCGACTTACTTTCCTTACATGTTTCACAACTGTTAAAGTATTTCTGAACTTGTATAGCCATTGTATGCCAATAATATAATCTTTTCAGCCATAGCGTTTTCCTAATTCCACCATGAGTAGTTGTTGGCGTATCATAGGGATTTTCTATTAGTACCTGTGTTACCTCTTGTGGAATCCACAACTTTCAAACTGATTCATCAATGCTATAATTACGGTCAAAAGTGATTTTTTGTAAATCTTCCCGATTTCCACTCGCAAATCAGGTAATTTTTTCTTGTTTTCTTGTATGTTTTGTTAATCAATTGTAAATACTCTTTAGATCAAAAAGCAGTGGTTTCAAAATCGAAAAATTCTTCATGAATTATGTCAACTGCTTCAACAGACATTCGTGACAGCATGTCAGCCACTACATTTTCAGATCCCTTGCGGTGTTATATCGTAAAATCATATTACTGCAGATGTAATGACCATCTAGCCAATCTTCCACTAAGGACATTAGCCACTTAAGGCTAACATGTTCTGTGATAACTGTAAACTTCATCATCTCTACATAGGATCGAAATCGTTTAATTGCTAAAACGGCAGTGTTTTTCTATAGTTTCGAAAATTATTCAAACAAATAATAAAAAGAAAATAATTTGTTATTTTCTCAAAACGTTATGAAACGTATGTATATTTATTTATTTAAATAAAATAAAATAAATTTCAATAATTTTCGGAGGTTGAAATAGTACAATGTACCTTAACGGGGTATACACAAGTATTAATTTAAAGCTTAACAAAAGCGACAATAACTAACAAAAAGAGATTTTCGTTAAGCTTACAATAGGTTCCTTCTTTACTTTGCGCGTAAACATCCCGCCCCCTTCATGGGTGCAACAAGAGGAGCTATTGAAACAACGCACACGTAATAATACAAATTCAGTAGTTAACTAATTAACAATTTTGAATTTAATATAAAGGAATCAAAATAAAAAATTTATACAATATGTCCTGAATGGACATTAATAACAATAGTGGCAGGTTGGTTGCCATGGTAATGCGGTTGGTAGTGCTGGTATTGTGGATGTTGTTGGTGATGTTGCTGGTGTTGAGTTATTTGTCGGCGTGATTGATGTTGTTGTTGTGGGACAAGGCGTCGCTGTTGAGGCTTTTTAGAATGTCCCTTTCGTCCAGCTTTTGGTGCCTTGGAAGTAAAATTTTTCTGCCTTCTCGATACAGAGTTATCGTGTTCCTGGCGCCGAAATTGATGTAGCATCGTGTGACATTCGGTACATCGGTCCCGACTATAGCGTGGTTGCGAAACAATTAAAACAATATTTGAATCTTTTCACAGTCCGTATGCGCTCATCAACTGGCATTTTTTAAAGAGATAGCATTTTCGCAAAGGGTGATGTTTTTGCACAACCTGCAAGTCGGATCTGGCTTAAGACCAGTCGCATTGGCAGCGACTACTGCTTCTGATGGACGGTGTACCTGAAGGCGACGAGATTCAGCCATTTTACTGTTAAACGAAAAAAGAGAATAAAGTGGGGAAAAACGGGTTAAAACTATTCAGATATGGTAAAAAGTTTAAAAATATACCGGGTTAAAATGCCTGAAGCTGTTCTTCAATCACAAACACGTGGTCAGAGAAACAAGTCGAGCGGCTCATAGCCGGCTAACAGCTGCCGCCGACTTTTTTCAAATAATCGAGCCGCCACCGAAGAGTGCGGCTTGTCACGGCTCAAAAATGTTAGCCGACATTTTTATTTTGGGTTTTGTCATACTTTAAATTTTGTATATTCAAATTTCTATTAGTAAAGAAATGTAAATTAAACTTTGTAGCTTTTCATTTAAAATTGATTGTTAAAAGAATTGTATTTATATGGTAATTTTTACCTAAAAAGCAATGCCAGCCTTACAAGTTAATAAACATATATTTTTTTACGACTTGCAACATTAAAATATGGATTTAAATTTGCGTTTTCGATTTGCAAACGCCAAACAGGTGTTCTGGCAAACGAAAAAGCTAGAAATCTGGCGTTTTCAAACCGCTAGGGTATGCTGAAGCGATCTGGTCAATTTTATTTAAACTGCACTTAAAAGAGAAAATAAATTGATGTAAAATTAAAATTTATTATCTTCTATTTTATTACCCCCGGGGGTTCCAAATGTCACTGCAGTAATGGCAAATGCTTTGACACGGTCCACTCGGGGAAAATAGGGGCACCAGACGCTAGGGTTCCTAGAGCCTGAATCTGGAAGAAAAGGTCTGTTGTTTTAACACGGGTCCTCTTCGAGGCCTGACCAGTGCCCAAAGGACTGGTACCACGGGAATCGGTGGCCCCACAGAGAGCCTATCCTCTCTGTGACCGGTTATTGGTGAGGTCCCTTCGGGGGTACACGTGGTGGCTGTGGTTTAAGATCGATTAAAGCAGATGTGGTGCACGGTCGATCAAGTGTGCTGTTGCACTCTCAACAGACGGAGTTTGGATAGTCTCCAAACCCCTAAGCAAGAGGTTATAATATGGATCTAGGCTTGCCTTGGAAAGGCTTGCCAAATTGTATAAATTGCTACTCATTGTGACTGTATGCACACAAATTGCGATTGGTGGCAATCGTAAAGTGTTGTTATACTACACAATGGGGGCGCTAGTCTACGTCTTTATTTCACTCGGTGTTAAGAGCACCGTGGGATAAAGCCATCGTGGCAGGAGCCCACGTTAACCTTGAACACATCTTCTATTTTATATTGGAGAAAAACTTTTAACATTTTTTCACAATTTTAATTAAAAATATGCAATTTAAAATTTTGCTGAGCAAGTAAATACGTTGTAGGCATTTTGATTGTTAGTTTATTAAATACTTTCAATAAAAAATTTTTGTTTTAAGCAAAACGCCAGCAAATCGCTTCGTTTTCAGAAGATGCTTAAATGCGTTTTGCGTTTTAAAAACGATTTGCGATTTGAAAACGCAGCGTTTTCAGAACATGGGCGATAATAAGTTTTTTTTTCACATTGTATATATGTATGTACATATCCTAATAACAAATTATTTGAAGAAAAAACACTCAATCAAAACAATTGATTAAATTTTTTTTCAAACAGTAGAAAATTTAATAATTTTGTGTTTACACTATACATATATAAATCATAATTCTTAAAATCGGGTTAATTTCGAGTTAATTTGTAATATTTACATCTTCTAAGTAAAAAAATTATCAATAAATGTAAGTGTTTGTTTATTTTTGTTGTTCTTTTTGATAACAGATTAAGTCGGCTTCAGCCGACTTTTAGCCGCCGCCGCCGAGTTTTTACAACGACTTGTTTCTCTGCACGTGGTTTAGCATCAGTACCTAAATAAACTTTTTCTATTCGTCCTAATTTACACTCATTTGGTGGTATGTTGTCCTGACGGCTGATGACAACATGCTTCTACTCGCGTTAGCATGGTCGTAAACTCTTCAAACCTGAACTTTTGGGCATTCTAAATTTTCTTTAAATGTGTCTTAAAACTTTTGACACCAGTGTCCTAAAGACCAGCCATATGTGGCACGCCTGGTGGTATATGCCCCTCAATCGGACTTAAGCTGTTTCGAGAATAAACTTTTTCTCTCAGGGCAGAGAGAAAAAGTTTCGAGTAAATTTGAAGCACCGACAAAGGCGGTCCAATTATCGGAATATAAATGGGATGGGCTGCCACGCCGCGAGGAAAATCTACTAAATGCGGCTAAAAATGTTGCAGAAGACATATCGCTAGTCGCCTCAAGATGTATTGCTTTTGTTACGAAACATACAAAAACAACCACATTACCCTTCGTTATTTTACAACCCCTTCCAACCTAAGATTTTATTTCAAATGGCCCAGCGAAATCTATGCCCGTATGGGTAAAAGGCCTAGAAATAATTGCTCTTTCCGGGTAACGAAGAAATCAATTGCTGGCCAGTTTCTTTTCTAAAGAGAATGCATCTTTTCCAACGGATAAGATTCTTCAAATTGGGGATCCAAAATTCCATTCGAATAAGGCGCATCATCAAAGCCTGTCCTGAATCGTACAATTATGGACATGTCGCACAAATAGCTTTGAAAAAGCAGCCTCATATGGCAATGTCTTTGGACATTTTTCATTATATGCCAGACCGGGGGCTTGTACAAGACGCCCGTTCATTCTAATAAACCCGTCCGTATTCTATCATTTTGAGCATTCCAACGCAAACCTAAAGTTATTGTGTTGCTCGCATCTGAAAATTTCAAAAAATCAGCATCAAGCAAATTCACATTCGAAATATTCTATAAAAGACGTTTATTATTAGCGGTCCATTTTCGTAGAATGAAACCAGCTGAACGAAGAACTGCAATGATCTCATCACGTTTTCTTAAACCGTCTTCTACCTCATGAGCACCAGACAATAAGTCATCGAGGTACATATTGTCTGTTAACATTTCAGACGCAGCAGCACTGCGAGCTTTGCAATCATTCGTCAATTGCAGTAAAGTCTTTATAGCCAGATAGGGTGCACAATTGACTCCAAAACTTACCGTTTTAAGCTCGTAGTCCTTAATTTTATCATCAGGATTACATCGGAAAAGAATCCTTTGAAACTTGGAATGATTGGGATGTATAAGAATTTTCCGGTACATTTTCTTTATGTTGGCATTAAAAACATAACGATAAAATCTCCAACGTAGAATTAAAATAGTGAGATGTGCTTGTAATATCGAACCCAGGTACACTACACTATTTAAACTTATGCCAATAGTAGATGGTCTTGAAGCGTTAAATACTACTTGCAATGATGAGGCATATAATAGCACGTAGCCGCGGATTCGGGGGTGTAGTTTAATGCATGTGTCCCAGTTCGATATACTCCCTTAAAACGTCATCATACTGTGACTTTAAAACGGGGTATTTCAATAATCGTGTCTCATTTCTTTTAAATTGCGAAAGAGCTATATTTTGGGAATTTCCTAGAGACAAATATTTAAGAAATTCTGGCTTAAACGGTAAAGAAACTACAAAGCGGCCTTCTGAATTTCTATAAGTTGTGTTTCTGTAAAGCTTGTTACAGAATTCTTCTATTTGGGTTGATCGCGGTACGATGGGAATTTCTTCGGTTTCCCAAAATCGGGCGAGTTGATTATTTCACTCGATTTGGTTAAAATACGTTAAAACGGGAGCAGAGGGCCCCGATCGACCGATTTTACCAGTTACGATTCATGCAAACACTGTCTTTTGCGCTACGAGATCTGCATTAGGGTGTTTTCTCTTTCAGGATGTAATATTTGCGAATAAACATCGCCGCCTAAGAGTTGATATGTCAGGGAAAAGGCTAATATATGTAGCCGGAACATAAGAAGGCAGACGCCCTGAAAATTTTTCAACTACATAAGCCTCAGATTGAATTTTAAAGTTCGAGTCGATTGGCGATCCAATCGATATGACACAAATTTTCGAAAACTTTGCTGCCACGCTGCCATTCAAACCTATAATTTTAGCCAGAGGAGCCGATCGTATCGGTATAGCGGGTTGAACTGGTAACATCTTTAGTTCCTACTTGGCAATACGTAGTTTTAAGCAAACAAAATTATAAAGTAAAAATATAAAACTAATTATAACAAAATAAATCAGATAATATTATTAAATAAAAATTTTTTAAAACTGGTTGCGTTGCTATTAGTTTGTTGGGTTTGCGGGAGAAGATTTCAAAGACGTGCCGCATACACAAAAAACTGCCATTCTGAAACAAGATAACGATGGCATGGGATAATGATCTTTTTACCTCTAGGAGATCTGGCAAATCTAATTTTACCATAAAGATATCGAGGGTTCTGAGAATATATAATTTTGTTATACTTGCATAAAATTATATATTCTTAGAACCCGAATCTTATTATGAATTGGAGTAGGATGAGAGCCTTTTATATCATAAAAGGGTTCTAGGGTTTAATAACGAGACGTCAAGAATTTATCCATCTCATCCCACATTGGCATATTCGAATATCGTTTTAATGACTGTTCCCAGGGACCTAAAGTATTATCGGGTAGTTTAGTTGAGCATATATAAACAAAAATTAAATGCCAACTTTTCGTATATGTATACATTAAGCATAGACAAATTGGTAAAGCAATCGTTTATAGTTCGTTTTAATAATTTTAAATTTAGGCCGGTTTAACATGTTACGGGGGGAATTGTAAGGATTCTTCGGGTGGTTCTTCAGTCCATCAGAATATGACTTTTTGTTACAATAAAATTAAAACCAGGTAGCTTTTATTATATACATAATAAAACAAAACAATTAAAAAAAAATAATAAAGAAAAATAAAAATTAGGAAATTGTAAAGGTTTTTATTTTTACTGAGAGACTGTGATGTAAATCGTTTCTCACTTCTTTACCCACCCGTTACCATGCTATTCTTTTAAACTTTTGAATAGCAACCATATTCTAACTTTTGGTTTATTAAATGTTTTCGAAACTAATGAAGATACTTTAAGATTTCATTTTTTAATATAAACCCATATTTATTTTATATAAAGAAAAAGTGTAACCAGTCTTTCATAGCATTAAATTTGAATTATGTAAGTTTAATGAATTATAAAAAAGTAATGAATAACAATAGTAATAAGCAAAATTTTGAAATTTTAAAAAAATATATAGAATATTGTTTTTTATAATAAAACTTATATTACTCACCAAAAATCTCGTTTCGACGACCGCAGGCCTGTTGTCAAAGGAGCTCGAAGTTTGATTGTATTGCGTAAGTTAAGTTATGAACTAAATAATTATATTGTCAAAATAATTATGTTGTCAAAAGTTAGTATATATAAATATCTATGAATGTATAGTATGTGTTTTATGTATGAGAATTAGTAGGTTTTTAAAATTAGCTTTAATGTTAAAATTTTTTTTTATCCTGGGTTATTAATTCAGAAATCTGGATTTCATTAAGGATTTGAAATTTGCACATTTTGACCAGCTTCGCAATGATGATTTCTCAAGGCTTGATTACCCGAGAAAAACCTCACAAGAAAAGGCCTTTATTACAATGGCTATCAATTTGTGAAATTTGGATTTGAAGAAACTTATTCTTATGGAGAAACAGATTCTTTCTTCGTCTTTTTTTGTGTTTGATACGCAAATTCACATAAATTTAAACTTTAAATTATAAATATATAAATGTACATGTAATTAATTTTCCAAACCCTTCTCTTTTGCATATATTACTAATTGCAGCACAATATTGCAAAAAAAAACAAAATTTTAAGCACTTTTGTATATTTTATCTAAACACTTAGACAGAACTTTAAGGATTGAAAATCATTGAAAAAAAATACAAAAGCAAAAAAAATGTCATGGCATACTCAGTTTCCTTCTTTTTTATTTATAGTATTTTGAAAGTATGAAATTTATTTACTTTTATTTAATTTTTTTTAAACGATCGCATGTTTTAATTAAGTTGTTTATGTCTGCCATCTCTGAAGAACTTAGTAAAAAAAAGCTTTAAAAAGATTTCTTCAAATCAGAAAAAAATTCAAAAAACCGTAATATTTACAAAAAATTTATTATTCAAACTTTATAATTTTGGATTTAGACGGTAAAAATCAAATATTAATTTTTATCTCATATTAATTTTATACCATATTTCGGAAAAAAATGATAAGTGTTCAATACGTATAGGGACTAGCTCTTTCCCCCAACAAATAAATTGCATTTTTATTATAAAACGTTATGGGTAATTAGCATAATATTAAATAATTAATATTTGAATTCCCAAAAATTTTATTAATAACTAAATATGCAACTGCTTGTGCAAACCTTGGCAACACTTGTTTTTTTTCGATTCTCTTGCGAGAACAAAATTAACTTTTGTATGCTTTTCATCACACCTTACGTCTGCATTCTGTGATGGCAAAAAACCATCCAATTGTAGAAGGACAGTAAGGAAAAATAAAAACGTGGTTTGTTTGTTGGTGTTTTTTTGAAGCTTTAATATTCTGTAACATTTTTCTATTAACATGCATAATTCTCATTGTGTTTTGTAGAATTTTATTACTTATAGAGTATTTTTGGCTTCTCTAAAATTAGGAAAAAGGTTTCCTGATGATCTGGCCTGAGCAACCAGTGAAATACGTATAGGGACTAGATCTTTCCCCCAACAAATAAATTGCATTTTTATTATAATTAGCATAATATTAAATAATTAATATTTGAATTCCCAAAAATTTTATTAATGATAAGTGTTCAAATTTAATAATGTGAAATTACACTGCGGGTATTCGGGAAAAATTTGAAACAATAATCGAAAGGATAAATCGCACAGTGTAAAGGCACTTTTAATCAGAGAAATTAAAATCACAATTAGCAATTTGATGTGTTTGCTTAGCAGAGGCTACATATACAAAATATATGTACATACAGTAGGTCAAAAAGAGGACAAATCAAAATTTTCATACTAGGCTATTTTAATGTAATGATGATTAACCTTGATTTCTTGAATTTCTGTTTCTGTGTTGCTAATTTACTATCAATTATTTTGACAAATGCTTACTTATTTCGTAAGCAAAAATCTTACTATGTTAGGAGCTGGTTACACTACAATTTCCATACAGTGCTTTAAACTCCACCAAAGGCATCGGATCTTAATCCGATAGAGTATGCGTAAAGTTATTTGGCAGAAAAATAAAAGAGTTATCTAATTACCAAAAATACCTTCCGATTTCTTACTAGAAAGAATGGAAAATATAACAGCCGAATACTGCCGGAAACTGATTGAAGCGATGAAAAAACGTTCAAACGCAAAAAACTTACCTATTATTTATACATAATAGGGTTATCAAAGTAAATAATAAAATTCTGAACATAAATCGAGAAATATTGCAATTTAGTTAGTTCTAGACAGGGTCGGAGAACTATGAAACTAGAAATGTTTATTATTGTAAAAAAAAAAATTTAACAAAAATTTTGATTAAAAATTGTACCAAAAAATCATAAAATGTACCAGTGTACCAATGATGTGTCGATTGTACCAAATATGGTACAATTGTACCACAAATCCCAACACTTGTACGTGTATGTGATTATTTTTAAATACTGTCAAGACAGTATTTGTTCGTAACAAAGCCTTGTGTGACAGTAAAAATAAAGAGCGAACCATGGTAGAATAAACAAGGTAAAGTTAGTTAGGTTAGGTTAGGTTAAGCAGGCAGCTCCAATACAGATCACTTGGGTCCAAGTATTGGTCCCTTTGTGTAACCTGCAAAAGAGAACAGGAAAAAGAGGGAGAGATGGAAAAGAGAGAGAGAAAAAAGAAAAAGCGTTGAAAGAAGACATAGGGTAAAGTCACAGACAGACAGACAAAAAGTACAGAAGTAGATAGAGAAGAGTCAGAAGTGTGGGGAGGTAGCCAACGGAGGGCAGGTTGGTCAAGCCAGGTTATTAACGAGATTGTCTATGCCTCGTCAATTGTAGGTTGGTTAGAAAACCATCCGCTGCTTCTCAGAAAGGAGTTGATCCTGCTCGGTTCCAAAATGGAGACACAGGAGACGCTTGCGAAGCACCTTTGTCCAAGGTATTGGAGGCGTTGGTATTCTAACGCAGGGTAGTGGCAAAGGAGGTTTTCGACAGTTTCCTCCTCTTCCTCATCCTGACAACTTCTACAGAAATCGTTGTAGTGGAGACCCATCCTTCTTGCATGAGTTCCGAATAGGCAATGCCCAGTGATCGTTGATATTAAATCGCGTAGCTGCATTTTTGGCAGCCGAAATAGCAAAGCCGTTTTTTTCTGATCCAGTGTAGGCCAGATTGTCCTCGTCGTTTGAGAAGTCGACTCATTGGACCATCTTACCTGGGCCAGATCGTATAAGGCTCGATTTATTCGATGCCCGCAAGCAGAGAGGGGAATGCCACAATAGACGTCAATGGCGCTATTGTTGAGCAAAGTTGCCTTCTTTGCCAGTTCATCAGCAACACAGTTGCCTACAATAGTCCCATGTCCCCATTTAAGGGTGACTGTTGAATTTTCCGCCATCAAATTTAAGGATGTCCGGCATTCCAGGACTAAGTTTGATGTGGTAAACACACCTGCTAAGGACAGAATTGCAGCTTTACTGTCGGTACAAAACCAGATATCCCTGTTGAATATTCTGTGGTACCTTAACCAGTTTGCCGCTCTTTTGATAGCAGATATTTCTGCTTGTAAGACGTTACAGTCACTTGGAAGTCTGAAACACATTTTGATTCCAAACTCTTCCATATAAACTCCACCCCCAACCCTATCACCCCTTTTAGAGCCATCCGTGTACACACAGACTGCTCCAGGTGGAGGTGCAGGACCCTCCGTCAAGTCAAAGACAAGGCTTCTTGTGAAGAAGGGTATTGGGGTACAGTAGTCAATAAGACCGGGAATGACGTTCATGATCCCCAGGATACTGGCATGACCCCATGGCCTATGGTTCCATGCATTTGTGACATTCAGTCTAACAGCTCTTTTCATAGCAAGCCCCCTGACCAGTTGGTCTACTGGTAGCCAATTGAGTATGGCAAAGAGTGCCTTAGTCGGTGTTGACCTAATTGCCCCTGTAATGAGGACAGCCATATTTCGTAACACACCTTCTATAATAAATATGTTAGTTCTAGTGTCTAGTACTTTCTACCAGACAATAACTCCGTAGAGTAATATCGGTTTGATTACCGCTTCAAGAAGCCATTTTACAATCCTTGGATTCATACCCCAAGTTTTGCCAATGGCTTTCCTACATACGTATATTGCCGTAATGGCCTTAGAGGCTCTCGCCTGGATGTTCATTTTCATGATAATTTACTATCTAAGATTATGCCTAAATATTTCGCGCTCTCAGACAGAGTAAGAGGTATCCCGTTTAAAGTCGGTAACCTGAAAGATGGAATCTTGTATTTCCTAGAGAATAATACAAGTTCGGTTTTGGTTGGATTAACACTCAGCCCGCTCTGTACTCCCCAAGAGCAGATCATTCTAAGTGCCATCTCCAATCTTTGTGTGATAATGTCTAAATGGATACCAGACACTGCCACCGCCACATCATCTGCGTAGGCGACAGTCTTGAAGTTCAAGGAGTCTAGATCCCTGAGTAGTCTACACAGCACAACAAAATAAAAAAAAAATTCATGTGCTCTTAAAACCACTATATAATTTTGATGTATCATGACTACCTTTGTACAAAAATGGTAAAATTTTTAAATTCTATGGATAGATTTTTTTTTAAAAAATTTTTTTTTAAAATTGCAATTTTTTTGAGACGTTTCAAATTCAGAAAAATTAAGATTTGCATAGCCTTTAATTCGTCTATATATCGCGTTTCAATCGGATCAATAGTATCGGAGTTATAATAAAAAACTTAAGAAAAAAATATATTTTTTACGTAAAAATGGCAAAAATTTTCTTTTAAAAAAATCATAAAAAATCGAAAACGGCAAAAAACTTCCAGATTCATTTTTTTATCGCATAGCGACATATAATAGCAACAAAATGAGATATCGACCATAAAAATCGATTGATTTTTTCGAATTTATTCACAATTTAGTGAATTCGCTCATTTTCACAAAATTTTAGTTTTTTGCTTGATATACGCATTATAGCGCGTTTTCAAATGTGTGAAAAACATAAATTTTCCAATTTCAAGGGGTGCATGTCGGATTAATGTTAGATTTGATGAGAAACTTCCACCCACAAAATTTTAGTCGAATTCGACAACGTTAACACGTAGCGCATAGGCCCCAAATCTGAAAAAAAGCGTTTAAATCGAAAATAATTGACAAATTTTCAGTTTTTGCAAAATTAACGCTATTTATTTCCCCTTTTGCAAAAAAGTGGATCCTGGTCCTTAGGGCAAACACAATGAGATTTACAATAAGCTACATATCTTTTAAATCGGTTAAACAGTTTTCAAGTTACTTGCCGAAGGCAATTGACAAAAAAATGTAACTAAGTCAAATCGATGGAATAGATCGAAAATGCATTTCATTGTTTTATTCATGTATTTTCTTTTATTTTATATTTTATTATTTAAATTTATTACAACATATAAAATAAGGAAATAAATAAATAAATATTATAAACTACAAACTTTGGAATTTTCTTTTATGACATTTTCTATTATTGAATAACGAAGTGTTGCTCTGAATACTCCAGCAAAAATCTGCCATCATGTGTGCATCCCAGCGACCCTGGTATCTTTCCTCCATTGTCCGAATATCTTGGTGAAATCGTTCGCCCTGTTCCTCACTTAAGTCTCCTAGATTTTCAGGAAAACGATCTAAGTGACTGTGAAGGTAATGTAACTTGATGCTCATGTTGCATCCAAGATTCTGGAAGTGAGTTAACATCTCTTCAACGTGCGCAACATAATCATCATCCTTGTTATTTCCTAAGAAATGTTGAATAACCCATACAAACGAATCCCATGCATTTTTCTCAATTTCTGACATTGAACTGAGAAAATCGGTATCTTTGACCAATTTGCGAATTTGTGGGCCGTCAAATATTCCTGCTCTCAGCTTTTCCATACTCAAACTTTTAAACTTCCTTGAAATATACTGGAAACATTCACCATCTTTGTTAAGTGCTTTAACAAATTGTTTCATCAGACCAAGTTTAATGTGAAGAGGGGGTAATATGATGCGATCTCGGGGCACCAGAGGTACATTTATAACATTCCTCATACCTGGGTCCAGTGTTTCCCTATAAGGCCATTGTTTTCTCTTCCAGTGTTCTGACTTAGCTCTGCTGTCCATAAACATAAAAAACAAGGGTATTTGGTATAGCCACTTTGTTGACCTAATAGGAAATTTACCATCTTAATATCAACACAAATTACCCAGTTATGTTCATTATACTTTATCTTCTTCATGACCAATGCAATTACAGAGTATTCTTCTTTTACCTTGGTTGAATGTGCGATTGGCAAGGAGTGAAATTTATTTCCATTGTGCAAAAGGACACACTTCAAGCTGCGTTTTGATGAGTCAATAAATAAACGCCATTCGCTTGAATCATATCTATGTAAGCCCATGGCAGTTATCAAACCAGGAATATCCGTGCAGCAGACAAAATCGTCCTCTTCTGCAAAATAGTGAAGTAAGCCTTTTTCTCGGGTACGGTAATACGATGGTCTCTTACTTTTTAATTCTGAAAATCATAAAAATGCCATAAAGATCTGTTCCAAACAATTTTCTACATTCAATACTGTATTTCCACAGTAACACGTGTCCCACAGAAATACGTGTTTTGCCCAAAACAGTATTTCGCGTACTTGTTTTGCCATACATTTCTCATTCATCCAAAACACTTTGGCAGTACCTGGATATTGTATAGTGGTTTCAAAAGCATCTAATTTTTTTATTTTGTTGCGTTGTGTAATAGGAAGATATCAGTCAATTTTAGCGAAATTTTATATTTTATTGTTAAAAAAGAAAAAAATAAAAAATTTTAAAAGTAAAATGTTTTTGTAAATTGTCTTCGGCAAGTTCTCAAGGACATATAATGGCCAGTGAAAATTGTAATAACTCGAAAACTTAAAGACATGTAGCTTATTGTAAATCTCATTGTGTTTGCCCTAAGGACCAGGATCCACTTTTTTGCAAAAGGGGAAATAAATAGCGTTAATTTTGCAAAAACTGAAAATTTGTCAATTATTTTCGATTTAAACGCTTTTTTTCAGATTTGGGGCCTATGCGCTACGTGTTAACGTTGTCGAATTCGACTAAAATTTTGTGGGTGGAAGTTTCTCATCAAATCTAACATTAATCCGACATGCACCCCTTGAAATTGGAAAATTTATGTTTTTCACACATTTGAAAACCCGCTATAATGCGTATATCAAGCAAAAAACTAAAATTTTGTGAAAATGAGCGAATTCACTAAATTGTGAATAAATTCGAAAAAAATCAATCGATTTTTATGGTCGATATCTCATTTTGTTGCTATTATATGTCGCTATGCGATAAAAAAATGAATCTGGAAGTTTTTTGCCGTTTTCGATTTTTTATGATTTTTTTAAAACGAAAATTTTTGCCATTTTTACGTAAAAAATATATTTTTTTCTTAAGTTTTTTATTATAACTCCGATACTATTGATCCGATTGAAACGCGATATATAGACGAATTAAAGGCTATGCAAATCTTAATTTTTCTGAATTTATTTTAATAATATCGGACTAGTAGTTTTTGAGTTATCATTAATTATTTGAAGAAACGTCTCAAAAAAATTGCAATTTTAAAAAAAAATTTTTTAAAAAAAAATCTATCCATAGAATTTAAAAATTTTACCATTTTTGTACTAAGGTAGCCATGATACATCAAATGTATATAGTAGTTACTCGAGCATATTTTTGCTGTTGCCCTGTGCTATTTATTGCTACATTCCATAGCAGAGGGGACAAAACACCACCTTGTGGAGTGCCCCTAACCACACTTTTGGAAACACTCGCCGCGCCAAAAGTAGATGTTATTGTCCTGACGCTCAGCAAGTTTTCTACAAATCTAATGATTGATTGATGAATCGCCAATTCTCTAAGCGATTGAGTTATTGCCATCGAATCAATATTATTAAAGGCACCTTCAATATCCATGAAGGCCACCATAGTATAGTTTTTATGCTCTAGTGACTTCTCTATATGTCCCACAAGCGAATGAAGCGCAGTCTCAACAGATTTGCCTTTTGTGTATGCATGTTGAGATGGCGAAATGAGATTTTTATCGATAGTCATCCTAATGTGAATGTCAATAAGTCTCTCGAGCGTTTTGAGCAAGAAAGATGTCAGACTGATGGGTCTAAAGTCTTTTGCTTTCGCATGAGATGATTTCCCTCCTTTGGGGATAAATATCACATTGCACTTGGTCCATTGATATGGAATATATGACCATGTGAGGCAGGCTTGATATATATCTATTAGCCAGGGAGTTACCAGATCTAAATTGTTTTGTAGATCGGCGGGAATGATACCATCCGGTCCTGGAGATTTATAAGGACGGAAGCTTTTGATCGCCCAGTGTAGCTTATCCACATCGATGATTGCGGAGGTTGTTGTACTGCACATCTGTGTAGGATCTGTCGCGAATCCATAGTTGATCGACACCCTGGAAAATGAGTGTCCAACAGGACTTCCAGTAACTCATGTGCACTAGTTGTCTAATTTCTGAATATATCCAGGAATTGGCGGTTGTTTGGCAAGTACTTTACGTAGTCTGCTAGTCTCGGAAAAACTCTCAATGCTGCCGCAGAAGTCTTTCCAAGATTTGCGTTTTGCGTTCCTAACCTGATTCTTAAATTTGTTAACAGATGATTTGTAGAGTGACCAGTTACCTGTCCTCTTTGCTTCATTGAATAATTGCCGACAAGTCTTACGAGATTCGGCTATTTCAGAAGACCACCATGGTGGTCTACGAGTTGAACGATGAATCGACGGTTTACAGGACCTCCCCGTTGCCTCTTTAAAAGCATTAGTGAGTCTATTCACCGCCTCATCGATGCCTGTATTGTCCCTAATATTCATGGGATTAGCAAGTGCGATTGTGAGGAGCATTTTCTGCTTTCCCCAATCCGTACGTCGCCTATTTATATATATTGTAGTATTATCTCTCTTTTTAGCAATTGAAAAGATAAGATAACGATGGTCGGAGAGGGAGCAGTCATTGGAGACTCTCCAGTTCTCTATCAGAAAAGCATATTGCATACTAACAAGCGTAAAATCTAACACCTCTTGTCTATTTGATACAACAAAAGTGGGCTCAGAGCCCCTATTTGCAACTACTAGATTATTGTTTAAAATGAAATCAAGGATACACTCACCTCTTTTGTTGGTATCAGAGCTACCCCAGATGTGATGATGCGCATTTGCGTCGGCACCCACTATTATGGGGATACTTTTTGCCTTCGCCGCTCTGGCCATCTTTTGGACCAAACTACTGGGTGGAGGGTCCTAGTCATGTGGCATGTAGGTAGAGGATAACCACACCACAGATTCAGCCTCTTCCCAAACTGCAGTCACTGAATCTTCATCACTATAATCAGATAGAATGAAGATATTGAGGTGGTCTTTTGCTATAATACAGGATCTAATAGTTTTATTGTTACCTGAATCTGCTGCATACAATAGTTTGTAGCCTTTTGCATTGAGTCCACAAATTTTACCATTATTAATCCATGGCTCTTGGACTAATGCGATGTCTTCACCACGTTCTGCGAGGCGAAGAGTTAATGCAGCAGTTGCTGCCTTAGAGTGATGGAGGTTGATCTGTATCACCCTCATCAACTTTATCTGGGTCGTAGATGACGGTGACATCAATGTCCTCTGGATCAGAGTCCAGAAGGACATCTTCGTCCTCCTCCGCAACCCCCAGACGCCCGAAGAACTCCCCAACCAGACCTAAGTCTGATTGTGAGCCCTCCGTAGTGTCAGAGAGTGCGGGTTCATCCACTACCTCATCTATTTTAGATGGTATTGATTGGCTATCGCTATCAGCCACGCCTTTACCTTGCGGCTCTTCCAATTGGTCGCTGGAAGTTGCGGGGTTGGGTTTGTCATCACCTCGGTAGATACTCAGCTTGACACTATCATAACCGTAGTAAATCTTGCCTTGTCTCTTCCGAAGTGGTGACAACGATTCCTTGTTAAGGACCACAACCGCCTTCCTTGTCAGACCTTCCGGTTCAGAAACCTTCACTACCTTCCAGTCACTGGTTGGTAGATCAGCATTACCTAGCCGAATGATCGACAGGATTGTCGCGGGGTCGTGAGGTTCCCTTGGAATGATCGCAATGGATCTCGGCCTGCGTGGTATATCACAGACCGGGACCACATCCAATCTAGCGCCGGGCCACACTTCCCCTAGGGACGTCACTGCTAGCTTTAGCTGATTTGCTGAACTTTCACTTGTACATGAAAGCAGCTTTATGTGGCCTTGAAACCAACCAGCATCCACATTTTGCGGTGCTGGAATGGATTCATTGCTCATAAAATCTTCCAGCAACTTGAGACGGATCATCTCCCATTTCTCACGGGAGATAGCCCCGTCACTAGTGCTTCTGTCAATGATAGCCCTTCGATGAAGGCCCTTCTAGAGTTAATTTTCCGGTCTTTTGGGGCTGTTTTTACTGCCGTTAGGGCGGGGGGGCACATTGTAACTGAGCTTGTGGGCTCAGTTTGTGCAATAACCGCAAGGTTGCTCACAGCAGTCACCGGAGCACCCGAGGCAGGGATTTTTGCTGAATTGGAGTCAGCACGGACCGTAGAGATACCAGCCGAAAATTCGATGGGACCTCATGTGGATTGACCTCAGCAGCCGCATTAGCTTGTACTGTTGGGGCAACAATGCATTCAGCAGGCGAGGGTTGCGACTATGCTAACTTGAAGCTGGCTATAAACAGCACGTATTGAGTTTTTTGCATTATTCAATTAATTTATAATTTTTATAATTTAATTTATAATTTGAAGCTTATTATTGACTTAATTGGAAAATGACAAAATGTGTGGAAATTACTCAACCTCAAGATGGCATTAGGCTGAAAGGACAAATAAGTCATGCGATATTTATCGCATCTTTCAAAGTAGATATTATTTGTTTTGCTAGATTTAGCTATATTTAATACATAAAAAGTGGTTTTGTATTTTTTTTATTTTTTTTTTTTTTGTATTAATTGTTCTTTTATTTTGATTTTTGTTCATTTTTGTTCCCACGAGTATGCACGTAAGGGGTTCGACAATCCATGCAGGGACGGCGTACATGGATGAGGCAACTATTATTTACACCCGACCCGTGCCTTGGCGTCGGGGGGAGCTGTTAGAGACTAGTCTTCTTTTACCACTGACTAGCCATTCAGATTCTCAGCACTGCTACCTTCACCTTAATCTTACAAGTGGGTCAATTTTGGTCCGCGGGTTGGACTGAATCGGCTACCTTGTTTAAAATTTTACAAGCCACTCCCCTGAACCATTTGTTCAATGTATCCAGGGGGATGCCTAGCAATTCTGACATCTCTCGGGCATGGTACCATTTTGGGTGAATGGCTGCCATGCTCGAGAGGTTTCAGAAACAAGGGCTGGTTCACACAACCTAGCAGAGTCCAGCCTCTGCGTAACTGCATAGCAGAATCCAGAATGAAAAATGTTAAATTCCAACAACAAACAAATTAGTGTGCATGGCTTGCAGTAATGTCAACTTAGCTCTTTTTGATTTTCTTTGACGCTTACTTTTTCACTATGCTAACTTGAAGCTGGCTATAAACAGCACGTATTGAGTTTTTTGCATTATTCAATTAATTTATAATTTTTATAATTTAATTTATAATTTGAAGCTTATTATTGACTTAATTGGAAAATGACAAAATGTGTGGAAATTACTCAACCTCAAGATGGCATTAGGCTGAAAGGACAAATAAGTGATGCGATATTTATCGCATCTTTTAAAGTAGATATTATTTGTTTTGCTAGATTTAGCTATATTTAATACATAAAAAGTGGTTTTGTATTTTTTCGGTTTAACCGATGGAATCTATAGAAGCGAAAAGCATTGAGATCGGAATAGTAACTATGGAATCATTTCAATTCTTAGCGGAACTTGTGACATGCCTGTATATTTATTTTAATATACATAAATACTTTGATTTTCACGAAATTTAGTATTTTAAAATATCATTTGGCAAACAATGACAATTAGTTTTAAACATATTTTTTTTTAATTAAAAAATATCAAACTTAAAAAATTATTTAAAATCAGTAATTAAATTTATATTTTTTATTGCTTTTTTGACCAAATTTTCTCAAAAATGGATCAAAACCGTTTGCATCAGATCAAATTTTAAAACTCAATTAATATACCAATTAATGTCTTTTAAAACCATTTTATTAAGTAAAATAAAGGTTTGAAACATAATTTATTTGATTTAAATAATTCAGGTATGAAAAAAATTATATGTATAATGAAATTTATAAATAACTACATTTAAAATGCCGAGAACTAAAATAATCTTATTCAGTCTTTTTATGTATGTATTTTACATTTACTGTTAAAAATGAATAATGAAACATAACACATTTTATATGATTATTGGCATGTATTAAATACATTAATATCAACAAATTTTTCAATCAGTTTGAGATCATTTGTAGGACAAAGAATGTTAATTATAAAAAAATATTTACGTAAAATATTTCATTAGTACTTAAAATTAAATTATTTTATATTTGATTAGGTATGTCTCTTTTTCTGACCACACATAGTGTGGATTATTTATTTCAATAATTTGTTTGCAAGACATAATACTGTTGATAGTATTTACTTCCAGTTTATTTCTTAACAAATTAAATATAAAATTATAAATATTTCCAAAATATTTTTCCTTTAAATCGCTTTTTATTGATGCTATTTCTTGCCAAAAGTCATTAATATTTAAATTAACTGATATTTTTATTTCGCTGACCCGCAGCAAATTCCATTCTGCTTCTTTTAAATCAGGATCACATTCAATTAGTTTAGGAAACTTTTGAAACGTCGCTAATAATTAATTTGTGAACGTATATAGGTGTGTAAAAACTATTTCGAATATAAGAGATGTTTGCCGTACATTAAAAATAAAAAGAAAATAGAATGAAAAATAATAAACGACAAAACGGACCAAAATAAAATTGGTCCGACCATCGGACCAATTTCGAAATTTTTCGGACCAAACTTGGTCCAATTGGACCAAAATGGCAACGCTGTAGAAGACCCACTTCGAATTGTTTATTTTTCTTTATAGCGAAGCTTTCAAGAATTTCCATAGCCCTTTTATTTTCAGCCGATAAAATACTCTTTTCATTGGGAACTTCGAGGGCAAAATATTCTTTCACTTGGTCGTGTAACGCATCGTAACTTGTTTCGCATCCACATGAGCGTATATTTAACAATGAAGTTTTACAGGATTCTGTGCCACTACCTTGTAACGTCCACCCCAATCGAGTTTTGGATGCAATTGGCTGACCACGCTTACCTTGCTTAATTTTTAATGATACGGCTACCCTCCAATTGTTGACATCTATGAGAACCATTGGTTTAGCATTTATATAGGCAAACCTCTTAAATATGAATAGTCTTTCATGATGTCATCAAATTGTCATCAACTGAATGGGCAAACCAAGATTATGTACCGTTCGCACATCGTGGAGAGTGAATCTGCTATTATTTTTAACGCCGGAAACTTCTATATCGACTTTAGTTGAATTGCGCTCAGAACGAGTAGTATTGCCAGTCCATTGTAGCTTTAAAGGCTCACTTTTACCATGTAGACCCAATTTTTCTAAAAATGTGAATGTCTCGATTGAACCGCCATTACAATGTATACATACGGATAGGCAGGATTCTGAAATACTGAGTACCTTGACTTTTATCATAAATTATTTTGTTTTACCACATTCCACTTTTCGTCCAAGCTAAGAGCCTGAAATTCACCACAATGCTGAATTTTGTGTTGTTGACTTTTGCATAAGTTGCAATTTATTTTATTTTGATAAGGTGGCTTTGAGTGAGTGTACTGTCGAGTCTGTCCTTAAGCGAAGAAATTGTTGTTGCTTTTGATATCATGCTGCCTAATATATGCTCTAGACGACCGAAACACATCTTCAAAGTTTGAATTATTTTATTCATCATGGATGGGATAAAGCAGTTTGCTTCTGACTAGTTCTCTGGCGCGACCTCGAAGACACGACTGCAGTCCCATTAAATTTTCTCCATCCGTGTAACCGGCTATTTGTGTGCTATTTTTAAAATTACTTATGAATAGGGGCCAGTCTTCTGGAATCTGTGAGCTTGCCGTCCTTAAGCTGTTACAGGAAAGCGTATCGTCTTCAATTATGACAATGTCGCCTACGGTTGGCGCCTTCACATAAGGGTTTGTATCCATCAGCGGACCCGAGAAGTAGATGGTTTAGTGTTAGGGTGTCGTCCTCCGCATGGTCTAGAACCATAAATGTTAATGGACGGGAATTTATTATGAATTCAACCTCACATAGAGCATTTCTTAATAATTCGTCGTTAAATTTCAATGCAGGACACATAGCCTAGAGGGTTAATTTTACCGTGCGCACAGTAAAATGTACAGTTCGTGTGTTTTACTTAAAAAAAAACACAATTTTGTTATTCCAATATTTGTATGTATATGCATTCTTACCTATGTACATGCCAGAGATTAATTTAGTGTACAAATTTTATCCTCTATACACACAATGGACATCGAAAAAAATACATTGAAAAATGTATGCATGACTCACTTTATACACGAATTACTCTTGAGTATCCACTTCTGTGCATTATATCTAAATGTGTACATTGAAGACATTAAAAGCATCGAATTAACTTTATATACGTATGCACATTCGTGGTGAAGATACCATTGAATTTGTTTTGTAACTTCATAAGATTAATGTGTGTGTTCGCAGTAAAAGCAAACAGCGTTGTCGTTTTTGGTTGTTTTATGTTTTAAATAATATAAAAAAAATACTTTTAATTTTTTATAACACTTCGCTTTGGTGAAATTAAGTGTAAATAAGTACAAACATTTAATTTAATATTAAAATTGAACTCGGACCTTTATGTATAATAACAAATACCCAATATCACTTTTATGTCTCTAGTTCAAAAGTTACAAAAAACACTAATAATGCAACTCCCACCCATGTGTTTGCTTGCTAAAAGGCGGTTTACATTATACTACAAGTAATACGACATGTCAAATTTTTGTGTAGAAGAGTACAAGTAGTATCGTCTAAACATAATATGTAATGAAACTGTCCGACATTGAGAGAAAATACGGATGGTAATTTGACAGTCTTACGGCTCTCTTTATGTTTTCAAATTTTTCAAAAACTATTCTACTTCATTAGATCAGGGTTGCGTTTTTCTTATTAATGCTAACTTTTCAAGGGCGAAACTCGTCAAAATAGCAGAAAACCCCTGAATATAGTGCAAAATAGATCCAGTTGGCATCACATAAGTTTGTAAACAATAAAAAACTTTTGACAAAAGAACGTGAAAATTTTTTAATTTTGTTTTAGCTCATAAAAAAATTGACATGGAATAGTGTTCAACCAATTCTCCACTTCTTGTTAAGGTAAAAACTGCTTTTTAATTATATAAACATATTCATATAATTGTATCTCGTTTTTAGATGGAGTGGAGCCAAATTGCAGTGTTGGGTTTGATAAAGCTATGGAGCGAGAAGGAAAGCTTGTACAATCCAAGGCATGAGCAGAGAAACAAGTCGTCGTAAAAACTCGGCGGCGGCGGCTGAGCAAAAAATTTTCGGCAGCGGCTAAAAGTCGGCTGAAGCCGACTTAATTTGTTATCAAAAAGAACAACAACAAAAATAAACAAACACTTACATTTATTGATAATTTTTTTACTTAGAAGATGTAAATATTACAAATTAACTCGAAATTAACCCGATTTTAAGAATTATGATTTATATACATATGTATAGTGTAAACACAAAATCATTAAACTTTCTACTGTTTGAAAAAAAAATGTAAGTTTTTATTACTATGAAGATAAACATATCCTATCAAAATCTTCAATTGTTTTGATTGAGCGTTTTTTTCAGAACATGCGGGTATATCTTTTTGTGCCATTTTCAACAAAACTATAATCAGTAATAATTATTTCTGAGGAAAAACAGTTACATTTTTAGCATTGGAAGGTTGTAATCCATATTTTAATGTTGCAAGTCGTAAAAAAATATATGTTTATTAACTTGTAAGGCTGGCATTGCTTTTTAGGTAAAAATTACCATATAAATACAATTCTTTTAACAATCAATTTTAAATGAAAAGCTACAAAGTTTAATTTACATTTCTTTACTAATAGAAATTTGAATATACAAAATTTAAAGTATGACAAGCCCCAAAATAAAAATGTCGGCTAACATTTTTAAGCCGTGACAAGCCGCACTCTTCGGCGGCAGCTCGATTATTTGAAAAAAGTCGGCGGCGGTTGTTAGCCGGCTATGAGCCGCTCGACTTGTTTCTCTGGGCATGACTTGTACCACAATAAGCATGCACGGTCTGCTTGTTTAACATCAATTGCTAAAAGCTTGTAAGAATACATATGTACCTAATGTAACGTCACTCGAAGTAAAGGTATTTTTTGGTGCGTTTTATTTAATGTAAGTAAATAATATATTTTTAAACTTTTTTAGACAAAGGTAAATTATCTTCGTTCTCAATAAGGCGAGTCAAAGAAGTGGTGCGGGAACGGACGAGATTTATGTGCCAACGGCTTACTGGTACGAGGAACTTCATTTTTTAAAGGACTTCGTAACAGGAAGAAAAGGAAAATGAAATCTTTCTTATTTAAAATTAAAAATTCAAAGTATTTGTAACATTCTTTTCAAGACTGCGGACGATAACATTTCGTCAGAAGCAATTGATCTCTCACAATTGTCGGAGGTGGATGAGCCAACGCCACCGAAAAGACTTAAGGCAAAGCAAAAGAGTTCGGTTGATACCGATGATATATTAAATATAGCTAAGGACTATATAATGAAACTTAGCGAGACAGAGAAACCAGAAACAGCAGAGCAGGACCGAGAAAATGCCATCACAAGTTTCTTCCGTACAAATGTTAGGGAGATAACTGACAAAGCGTTGTATGACGAATTTGTCGAAAAAATTATGTTTCTGATTTTCGAGTACAAAAAGAAGCAAAGGGAAATTGATAACCGGTGATAAATAAAATAATTTCAATTTTTTTTTATTATTTAGAAAACAGTATTTTATAGACTGAAAACTGAATTTAAATTTTTGTTTGTTAATTAAATTAGTTTTAAGTTTATTTTTTTATTATTTAAAAAGCAGTATCTTAGAGACTGAAAACTGAATTTAATATTTTGTAATATTTTTAAACTGAGTCTTAAAGACTACAAATTAATTAAACCAAATAAATAAAAAGCTATTAGGTTATTTAGTATTAGAAAATAACGCCTAAAAGAAAACTGAAGTACAAATTAAAATATTTTTTCATGTTATTATATAGTTTTTTTCATATATAATCTTTCCTTTTTCACTTTTTAATACAAGAAAATGAGTAAAAAACGGTATTTTGTTTTAAAACTTAAATTTATTTATAGCTTCATTTTGCCAAGGAAGTATATTAACAGTATTGAAGAATTCTCTAAAATTATTTCTTATTTCAGACGCCTCTTCGCTCGTTCTATTGCCAGATGATTTTTCTAATTTTACAAAATTTAAAGCCTCCCAAAACGGCTCTTCTTCTTCTTCTCTACACAAGAAGTTGTGCAGAACGCAACAAGCCAACGTGACCAATTCAACTTTTTCCACGGAAAGGTTTATTTCTCGTTGGAATATTTGAAACCGGCTTGAAAGTATGCCAAATGCATTTTCAACTATACGCCTGGCTCTAGATAAGCGATAGTTGAAAATTTTATTTTCCTGCAGCTGTCTTTGGCTATAAGGCTTCAAAATTCTGGGCGATAAGCGAAATGCATCATCAAATATGAAAACATATGGTACCTATAAAAATAAGAATATATAGAATATCTGATATGATTATTTTTGTCAAAATTACCTTAAAAGTTGTGCCTGGTTCCTCGTTTTCTGGAAAATGTAGAGAATTTTGTTTAATGGCATCACCGATATCTGATGCGTTGAATTTAAATTTATTTAACTCATTACCAATTTTTATTAAAAATGAAGAAAATTTTGTATTATTTAAAAGAAATGTTATAAAGTTTATAAGAAACCACAATATGTAATTCTTTTGAAATGTATGATAAACTATAAAGTATTTCAAATACTACTAAATAAATAATAATAATAATAATTGAATGCAGCAGCATCATTGGATCTACCATTGGTGTCGACATCTACCATTATAAATTTGTAATTAGCATCCACTACAGCCAACAATATAATACTATTGAATCCTTTATAGTTGTAGTAGTAGGATCCGTCAACTGGATTTGCCCTAAATGCAACATGTTTACCATGTTGCAAATTACAAATTTTATTGCTATCGAATATAAACAACTGTACCAATTGCACCCAGACACATGGGAAAATTCCACTTGTGATAAAAATTGTCAGCGATTGTTTTCTAATCTGAAGCAGATTTGCATCCCTTATGTAAATAAAAAATAATAATAATTGCAGTTTTTATTACTAGCTAACTTAGTAGAATATATCACATATCTTACTTGTAAATATTTATAGCGCAATGATAAGTATATTGCTTTCGCAGTTTCAGGAACTAACAAAGATATCGAGGGCACGGAAACTCGAAATCCAAATGACAGGTCTTTGTAGGTGTTTCCTGTTGCAAAAAACCGCAAAGTAATAAAAAGTCTGAAAAAATAAAACATTGTCGTTTAAAGTTTTAATCATTTATAAATATTTTTACCTCGTAGTTGCTGAAATAGATTCTCTCATGGTAGTATTTTGCTTACAAATGCTAGGGCCAACTAAGTGCAATAATTCCTCAAAACTTTGTTTAGAAAATCTACAAAAATTAACAAAACTTTTGGGATCCTCAAGCTGCAATTCCTTTATAGCGATGTGTGTGAGATGCTTGTCCATATACCGTCGTAGAAGCCATTCGCGGCACCAAATGCGTCTATCTCTTTTATTATTGTTGGTTTCCAGTTTTTTTTTTAATATGGCAATGGCTAATACAACACCAAGAACTTTTTCCTTGTTATTTTTTTTTAAATTTGGCATATTTTTCACAAGTACGCGCACTATTTATTTGTTTTTACTTTTTTATTGTTTTAACAACAGCTGTTATTACAGCTGATTTTACGTACGTAAAATCTAAGAGAAAATAAAATGAAAATCAATCCGTATGAAAAAATAGAGAATTAAAATTGTATGGTTTTTTTTCTTACGTTTACACCATTGGTGTTGAATAAAATGAAGTAAAAAAACAGGTGTTGTTAAAACAGTAATAAAAAAGTGAATAAAAAGTGAAATAGTGCGCGTACTTGTTAAAAATATGCCAAATTTAAAAAAGTAACAAGGAAAAGGTTTTTGGTGTTGTACTAGCCACTGCCATAATAAAAAAAAACTGGAAACCAACAACTAAAACAAAATTAAAAAATTTTTACGTTCTTTTGCCAAAAGTTTTTTATTGTTTACAAACTTATTTGTGATGCCAACTGGATCTATTTTGCACTATATTCAGCGGTTTTCTGCTATTTTGACGAGTTTTGCCTTTGAAAAGTTAGCATTAATAAGAAAAACGCAACCCTGATCTAATGAAGTAGAATAGTTTTTGAAAAATTTCAAAACATAAAGAGAGCCGTAAGACTGTCAAATTTCCATCCGTATTTACTCTCAATGTCGGACAGTTTCATTACATATTATGTTTAGACGATACTACTTTTACTTTTCTACTCAAAAATTTGACATGTCGTATTACTTGAAGTATAATGTAAACCGCCCTTAAAGTATATACACAAGATGTACACAAGTACAGTCACAGCCGCACATTAATATCAGATGTACATGCCGAAAGAAAGGCAATGTCTTCAATATATAGAAGGTGTCCATTAAAATTTCTTGTACATTTCTACGATGTCTGATACATACCATCCACATTGAGTGCATGTAAATATGTTTGTATGTAGATATGTATTTAAATGAGTGAATATAAAGAAAGAGTTTAAGGAATAAACAAAGTTAATTTTGGTATATAAGACAGTGGCGGCGGTAACAGGCCCTTATTTTAAAATATATTATTATAAAACCATATTATTAAAGCATAACAAAAACACTATTATTTGCTTCAAATAATTATTGTCAAGGCTTTTCTATATTGCATTAAGATTGTTAAAACTATTATTTAGTTAAAAAAAAAAACGGTCAAGATCACATCATAGAATATAATTTTGGATTGTAATTTTTAATTAGTTTTACTGTTTGACTAATGTTTTGATACGACATTTTAGTTACTTTCAAGTCTACTTAGCGACAATATTTTACCACAGGTGGAAGTATAAATATTCTGGATCCTTATACAGAGAGAAGTGTCCGTCTGACCGTCTGTTTTCGGGTTGAAATCAAATTTGCGAAGGAACCAGAAGAGATACAGTCAATTTTAGCCCACCAATCTGTCAGGCATAGTTTCGCAAATTTTGCTAGTGAAATTCAGCAACATCAGACCATTCCATTCGAAGCTGCGGGCAAAAAAAAACACACCAACCTATATTTTTTAAATTTGTTAAAATTGTTTTGGTTAGTTTTTTTCGGTTGTAATGATTTTTGTTTGCTTTTTTTGTTTCTCAATATAAAACGGCAACAAATAGATCGCATACAGATCTTATATTGCAATAACCCCCTGGGAGGGGCGATTTTATGTTTGTTGTTAGTAGAGTTGGGGTATAATATTTCATTTCGCTGAATCTTTCAGATCGTACAGAGCGATTCAATGAACTAGGTCGTACGTTACGTTCTTTATTTAAAACAGCAACTGTTTTCGACTCTATTTTTTATTTCTTAATTAAAGCTTAAAAAATTAGCATACAGATGAGATTTTAAATCAAGCTTAAGTTCGTTTTTATTCTCTCTAAGAAAGAATAAATTAAATTAGGTGATATCATGATATAATAATAGAAGGTAATTCCATTCTCTCTTTTCGTCGCCACATTAACGTTCTGACGTTTGCGGGAATTATTTCAATTTGTGCTACCATATCACATACTTTGTGAAATCCCATTTTGCGTTTTTTCCTTTATTTGAAATTTTAAAAATTAAAAAAAGAAACAAGCCTTAAGTTTATGTGTCGAAAGAAACAAACGAAAATTGTTTTCCATACGGTAGTAATAAACTTTTGCAAAAATTCACAAATAAGATTTTTTAATTTCCCTATATCTGACAAAAGTGTCTAAGTTTCCGTTTTCTTATTAAGTACAACTTACCAAAGGCCCAGGGGTGCCAGGTATGTTCATTAAAAAAAATATATTTTTTTAGCTTAGATGGGAAGCTAATCTGTCCGGAGTATCAAGCAAAATTGACAATTTCAATATCATAGGAACTTAAAATTAAAAAGTTTGGTTAATTTTATTATGAATGAGGGGGCTGCATAAAAAAAAACTTATGCAAAATTGCTTAAAAGCAAAATCGAAAAATAACCCAAGAAATCCGCATGCAGAATTGGGTAATATCTTATATAAAAAGTAACCCCAAAATATTGAGTGCTTTTCGTAATTTTTTACAATTTTTCAAATGGACAATTATCCAAAACGTTTTAATGAAATATGCTGATGCCATATTTGAGCGGTTTTATATTCACCCTTATTCTACTTGTCGACGGCGACATCGACGTCACTTTGGACCGGACATAATTTTATATTGATGTCAACTTCAATTTGATTATAATTTTGTATTTCCTAATGCTCTTATGATGACGTCGACTGCTTATCGATAACACTGTTCTGTAGAGAAATATTCTTTTAAAACAATTTAATGTTTTGGAATGATTTTAAATGCTTAATAAGAATCTCATTTAAATTTTTTTCTATCACGTCGTGATTTTCCATTTCTTCAACTAATTTTCCGTATTGGGTCAAACTTGTATTTAAATCTTTTCTATTTTAAATTTTGTTGGCACTTCAGTCGTTTTTAAAAACCAAGGCGACGAAATCGCCTTCGGTACAAGAAAAATTCAATATCACATATTCTTATAAAATACCAAATAAAATTAAAAAATCATCGATAAATGTTGATGTCAACAAAGGTAATATTAATTCAATTTAGTGAAAGGCCGTCGTATTATTTCGACAACGCCACATGTAATTGGAGTGATTATCAAGAAATTCATCAATAAGAGTGTAAATACAAGGTTTTATGTCCTAAAAACTAGCTAAGTAGTAGTAGAAAGTAACATTAAAGTATTATTAGAATTAAAAAAAAATATCTATGCACTTACTGCCAGTATTGAACTTTTTATATTTTTTTGCTAAATTTTCATTTTTTCTAATTTTTTTACGGTGATTATTCTTTTGACAATTTTTAATTTTTGTTTTGTCGCGATTTTTCATAAGGTCAATTAACATGCTGCTTAAATAAGATTGTAATATAATTTTTTTTCTCAATATAAAAGTGTACCTATAAAAGATTAAGGAAATCATAATCTACAACAAGATTTATTCCTCATAAGTTTCATTATTAAACCAAAGTACGTTTTTATTTTATGTTATTTATGTAAGTTACACACTTTTTTAAAATAATTTCCAAAATATTTTTTTTTTTCGTTTCTACTTGTGGCAACACTCTTTTGCTGTTTACATAAAAACATACTTCAATAATTCCGGAAAACTTCAAACATTTTTGAAATGGAACTACCTTGTATTATTATACCATGGGTGATATTATTAAGAAAAAATTGGGAAAATTTAATTTTCAGACACCAGCAGAGCGGAATGCACATTTTCTAGACAGCTACGTCCGTCATCAGCACTCTTCGTATATAATCTACTTTGGGTAGTGTTTAGTTGTAAGCATCATCTTTAACCAACCAAAATCAGATAAAGGAATACGAGAAAACTATATTCAATCATCAATCGTCAGTTGGTGAGAACGAAGTCTACCACTACCTAAAGCTTCTCTTTTGTTTTCTATTTTTTTACTTTAATATTTACCACCTTATATTTGTTGTTGCTCCAGCTAACCTTCGGTTAGCAATGAAAGATACTTTTGTTTATTTGTTTTATTCCAACATTCGTTTTTTGTTAATACTAATCTAGTATCAAACCTAACTTTGTTGGGTAAACATGATTACGTGGTGCTTCGCGATTAGTACCAAGACTTCGTAGGTGTCTTGCCATTTTGCGCATAGAAGTCCAGATGAAGTACACTTGAACTATGTTTCACCTCTTTCAAGTTTATTTCCGGAAAATTTAGGAATATTTTTTCTGTTCGGCATAACGGTTCCAACGGCTGGGATAGATATTGTGTCCAATAATAAACAGATGTAAAAAAGCGATCGAAACATAACACGACATCTGCTTCTACGATTGCACTAGCTAATTTGGTCACAACTCGCTCCCCCAGAAGACGTCACTTTGCCTACGTTGTAACACACAAAAAAGACAAAAATACAAAAATAGACAAAAATAGAATGTATGCAGGAGAAATTAAAGATGACATGGTAACTTTCACAACCTAGCAACATTGAATTTGAATATTTTAGAGATGTTTAAACTTCAACTGGTACACATGTGTTCCATCCGGGTCGAAATTGACTATTTCATTAGCATTGAATAATAAATAATGCTAATAATTTTTTTTATTACCATTATTTTCATTAATGGTAATGGTTTTTAATAAAAAAGTTTCATTAATAATTATTTAAAAAAATAAAATCATTGCCATTAATCAATGATTAAATTATAAAAAAGTATTATCATTATTGGCCACATTTCCAATCAACCTTTTAGTAATGATATTTTTAAAGAAGTCCCACCTCCATTCTCTGATCTCCTTTTATCGGCATTTTTTTCATATAAAAACAAACAAAAATTAGAAGAAGAATAAATAAACCCTTTTGAAATAAAATTTTTAACCCGTTGGAGATTTCATAGTACATATTTTCAAAACTAGAGTGAATGTAAAGTTATTAAAACCTACAGCAATAATAAATTTGTGTTTTATGAAAAAACAAAGATTTTTTTATCAATTATAATTAGTAATTATACAATTTCATTGCATTTCCATTACCATTAGTAAAAACAATTGTAATTAAAAATAAATCAGTAGCATTAAATGGTAGTTACAATTTTTTTCATTGTAACAATTTGAAATAATGCCAATGAAAATTTAATGCCAATGAAAAAATCCCAAGTATGCTACATATGCACAACATATCGTCGCGTTTGATCTTAAACCACGTAAGCGCCAAGAAATCGTTTTTCAGAAAACAAAAAAAACTTAATAACTTCTTTAATACGGATTGTAAAGCAATTTTGTGTAAATTAACGTTTATTTTTATATTTATTAAAAAAAATACATTTTACTTTACCAAAAATGCTTCAATTGGTCTGAAACTTTCCGAATTTTTTTAATCTCAAATACAAAAAATTTTGTGGTTGAGACTTTAACATTTCCAACTTGAAATATAAAAATCATTATATTTTGCATGCGAATGTCATTTCATACAAACTTGTTAAGATGAGAATGTAGTCTGGTGGCAAATATTATTTTCTACCATAAAAACCTAAAAAGTCAATTTCGAAAAAATGACGCTTAGGTGGTTTAAGAAGAAACGCGACGATATGTGATATAAGAGTACATAATATTTATAGTGTATGTACAATTTTCTTTAGAAAATTGATCTCAAAATGCGTTGTAAAAAATGAATTATAAATGGGTTTTTGTTTTTATGCTAAGTTTTATATACATCATATTCACTCCTATCGCGAATATTTATCCCCATGAAAAAAACTCACAAAATTGCTATTGTGAATGATTTCTACCGTAAAATACTAGTAAATTGTTATTGGAATCATTCACGATAGAAAAATTTGGAAGTATTTTCATGGGAATAGTTATTCGCAATAGGGGTGATTGTTTTTTTTTTTGTATTATCTTTTTTTTTTAATAAAAACAACTCTGAACTTTACTTAAGATCGTTTAATATATTAGTTTTCTTTTATTAAACTAACTCAAATAATTTGAAAACTTGATCAATTAAGTTGATGGAGTTAATAATACAGAATACTTTGTCATATAAAATATGGAACCTAACATTCCCAAAAAATTCAATACTATCGATAGTTTTCTATCAAACTATCGAATGACGAAACTATCGATAGTTTGCTAGCTCTACCGTGCAATCATGTTTGGGTTAAATACTAGATTAGTATTAACGAATAAATAAAAATTTCAAATATTCAATATTAAAAAATTAGCTTTTTATTTTATTGTGAATAATTGTAACCAAAAGTTGATAGATATATATATTGTGGAATTATTACAGTACTTAAAAAATTAAGTTAGTCTATACAATGGCTCTACTTGTAGGGTACTCCATAAGAACCATCCTGGCAGCAGCATTAACGTAAATACCGGGGTACGGCAAGGATGCGTTATGTCACCTCTGCTATTTAATATTGTTCTTGATGTAGTGATGGCGACCGCAACAAAAAACTCCACGGGAATTCAGTGGGGCCTATACAAGCGGCTAGGTAACTTGGATTACGCCGATGACATTTGCCTACTGTCACACACGTTCAACGACATGTCTCAAAAATTAAGAGTCCTAGAGGCAGCTACTGCGAAAGCAGGTTTAAAGATAAACATAGAGAAGTCAAAATTGATATATTGACAGCTTCTGCTATCTTGGCAGTATTATTAACAACAATGGTGGATCCAGTGCTGATATCGAAAACCGCACCGATTGTGCCCGACGGTCGTGTAGTCTTCTAAGTCCTGTATGGAAGGCTACCCATATCTCTAGAGAAACAAAAATCAGTATATTTAACTCCAACGTGAAGTCAACTCTACTGTATGGATGTGAGACTTGGAATGCAGCTGCACGCGACATAAACGCACTCTAGGTATTTGCCAACAGATGCCTGAGGAGGATTTTAAAAATATTTAGGTCAAATGTTAAATCCAATTGCGACCTGTGGACAACCACAAATCATGCTCCTCTGCATATCGAAATACTGAGACGTAAGTGGAATTTATTATTTTTAAAATCCTGAGGAGGATTTTAACAATATTTTGGTCAAATGTTAAATCCAATTGCGACCTGTGGACAACCACAAATCATGCTCCTCTGCATATCGAAATACTGAGACGTAAGTGGAATTGGATAGGTCACACACTACGTAAACCCGAAGATGATATAACACGGACACGGAGAAGACAGTTAAATTCTGAAATAGCACTCACAAGGAAGCCCTGGAACGAAATCAAACTATTAGCATGTAGCAGATCGCAGTGGAATACATTTGTAATGGCACTATGCTCCAACTTGGAACGACTGGAATAAATATATATAAAAAATGAAATATTATTTTAATTTTGTAAATTAAAGTAATTTTTGAGAAATATGTTTTTTAAGCACCCTTATTCCATTTAGCGCCATCAATACGAAACGATGTCGTTTTGCGTCGATTGTTGTAAATCGGTATGCTCATCATCAATATCAAATTTTATCGATAAGCGTCGATGCATTTTTTGTAATGGGTGATTTTTTTGAGGTTAGGATTTTCATGCATTAGTATTTGACAGATCACGTGAGATTTCAGACATGGTGCCAAAGAGAAAGATGCTCAGTATGCTTTGACATTTCATCATGAATAGACTTACTAACGAGCAACGCTTGCAAATCATTGAATTTTATTACCAAAATCAGTGTTCGGTTCGAAATGTTCAAATGTGACAAATTTTGTTCAGCGATGAGGCTCATTTCTGGTTGAATGGCTACGTAAATAAGCAAAATTGCCGCATTTGGAGTGAAGAGCAACCAGAAGCCGTTCAAGAACTGCCCATGCATCCCGAAAAATGCACTGTTTGGTGTGGTTTGTACGCTGGTGGAATCATTCAAAGATGCTGTTGGACGCAACGTTACGGTGAATGGCGATCGCTATCGTTCGATGCTAACAAACTTTTTGTTGCCAAAAATGGAATAACTGAACTTGGTTGACATGTGGTTTCAACAAGATGGCGCTACATGCCACACAGCTCGCGATTCTATGGCCATTTTGAGGGAAAACTTCGGAGAACAATTCATCTCAAGAAATGGACCGGTAAGTTGGCCACCAAGATCATGCGATTTGACGCCTTTAGACTATTTTTTGTGGGGCTACGTCAAGTCTAAAGTCTACAGAAATAAGCCAGCAACTATTCCAGCTTTGGAAGACAACATTTCCGAAGAAATTCGGGCTATTCCGGCCGAAATGCTCGAAAAAGTTGCCCAAAATTGGACTTTCCGAATGGACCACCTAAGACGCAGCCGCGGTCAACATTTAAATGAAATTATCTTCAAAAAGTAAATGTCATGGACCAATCTAACGTTTCAAATAAAGAACCGATGAGATTTTGCAAATTTTATGCGTTTTTTTTTTAAAAAAAGTTCTCAAGCTCTTAAAAAATTACATAAGGGCTATTAGACTATGAGATTTGTCTGAAGACATGTACGACGTCATTCTTTGGGTTTTGTTATTAAACTATCAAACGCTGTCGTCACAATTCAGTACAACAAATTTTTTGAAAAGAAAACATGGCAATGAAACGGAAAGTTGTAGCGGCATGATTATAAATGAAATATTACAAGAAGGGGAAAAAGAAAATATGTGTAAAGGAATGGTTGGCAAAAAGAAAAGAATTTTCCCATACCAATTTATTAAGGGAATTAGAAGCAAACGCTCCTAAAGACTACCGAAATTTCATAAGAATGGATAATTGTATTTATGAGGAGTTGCTGCAGAAGGTTGCCCCTTTAATTGTAAAGCAAGACACACAGATGAGAGAAGCTATTTCGCCGCATGAAAGATTATCTGCTACTTTGCGATTTTTGGCAAAGGGCGAAACTTTTGCTTCTTTAAAATTTAAAACTTATATATCCCAGCCAACTATAAGTAACATAATTTCTGAAACTTGCGAAGCTATAATTATTGGTCTGAAAAATTTCGTACACTTAAGTATGTAATTTATTTTAATAATTTTGATACAAATTAATTTCAGAAAATTCAATTTTTTTATTAAATTAAAAAATATATGTAATGAAAAAATTAAAGTATAATTCAGGAAAAATACTTAAAAAAAAACAATAACAAATACTGCATAAAAAAACTGCAAAAAAATATATCAGACTTTAGTTGTAAGATTCATCTGTCTGTGGTGTTTGCTGTGCGACAGTTAGCCTTGCTTGCACGGGACAGACAATGGTGTATTTTGGTGACGGCAGCGGCGTGGGGATATAAACAGGGTTGTCACTACAATCTGAGAACGAATTGGTCGACGAGTTGGCGTAAGGTGAGGGAGCGGCGGAAGCGGTTTGTAGTGACGTGGCCTGAAAATTAGACTGCTTTTCGAAAGCTCTCAATGATGTCTCGTTCAAATTGCCCAGGGCACCCTGATAGAGTACTTCGGATATTGTTCTATTTGCAAACAGTTGTTGCCGCTCGTCCAGCTTTTTGTAAAGAGACGCCCTACATTGACCCAAAATCTCGGTTTCGTCCTTTCCACTTTCCAGGCATAAGCAAACCATATGACGTTTTACCTCAGCGTCAGATGCTGGTGTGTTTGCAAATACGAAATTCAATTCAATGTTTGAGGATAATCAATTGAATTTGCCCTCACTAACAAAACCTCATAACTTTGAGGTCCCATTACCATACGTGTTTTTGGCAGACGATGCATTCCCTCTAAGAGAAAATCTGATGAAACCATATGGTGGAATTGCACTAACACCAGAGCAACAATATTTTAACAAACGGCTTTCACGTGCGAGAAGGATTGTTAAAAATGCCTTCCGCATAATTGTCTCACGATTTGGAGTGCTCTTAACTACAATCAACCTCAGTCCAGAGGAAGCAATTAAGGTCGTTTTAGTTATATGCTACCTTCACAATTTTTTAAGAGCTAGAAGTTCAACGTACTTGCAAGGTGTTTCAGTGGAAAACTCTATAGAGACTACCACCTCTAGGGAATCAATGTTAGATTTACAAGCCACAAGAACCAGTAATTCTACAAACACAGCAAAAACTGTTAGAAATAACTTTTGTACTTATTTTAATACAATTGGAAAAATTAACATTAATTAATATTGAAAAATTATTACTCAAATCTCAACACTCGAAATCCCGTCCAATTGGCACTCCTGGTCTTTCAAAAATGTAATTTTTCAAAGTACTACAGTGTCGGTACGTATAAATCCTGCTCCAGATTTGTCAGATTGGCGAACTTTTTTGAGCTCCCTCCGGTAGCAGCAACGTAAATTATTTATTTTTGTTTTACCATGTCAATTGATGCATTTTTTTTCAATTTCACTTAATTTTTCTTTTAATTCATTATATGCATTAATTTTTAATTGTTTGTTGTGGTACAAATCAGATTTTATTTGCCACAATTGTGGGAAGCTTTTATATTTTTCAATAAATTCTTCCCAAAAGCTAACATTAGAAAATGTAATTTTTTTTATTAATCCGATGTGTACACAGCAATGGCAACAAGTGAACTGAATTTTTTATGAATGGATGACAGCCACGATATTAGACTCAGAAAATCAAACATTTTTGAAAACCATCAGACATGTCTGACATACAGGACATACATATACATATTAGACAGTGAGATTTGGTATGCCGTCGTACATGTCTGCAGACAAATCTCATAGTCTAATAGCCCTTTATGCCGCACGCAATAGCACCAGTTTAAGTTAAAAAAATGGAAAATTAAAAAAATTACAAACAGTATACAATTTAATAAATTAGTGGAGGAGATGGAAAAAAATCCACCACTTGCTAAGGGTTTCCAAAAAGGCAGTCTTCCCAATGACTTCAAACAGCAGTGGGAAAAAATTGCAACGATATTAAATGCCTATTAAAACTGTAGGTCCTTTTTATTTTTAATATTCTTATGAATATTTCGATAAACCATCGACATCGTTACACTGTTCTTATGGCATACTAGTTTTGTATTGAATTGATGACGATGTCGATAAAATTTGAGATTGATATTGAATTGATGACGACGACGATAAATGGAATAAGGGTGATTATTTACCAGTTGACGGCACTGACAAAAATAAATAAATCAGTCAAGTGCGAGTTAGTCTCACACACGTAGGGTTCCGTACTATGTTTAGTACGACTTTACAAATTCAAGTTCTTGATTTTTTCATGTCTTATGGGGCAACCTTTATTTTTAAAATCAAATCAAAATTATATTCGCGAAAATTGCTTCGCTATTGGAACACCTTTTAAATTTTAGGAATTGTTGTTATAACGGCCACGGTAATACACTTTCTATGAAAATATCAGGCACCTACCTATTGCGGTTAAAAAATAAGCTAATATACATACATGAAAAACATGTCACTGATGGAACACCCTTTAGTAATTAGTAATTGTCACAGCGGCCGAAGTACAACATCTACTGTAAACAATTCAAGAGTCTACCTACTACGGTTAAAAAATAAGGCTATTTATGTAAAAATCATGTCTCTGTCGGAACACCCTTTAATTTTGGTATTTGTTATTACGGCCAAGGAAATTCTCTTTCTATGAATATATCAAGAGTCTACCTATTACGAATAAAAAAATAAGTCACTATACGTGAAAAACATGTCATTGTCGGAACACCCTTTAATTTTTAGTAATTGTCATATGGGCCGTGGCAAAATATCTTCCGTACAAAATTTTAAGATTCTACCTATTACGGTTCAAGAAATAAGGCGTTATACATGAGAATCACGTCACTGTCGGAAGACCTTTTAATTTTTATTATTTGTAATAGTGGCCATAGTAATAAACCTCCTGTAAAAACTTCAAGAATCTACTTATTATCGTTCATAACTTAGGCCATATACACGCAAAGCACGTCACTCTCGGAACACCCTTTAATTTTAAGGTTTAATTTTATATACTTGTTTAGAAAGCGAACATAGAGTTTATTACTGTCTGCAAATTTTAAGTGCTTGCCTCCTATAGCTTAAGAAATAAAGACATAAAGGCAAATAACACGTCACTTTCGGAACACCCTATAAGTTTTAGTATTTGCTGCTATAGTGGCCACAGTGTGAAAATTTCAAGAGTCTACCTATTATGGTTCAAAACATAGGCCTTATACATGCAAATCACACTTCTATCTGTACACCCTTTTATTTTTAGGTTTATTTATTTCGAGTTGTTTATAAAGCGAACTAAGTTTTAATTACTGTTTGTAAATTTTTAGTATATGCTTCCTACAGTTCAAGAAATAAACACACATTCGTGAATAGCACCTCTCTATCGGAACACCCTATAAGTTTAAATATTTGCTGCTATAGCGGCCACATTTTTAATATTCATCCTTATTCTGTTTGGCGACGGCAACATCGTCATCGATTTTAAGGCAACATCACTTCAACACAACATCAATACTAATTCGGTGTTCCCTAACAGTCTTATGACGACGTTGCCTGTTTGTCAATAACTTTTATGAAATATAAAACACATATTTAATATTTGAGTCAGCTGATTTATTTTGTTTACTACTTTTTGTCAAATTGTAGAGATACAAATTTTGTGAAAAAAATAAGAGTGAATAAAAATTAAATTGAATTCAAATAAATTAAAAGAAATTAAAATCAAAATGTTCTTTCTTTCCGAATCTGATTCGAGTGACGAAAAAATAAGAGACAATTAATGTTTGAAAGAAGACTTCTTAGACAGAAGTCAAGAATCTTCCAACTGCCAGATGAAAAGTAAGTGATAAATTTAAAGTTATCCATTTCAACTGAATGCTTTCTTCATTTAAGGTTCGAAAGTTATTTCCAGCTTAATAAAGCAACATTTCGGGATTAGTTGGATATAATAGAGCCAGATTTAAAGAAAAATATTCGTGCAACTTCCATTCCAAACACCATAAAATTGGCAGCGACATTACGGTTTTTAGCCCAGGGATCTTACCAGCTCAGTGTCGGGAACGATTTTAACCTGGGACTATCGCAGCCTGTGGTGTCTTTAATTTTGTCCTAGACTCTAGATGTCATGGAAAGCAAAGTTTGTCCATTATGGATAAAGATTAACATGACACAATCTGAAAAAAATTAAGGGAAATTACATTTTTTTAAAAACAAACTTTCCTGGTGTTATTGGGTGTGTGAAAAAAGAAGATCAGCATCTATATTTTAACCGTAAAGGATATTTTAGTTTAAATGCAATGATTGTAAGTATGTAATGATTTTTCGTTGTATTTTATATTTTAAAATATTTCATATTTACATAGATTTGCGATCATAAAATGCGTATTAGATTTTTGGATACTCAGGATTTAGCCATGATTCCCAAATTTGGAACGTAAGTTATGCAAACCGAATTTTGCAAACACATTATAACGAAAGTGATCGTAGTTCGTGGCTGTTAGGTAATATCTAAATGGTTATTTAAATGTCTTTTACTAATTTAGCTTTTTTCTTCAGGTGATGCAGGCTATCCTCTTGAACCATATTTGATGACGCCCTATCGTTCTGCTGGTGCTGGAAGTGCAGAGGCAGTTTTCAATTCAAGTCATGCTAAGGCGAGAAATGTAGTAGAGAGAGCCATAGGTGGGTTGAAAAACAGGTTTCGTTGTCTTCTTGGAGCACGTCAGCTGCACTACACACCCGCAAAAGCAACGAAAATTGTTAATGTTTGTGCTGCACTCACAACATATGCATTGAATATTCTATAAGTTATGAGGATGCAGAAAACAACCCAAGCAGTGATATTGAAGTACATGATGACTCTGAAACTACACAACGTACTGAAGCATTTCAAATAAGAGAGCAAATAAAACAGAGTCTTCTTTAAATTTAATTCAGTCTTTTAATTTCATTTCAGGATTAATAAAAAACAAAAGCATAAACATAAAAAAACTTCATTAAAAAAATTAACATATTATATACATATATGTATATAAGGCAAAAGCGTGGTAATAAGAAAACAAAAACTTCCATCTATAAAATGATAAATGTTAGGTACAAAGTGGAACAAATCCTTAGTCCAAAATTTGTTTATTAAGTAACTGCAACTTCTTTTCTTTTATCATGTACTCAATTTGCTTAATTTTGACATCGGCTTTATACAACTTCTCCTCTCTTTTACTTCTCTCTAATTCTAGCTTCAGTCTTTTTTCTTGAATGTCTCTTATATCCAGGCTACGATAAATCTGTCAACAACCTGGCCTGGTCCTTACTATGCCTTTTAAGTAATTCATGCCGTTCCATACGATTCTTTTTTGGCGTGGAGGAACTCTTTCTGTTCAAGAGATTTTCTTTTTGCCTGCATTTGTTTGTTGGTGGTGACGTTGCTCTTGCTGGTGTTGTAGTTGGTGGTGTTGTAGTTAGTGGTGTTGTAGTTGGTGGTGTCGAGTTAGTGGTGTTGTAGTTAGAGGTGCTCCAGTCGCTGTTGTGCTGTCTCTGCTGCTACTGTTTGCGGCGGCTCTTTCCTGTAAATAGCAAAATATCAATGAATGTGAGGGGCAACAGGGCTTACCATTTCAAATGATTGAAGCACGTTTAAATTAGTACTGTCTGTGACTTCTTGAAATTCCCATTCGCCTGCGACTCCCTGAACCATGCCCACAGTGTTTATTTGTTTTTGAAACTGGAGCAGATTCGCCACAGTTTCTTCCAAGGGGCTCAACACATGTATTTGTAAAACACTATTTACCATAACTTTTGTTCAATTTGGTGGGCCAAGGGCGTTCAGAGCAGTCGCAACGCTTTCCCACTGTTCCTTAAAATTAGTAGGACCAGTGACTCTGCCAAAACCTCGGGCAAGTGATGGATTTTTATCCAACTCTTCCTCTAATTTTTCAAATTGGCTGGGGTTGGTAATTTTAATTTTCTCCATTTTTGTTTTATTTGCACTTTTTTCTATTATATTTTGTATTTTTAAGTTCTTTATTTTTTCAAACATGTGTTGCCAGTCATCGATAAATGGCAATATTGCCAACGAGAATACGGATTTACAACAAACGATAAAAAACGGCGTAGTCTAGTATTGCCGTCGCCAAACAGAATAAGGGTGATTAATGTAGGGGGAATAACGAAGCAGACCACTACTAAATGGATCCCTTTTCGACCCCCTTCCGTCCTCAATAACTATAGACAACCGACATAACTTGCGGCAATCTTACTATCATTGTGTCTCGTGCTACAACCAGCCTTTAATCTAGACTCTAGTGATTTCAGAGTGTCGACTGGGAATTATCGGCATTCTTTCTCATCACGGTGTCTCTAGTGATTTCTAGCTTTTGTCTAAGGCTTAGTTCCCCCATGGCATCCACATTTAACAAGCTTCTGCCCGTGGTCCTAAGTCTTACCAAAGAATATTCATATTATAGAAGCTTCATGTGACACACAAAAAATTTTCTTCGTGGGCCCTAACATCAGGGCCCAGTTGCGTTGTTTTTGTTGTCGACATTTTACGTTCTCAATACAACCAAAGAATATTAATAAAGTGAAGAGAAAAATACAGAAGCAGAGAGACGAATTTCGTTGCTCTCATTTTATTGTACGAAACACACATATGTATGTATTCATACAAACGTGAGTTTGTGTGTTCGTTGTTTGTTTATATTTTAAACTGTATGTACTCATGAATGTATGAATTTTCATTTTTGTGCCCTTTTTTATTTTTTAAATTTAAATTTTTTTAAAGGTTATTGTTTTTCTTAAAATTAATTTTTATTTTTACTTCAGTTTTTTTTTTTTAATTTTTTATTTTCATTTTTTTGTGTTTTTTATTAATTCAGATATTTTTTTAATATATTATTTTGATTTTTTTATATTTTTTATGTTATTGTTTATCTTTAAATTAATTTTAAATTTTTACTTCAGGTATTTTTTCGAATTTTTTTATTTTGATTTTTTTTTGTGTTTTTCTGTTATTGTTTATCTTAAAATTCATATAGATTTTGAATTCAGATATTTTTTTTAATATTTAATTTGTTTTTTTTTTTGTTTTTGTGTTTTTTTTTAATATTTTTTATGTTATTGTTTATCTTAAAATTAATTTCAAGTTTTTACTTCAGGTATTTTATTCTTACTTCAGGTATTTTTTGATTTTTTTTATGTTATTGCTTATCTTAAAATTAATTTTGATTTTTAATTTAAGTATTTTTTTTTTTTAATTTTTATTTTGATTATTTTTGTGTGTTATTGTTTATCTTAAAGCCATTTTGATTTTTAATTCAGGTATTTTATTTTAATTTTGTATTTTTTAATTTATGATTTATCTTAAAATTAATTTTTAATTTTGTTTGTTTTACTTTGAATTTTTTACTTATTTGATAAAATTTTTATTTTCCTTTGCTTGGAACTACCTTTTTCTACAGACCAAGAGCAATGTTTTCGAATCAGTACCAATAACAGAAAATCCAAAATCTGTAATTTATGTTGAGAACAACTATCGCCAAACCACTCTGGTGTCGAACATTTGCAAGATTCAATTATGAAGGATTTTAAACCCACTTTTTGAGGCTCTTCTATAAAGATTTTGTGGAATATTAAAATATGTTTTTTACATGCATCCATTAGATTATCCGATGGAGGAATTAAATTCCCAAAATCTGTTAAAGATTGATAATTTTTGAAAAAAATAAAAAGCTCGCTTGGAGCGGTTAGAACCTCATCCACTTTTCTCAGTTCGCGGTTACATTTTTCACACTGTAATTTTGGAATAACTTTAAATGCAATGTATCCAACAAAGTATCTCATCGAACTAAGTTCAAAATTTATGTCTGCAGAGTTGTCGAAAATATCATCTAAAAAATAATCCCTATATATATATAGCTATCGGAATCTATTTCACCCATTTGACTACAGTTTGCTTCATTTGGTTGAGTTAAAGAATACGTATTTTTTGTTTCAATAGTTAAATCCTTAAAGTCGAAATCCCCTTGCATTGTCTCGTCTTCTACAACTTCACAATTACTGTAAGAGTTTGATTGAACAATTTTAGAGACCATTATTTTTGCAATAAAATTGTTTACCTCTGCAACAGAAGGATTATTATTGTTGCCTCCTTTTTGACGCAATACGGAAAATGTATTTTCCAATTTATCTTGGTTTAAAGATTTTGTCATGACGTAATAAAGAGCACCCCCTCCTTTTAAAATTTCATTAACTAACAAAAGAACTGAGTTAGGGGAAACCTTCATACCATTTAGAAAGTAAGCTCGTTTTCCCTGGTCAACAAATTCTACTTTTTCCAAATATTCGACGAATGTTTGTATAAATTTGTGTGCTTCATTATTAAGCTGAATTGCAGACCTGTAGCAATTATCGCCATAAAGGGAACAACTATTAAGGCAGTCGAAAATCTTATCTATTTTTTCTACAAATTTTGCTGTTGACAAGGCCACTTCTGAAGAACAAGTTTTAAATTTTGTATTTTCGACCACAGTTTTAATAGCAGCAGAAACTGTCCTACTAAAAATTTGAGTCGCAAATTTTACACGCATTTTTTCAAAAGTATTAGGATAAATGTGTTGGCGTATCAATTTCGGACACATTTTAGTTTTTGCGTTAGCTTCCATTTCGTATAATTCCTTAATTATTTCGAAACTCACAGTTCCATCCGGTGTTTTTAATTCACATTTTAACCAACTGTTCCTTAAAGACTTATTAGGTGAGGGAAATCATACATACAAAATACTTTTTGTCCATTAAGTTCAAAAAATGGCATTTCCACAGATACTTTAAGATTTGAAAAACATTTTCTATTCGTAGATCCTTGATCACAAATAAGGGCACAAACTTGTAGACCAATACTGTTCAAAATAGTAATATTTTGCTTAACAATTTCTGTTAAGGTATCTGCAGATAAGCCATTTTCAGCAACAAAATAGTTTAAAATTATATTCCAGTTTAAAAATAGACCTTTAACCATAAAATTTAACAATTTTGTTACTCCTTTCAATACCATTGGTTTCAAACCCATCAATTAAATCTAAAGTCTGATTGTACCTCAATTCTTTTCTTACGCTCATTTCATCCATTATCAGTATCATATGTTTAGAATCTCTTTCATCCAATTGTGCACATTTTTGTTTTATGGCTTCAAATGATTATTTTTTAAGCCAGGTTGAAGATATTTTATTGGTGCCCAACGATTTAAAGTGGTAATATGAGGCAAATTAAGATGCAATTTATCTCTTAGGAAAAGGTATGTTGATTGAGACTTGTAATATATATTCTGTGTTAAATTCTTTACATCTACAGAATATTCCTTCGGCCTAGAACAAAACAAAAGCTTACAAAACGTTTTGCTTTCCTTGCTAATGTTTTGTAAAGAATCAATAGAACTTTTGAGAGAGTTCTCTAAGCTTTTACAACTAAACTTTCTAAGTGACTTCGTACGTTCTTTCGATTTTAAAATTTGTTTGTATTTTTTAGAAGACGGTTATACTGTACAAATCTGATATTTGCGTTTGTTTCTTGCAATTTGCGCAGAAGGGTTCGTAGACATTCTTACAAACTGTATTTGTTGGTAAATGCTGTAATTTAATATCTTCCACCTCTTCCTCCTCCAATTCATCTAAATCTATTGTCGGAATAGCTTCCGCCTTTAATTTTTTATTTCCAATAAAAGTACAGTCAAAATGCCTTTCACATATACTTATATAGATTTTCATTGTAATCCTTTTCAGGAATTTGACATTTTTCTCGCCAAATTTGCCCTAGTATTTTATCCGAAGTTGGAAATTTAATTATTTTTAAATCTTTGAACTGCCTTCTTGATTTTTTGCATTTTTTATGCAGCATTTTCTATCGGATGGAAAATTTTTTATTTTCTTATTTACATTCATTGTTTCAGCAAAACATATAAAGTATATACATACATATAATATTCGTCTAGCTCTGTCGAAAACAGGCAGTAAAATAAAACATCGTGACCTGCTTCATCGTTTTTTGGTATTTTTTCAAACATACATGCGTACATACAGTTTAAAATATAAAAAAACAACGAACACACAAACTCACGTTTGTATGTATATACAGATGTGTGTTTCGTACAATAAAATGAGAGCAACGAAATTCGTCTCTTTGCTTGAACATTTGAACTTTTCCTTGAGATGCTCTTTCTATAATATGAATATTCTTTGGTCTTACGCTATCCAGTGCTGGACATTCACACACAATGTGCGCTACCGTCTCAGCGTCTTCCAGGCATAGTCAGCAAGTATCAACTTCTTTGATTTTCATCTTGGTTAGATGATACTTGAAGTTTCCATGACCTGTCACTAACGCAGTTATCCAGCTTAAGGTACTTCTATTGTATCTAAGAACCTTGCTGGCTCTTTGAGCACCATTCGAGCCTCTCTACATGTAGTAGCCTCCCTCCAACTTTTCAGGTTTAGTGTTCAGCCATTGTAGGATTTTTGCTCGTATTAGGCCACGACCCAGTGATACTCTGGGTTCTGGTCCACAGAAATTCTTAGCAGATCCCCTTTTTGCTAGTTGATCTACTGCTTCATTCCCAGCAGTGCCAATGTGTCCTTTAACCCACATCAATGTTACCTCGTTAACCGAGGAACATCTGTTAAGCTTTAAAACACATTCCAGCAGTTTGGAGTACACGTTCACCTGCTTTATGCGTTTTACAATCGATTGGTTGTCAAGTGAATGAGAACCTTTCATCCTTGCACCCGACATTCCAGCAGGGGATCCAACGCATGTAGCAGCCCAAGCAATTCTGTGTGATAAACGGAGACGTACTCCCCCAAACGGAGACTACACCTGCTCCTGCTCTACCGTCCATAAGAGAACAATCAGTGAAAATGCTGATGTCATTCTCCATATACTCATTGTGTATAACGCCGTCCGCAATTAGTGTCCGCATTGCGCCACATATGCTCATACAAGCAATTCTTTGAACCCCATCCAACTTACGCTTTATTGTTGTCTGAGAGGCTTTAGGCCACCAAACCACTGAAGCATAATTTATTATGGGTCGCACCATCATTGTGTAAATCCAGTATGCAGCCTTTGGCGAGACTCCCCACTTACGGCCACAAACTCGTTTACACTGATGCATGATTCTTTTTGCCTTCCGTGTCTTCATCTCAATATATTCGTTCTAGGTAAGTTCCTTATCCCGAATAACGCCTAGATAATTAACTTTCCTTGACAAACTGATTTCCGACCCGAAAAGCATTAGGGATCCAACCTCTATGCCCTTCCACTTGCGAGTGAAGATTACATCTGATTTGTTGGCATTTATAGTTAGCCCTTGTTCTCTACACCATGCCTCGGTTGTTATGAGAGCCTGTCTCATACATCCTTTGATGGTATCGATGAACTTTCCACCAACCATAAGTGCCAGATCGTCGGCATACGCAACTGTATGGACGCCCATTGAGTCCAGTTTCCAAAGAAGGCCATCAACAGTAATATCCCACAAAAGAGGTGATAAAACTCCTCCCTGTGGGCAAGCCCTGACTACCCTTCCCCGGATTCTAGAACTCCCATTTTTGAGATTCGCAGCTCTAGACCTTAGCATAGTGTTGATCCATTTTACAATAATGGAATTAACCCCACGCTCGTTAAGAGCACGTCTCAACTTAGAGAAAGAGATTTTATCAAAGGCACCTTCAATATCCATAAAAACGGACAAAGCAGCGTCGCCATTGAAAATTTCTCTTTCCGCCACCCTGACAAGTTCATGCAGAGCGGTGTCAGTAGACCTACCTGCCCTGTATGCATGTTGGGTATCTACTCAAGGGCCTATCCGTCAGCGTGTGGTTCTCCAGAAAGTCAGCCAACACCCACTCCATTGTCTTTAACAGAAAAGATGTAAGGCTTACTGGCCTAAAGGACTTAGCTTCCGTAAAGTCCTTTTTACCCAGTTTGGGAAGAAAAACCACATTTGTTTCCTTCCAACCTACCGGGATATATCCCGCCGCTAAACAGGCTAATCCACTCGAGCAGGGTGTTAATACCTCACTGTAATAGAGGGAAAATTCCGTCCATTCCAGTCGCAAACGATAGTATTGCACTTATTACACCATTTAGAGTAATTATCCTTTCAGCCTCAGCCCTTTTTCTCTCACTTGCCCCCCTAATAACGGGAGTCCATGATTCATTAGACCTGAAGCTTCCAGGAAAATGAATCTCCATAAGCGACTGCAATGTATCACCCACAGGCTCGTCATCTGACCATCGCTTTTGCGAATAAGTCCAATTTTTGAGACAGTGTCATTAGATACTATCTTCTGTATTCGGTATACTTAAGATGTATCCCTTATATTAGAGCAGAATTCCCTCCACGTATTCCGTTTCCGGAGACGTATCGTTACCTTCAGCTCATTTTTCTTTTCCTTGTAATCATCCCATGAGCTTGAGTCTCTCTCCCTCATGTATCGATTAAAGGCCTTTCTTGTATCCTTTTTCATGGATTCAAGTTCTCCATTCCACCAAGGTGTCGGATCCCTCTCATCACTACTGTCAAGGGACAAGAATGTTCGAAAGCCAGCTTCACTGTGGAATTTAGAAGCTCCACAGTTCGCTCGACTTCGACAGTATTACCTGGTGCCCGGAAAGGAGCACTTCGCATATGTTCCGAAAGATACTTCTCATTACTGGTATGATCAGTATTCCTCGGTATTTTTATACGTCTGCGGGATTTTTTCCGTCTTTGGCCATACAGAATCTCGAACTGGATAGCTCTATGGTCAGACCTGGGTAATCTGTCCGTGCCCTTCCAGTTCTTAATCCTACCTAGCATATTTACGGAACACAGGGTGATATCGATCACCTCTGCCCTTCCTGAATCAACAAAAGTGGGTTCTATCCCCCTGTTCAGCACCAGCAAATCGCTTCTTTCTACAAATTCCAACAGTTGTTGTTCTCTGTAGTTGTCAGCTGTGCTTCCCCACACCGTATTGTGCGAGTTAGCATCACAGCCAATGACCAACGCCATGCCTCTCTTCCTGCAGAAATTAACCAAATTTTCCACCTCCTGTGAAGGATGTGGACCTGGCGTCTCATAGGGAAGATATGCTGACGCAAGTATAAATCATCCCGAACCACTGCCGACCATTACCACTGTAAGATCCGGCGAGCAGAGATGTTGCATAGGTACTATTTGTACTCCATGCCGCACCAGGATACATGAGCTCAATTTACCATCAGTCTGTGGGTAGTACAGATTGGCGGTCTGTTGAGACAGGACCCTGATCTTGTTGTGCACAATCCAGGGTTCCTATAACAACGCTATATCCAGCTTATCCTCAACAAAGCCCCAACATTCCTGAAGCTTCCCTACTGTGATGAAGATTAAGTTGGTATATACTAAGTTTTTCCTGGTATGCGCCCACCACCTTCCCTGATAGACCCCTCTTTCCAGAGTTGCCTACCCCCGCATCAGGGAGGACGTCTTGCTCACCGTGCATTCCTATTGAATTTTACTACGGCATGATCAAGTCCACAGTTGAATTTCCCCCCTGATTTCTTAATGGCCTCCGCATCCTCCTTCGGACACCAGACAGTGAGCACTACGCCCTCTTTGTCTGCATTACCAAATTTAGTTGCGTGAGTAACTCTCCATTTAGAAGATTGGTCAGGAATGTCGCTAATCCGATCAACCAGCTCTTTGTCGATTGGTTCTTGCACGTAAGTACAATGAACCCATCGACAAGTTTGGCGTTTCCTACGAAACCTATATCACCAGCATCATCATTCAGGTTGTCTAGAGCACACAACAGATAAGCTTTCAAAACATTCACATGTATGTCCTCTAAAGGACCTCCCACTGATGTGTCAGTGATACCCAAAATGAGGTCTTTATTTGCAACTTGTGCAAATGAAGGCCTTATTTCGCCTTAGTCTTTCGACTTCCGCTCGGCTTCTGGTTGGTGCCCTTTTTAGCCTCATTCAATAGAACCTCTGGCGGTTGCTTAATGGGGTCTTTGTGAGGTTTCTTCTCCTACTGCTGTCGGATCTTCTTTGAGGCCTGAGGGTTAGTGCCCTTAAACCCCTTAGGTGATCTATCAGCTTCCGGAGTCGTCTCCTCACTTAAAAGGCTATCGATCCGACTTGTCGCCTTCTCGATAGCCTTCCTATACTTCCTCCGCCTCCTCTTCTTCCTTTGGTTCTCATTTTTAGACATGAGCTGCAGCGGCTCCGATTCGACGATGAAGGATCGTTTTGAGGTGCCTGCTTCCCATACAGATTACCTTTACCCATAGGGTCAGGTGCGTCCGGTTCATCCGCATTCACCTCCATAGCCATAGAGTATCATCGCAAACTGACCCGTCCACCTCTTGCCGAGTTTCTTTGTCAATTTCTTCCGATAATCTCCATTGGCCAGTGACAACCAGAACTCCTAAAGAGATTAACCTCTCCACCTCTAACGAGGCTTCATTGTCCATCCCTATCGGAATATACTGGTTGGACGCCATAGGAGACTCTTCAGAAATTAACTTGCCCCCTCCTTGCGGGGCGTTCCTGTCCATCTCTTCTGAGGTACCCGGAGTTTTCTGAGAGACCAGCGCTTGAGCATCTTGCGAGGCTTCCAGGCTTGTCGCTTTCGGATCCCCACGGTCGTGTTTTTTATTTTTGTTTTTATTATTTTTATTATCAATTTGGATTCCCACGAATGATGGGGATTTATAGGGTCCACCCACACAGAGCCCCTTATGCGTGGGTAAGTTTATATTAAAACTGGAGGTCGACCGGTATCCAGAGTTCGCATACTAAGAGCCAAGCACCCCCTTGACCATGCATCCCTGGCGTATGCAGTTCCACCTTGGAGTTGGGGATTTTTTTATAGAACTAGCTTCACAAGGCAGCTGTCCTGCGAAACTGTCCTAAGAGAGTTTTGTCTTCTCTCCATATGCCCCGAGAGCACTTTGTCAGGCTTTTGCAATACAGCACAGACAGTTAGTATTCCTCGGGGGGAGCGGAGAATTTCAAGAGTCTACCTATTATGGTTCTAAACTTAGGCCTTATACATGCAAATCACACCACTATTGGAACACCCTTTAATTTTTAGATTTATTTTTTTGTACTTGTTTATACAGCGAACTAAGTTTTAATTACTGTTTGGTAATCTTTAGTCTGTGCCTCCTACAACTCAAGAAATAAACACATATTCATGAATAACACCTCTCTATCAGAACACCCTATAAGTTTTAGTATTTTTTGCTATAGCGGCAACAGCTATACATCATCTGTGAAAATTTCAAGAGTCTTCCTATTACGGTTCCAGAGATAAAAGGCGCTGACAAACGGACAGACGGACAGACATTGTAGCGAAAACAATAGGGTTTCGTTAAAAAAAATTTGAACAGTTGATCCGAAGTATATTTATGTATATCAAGTACATGCAAGTCTACAACAAATACAACATTAGAACAACAACATGCATTTTGTTTGTGTAAAAATATTGCTAGGTGTCATGGCATAGTAATACAGGTAAAAGTGTTAGAACAGCTGTTTAAATTTGCTTATCTGAAAATGTAAAATTTTGTATAAAACTCTGTTCGCGCACTTAAACATTAGTTATAATTTCGAAAAAAGATACAGTTTTTCTTTTATATTACTCAGTACATTGTGAACTAATTGCTGTATTTAATTCAATTCTTTATTTAACTTGCAATGTTTACTTAAAGAAAAGAAAAGATTATGTATTTTTTTAATTAAACTTTGCAGCTATATTTAAAAAAGTTCTCGTAGGCGGAAATTTGGTATTCGGGATAACCTGATGACAATAAAGAAGCAGTATCAAATTCAGCTGACCGGATCGGATGCTGCTGCTAGGGCCATATGCAGCCCACTTGATTCCTGACTTGCTTAAAGCAGCTATATAGGCTTTAGGCTTGTTAGATTTCGTTCACAGGTGTCCTTCCTATACCTGCAGAATCCCTTAATGAAGGCGAAACGTACTCAGTCAATCGTGTAGGGCTTTTAGAATAATGGCGGTGTACCTTAATTATCTTTATATTATGGCTTGTACAGATTACCAACCAGAATAACTTTGAAAACTGAATTTAAGCAATTTTGATATTGATCAAAATGAATTATTGGATATTGATCTTTAAAAATGTTAACTTTTAAATTAAATATCATTACATACACATGTTAAACAAACATCTAAATATTTAAAACATTTTCTTAAACATGCTTCTTTTTACATACATATGTATAATTTATTTTAATTATTGAAGGTAAACCAGTTTTATTTTTTATTATAATATTTAATTACTTTTATTAAATAATTTGTCATAGAAGGCCTTGCGAACACAGCTAATGTTATTTATATTTTTCTTTATATTTTAATAAAATATTTTGACACAGTCGGGCAAGAACAGGTTGCTAAGTTTTTTTGAATTCACCTTGCATATACCTGTATTATACCTGCTAGGTGTCAAAAGCAACTCAGAGATGGCATTTTTTTGTTATAAAAAAAACTTAATATCAATTCTGCTAAATAAGAAAATTATAATACAATTATATGTTTATGTTTAGATCAATCTGAATTAAAACAAGAGTTCATAAAAAGTTTATTTGGTGCAACTTAAAAAACCACAAAAGCAAAATTCAACCTTCGGTTACCATCCCTGAGGAAACAAAGGAAAGTGAAAACATTTACATTTGAATTTTTTTTTTCATTTTCTTTGAATTTACTTTTTTTAAATTCAATGGCGCTATAAAAAATGTAAATAAATTATGACACGTAGAAACAAAACAAAACGAAAAATGTCAGCTGAGCTGACGAATGTACTTGATATAGATCAAGGCGTATCTAAGTCCAAATTTATACGATGCCATTTTTTTCATGTCTCTTTTAAAGTTGCAGCGAATTTCATGGCACATTTTTACGAAGAAATTTTTCATGCAATCGGTTGGAATTTGTTTTTTACATTTTCTTTTGATTTCATATTCTTAATTTTTATTGTTTGTGCGTTATTTCACAAAATATAAGCGCTCGTATCAAAATGCAAAATAAATAAAAATGAATCAAACAAAGAATGAAATTTTACAAGAAATTATTAAAATCATACCGAAATGTATACATAATTAAGCCAAACAATTTAATTTTTTTAAATCAACTCTGAACGAACGAAAAGCAAGTGTCAAAAGATCCCCTCAAAATTTAAGCCATGCCATTTTGTTTACCCCGCTTGCTTCTCTACACCTCTTGCCAACAAACAAAAATTGCATTCAACCAGTTTCATGAAAAATGACATGGTGTAAGTTGGCTCTAAGTTAAATATGCCTTGATATAGATATACTTCGAGTTGATCATTTTTTATGAATTTTAGTAGAGCAAAATATCAAAAAGCTGAACTACATATATATAAGAAAGAAAACAATGGCCGAGTCAGAATCGTTCAATTGAGCTAGGTCGTACGTGACCGGCACATCTCTAGTTTTTATGTTGATAGGGTTTTTTGTTTTGATTTGTATTAAATGCCTTTATAGAATAATAATAAGTAATCATCGTGGTGAACACAAAGTATACAGAGATGTAACCACTGACTTATGAAAATAACCATAATCAGCATTAAGGGATTAAGGCAGCTTGTCAAGAAAGAGGCAAATACAGTACCCATTTAATACGAAAAAAATTCAAAATTGTGAAATTATAAAACCGGTACTAGTGGTTTTTCTTTTTATTTGTTAACAATTTCATTTATAATACAACGTAAAATTATCGAAAATATAATACACATTAAAAAGCATGAAGTGCATACAACATAATTGAAAACAATTTGGAGATTTAGAAGAAAGTGTTTTAGTGCAATATATGTAAGTACATAAAAAATTAAATTTTGAGAACATTCTTTAGGAAGTATAAATACTGGGCTAGATCCTGAGGGAGACATATCAAGCGATAGCGAATTTAATGCTAATGCCAAAGAGAAACCTTTGTACTAATGCAGGAAGCAGTAGAAAAGTATCAGCCACGTTTAATTACACTGCCAAAGTGTTTTAATTGTCCCTATGGTACAAAATATTTCCGTGAATATGCTGAAAGGATACGATCAGGTGAATCATCTCAAAAGTTATCGGAATTATCCAAGGAATTATGTGTATACATAGTTGGCAGTACTATACCTGAAGTAGGCGAAAAGAAATCAATCTTATAACACTTGTACAATATGTTCGCCGGAGGGTAAATTGTTAGCAAAACAATGTTAAATAATTTATTATTTAAGCTGAGTAAAAATTCTAACTTTTATAATTAATTCTAAATGTATGTAGGCTAAACAAAAGGGGTGTTTGTGTGTGAAAACAGCAGAAGAAAATCGTGAAATAAAAAACAATTGTTTTAGTTTTATTTTCATATATTTTATTTAATATATATATATTTTTACCTTTTATTATATAAAGTTGCGATGTGTCTTCTTTTAGTTAAAAACGTGAAAACCAAGTTTTGTTGAACCGTTAGCGGTTTTACTTGTTAGAATCCAAAATACTCCCAAAAATACAAATTTACAAAAGGAGTAGAATTTTCCTAAAAGAGTCACATTTAATTTGTAAAATTCATAACCAAAGGGTTCAACCTAAACATTGCCGGCCACCTTGCAATAACACAGTTAAATGCAACATAAAAAGATAAACTTTAATTCGGTCTTTTTTTATTTTCAAATTCAAAGTATGGTTTTTACTACAGATCCACCAACTGAACCCAATTAAGGGATGGTTTTGAGCAGACCCATGAACTGATTAAATACAATTTGATACGATTATATAGGCGACTGGCCAGATATAACCCACCCAAAAATTGTATATTGGGCCAGTGGACAGTGGACGCGAATAAATTTTTCCGGTTAAAATTTGTGAGTTCCGGACCGAGCACCAGTGCAACCTGGCTTGAGTGGTAGAAAGTTGGATCTGCCAACTGCATGCCAGGAAAATAATCCCGAAAAGTCTCTGCAACGTCCTCTATTGGGGCTTTTATACTCTTCACTTTTGCAACTTTTGCCGTCAGGGACACTCTTTTCAGAGGATCATATAAGGATTGAATGGTTATGCGGCAATAGGACCCCGTGACAGCAATTTTGAGATTTCGAAGTAGTGGTTCGCTTATATAACTAGTGCTACACCAGAGGTCTAGTGCCGCACGAACCTGAATCTGCCGATTCCCCAGATGAAGCTTCACCTGCAGTATTGGCAAAAAGTTCACCACATGGCGCAGTGGCTTTGGCAGGACTTCAACGTGTCATTGCTGGCCAAGCAACGTGAGCAATGGCCCCAAATCAACACTTGACGCAATTTCTTCTCGTGGGCTAGCTGGCGAAAACGAAAGCACGCCCTGAGAGGATGCGTTTTTTTGCAGAGGCTGCAGCTGGGTGCACTGGAACCTGCCCTTTTCTTCGCCCGCAAATCATTTTCCGGACCAGAGCTGTCCACCAAGCTGTGGGATGTAATTGACGCAGGATCTACAGCTTTTGGTACCGCAACAGGAGGCTCTTTTGGATTACAAAGGGTTGGTGGAGCTAGAGGTTCCACTGCATTAAATCTGTTGTTGACGCTGGAGCGCTGAGTGCCACTGTAGCTGGATCTGCTACCTCCATAGCTTCCTCGTAATCCTCTAGTAAGGCATCTTCAAAAATTGTTGGTAAGGTAGCCATAGTACTAGGAAAAAATGAAGATTAATAAATGGTATATATATGTATATATAAGTAATTTGGTCAAAATGACCAGCTTCGTGATTGGTCGTTTCACAACCCCGTTCTCTGTGCGAACGTCCGCGACTTGAACATGATCGTCACTTCCTGGATATGTTTTAATTACGCGACCTAATTTCCAGGAAGTTGGAGATACTTGTTCATGACGAATAGCAACCAAGTCGTCTACGGCTATGTCCCCTTATCGTCGACAGAAATCATGAGATAATGCCTTCATTTTGAGATAACGATTCACTAAACCTATGGGCGATTTGTATACAGATGGTTCTGGTGGGACCAATAGTGGACCACCTATTAAGAAATGGACCGGGGTTAGAGCTACGGGCTCATTAGGATTTTCTGACATGGGGCATGAGGGTCGGGAATTCAAGCAAGCCTCTATTCGCGCAAGTATAGTAGAAAGCTCTTCGAATGTATATTTTACTGATTAAGTTTCCTTTCAAAAATGGTGTTTAAAACTTTTAACAGCACCTTCCCATAGGCCTCCCATATGAGGCGCACCAGCAGGGATAAACCGCCATGAAAGACCCTGAACGCCAAAGGTAGAACACAGTCTAGCTTGGCTCTCCGCCAAAAACGTTCGGAAATCTCTCCAATCTCACGAGAAGCTCCCACGAAATTAGTGCCATTATAGGAAAATATTGTCAATGGACAACCTCGTCGAGCAATAAAGCGATGTAAGTCAGCCAAGAACGCATCTGACGTTAAATCAGTCGTTGTTTCTAAATGGACTGCTTTGGTGGAAAAACAAACGAAGATGCATACATACGCTTTCGTTATTCGACAGGACCTGCCAGTAAAACTTTTCAAATCAAAAGGACCGGCGAAATCCACTCCAGTAGTGGTAAAGTGCCGGTCTAAAGTAGTGCGTTCTGGAGGTAATGCTGGCATTATCTGACTACACGAGCGTTTTTTATCTAATATGCAGCGTTTGCAACGATTTATTATAGTTCGAACTAGGACCTCAAGACGGGGTACCCAATATTCAATACGAATAATTCTCAACATCAACTGATTACCACCATGAATCGAAATTAAATGTACGAATTCTGCTAAAAGAACTGTAAAACGACATGAATAGGGCAAAAAATCGGATATTTTTCTGTATAACACAAGGATAGCGACTTTGCTAACCGACCATTTAGTCTCATTACTCCATTAATTTTGATCAAATCCTTAAATCAGCTGCCCAACATGCAACAGTAACCCGACAATCAGCTAGATCAAATTTACTTTGTAGATGTCGAGCGGCTCTTGGCTGAAAAAAGGAAAATTCAAAGAGAGTGGCAGTCACACAGATCTCCTGAACTCAAATCTAAACTTAAAGATTGCACGAAACGGCTAAGGCAGCTTCTAGAATATCGAAGAGTAACGTCTCTGAAAAATTACTTGGAAGACCTCGACGCAACTGCACAATCAGATTATTCATTATGGCGTGCATGTAGAAACCTTAAAAGGCCAGTCTTACGTAAGCCTCCCTTGCGAACTACAGCTTGAGACTGGGCAAGAAATGATACCGAAAAAGGTAATTTATTTATTGATCATTTTAAAAAGGTTTTCACTCCAAATATGTGAACTGATATACATAGTTGAGTTGCCACCAGTAGAGACTAGTGCCATAGTTCCCCTAAGATTTTAATTTAGCGATATTGAAAGGGCAGTAGCAGATTTAAACACCAAAAAAGCCCCTGGCGTTGATAAAACAAGTAACAAGATGTTAGTTGACTTGCCCCGTATAGGTCGCAGAATTATTCTGTTTGTTTTTAATGCCATCTTACGTCTTGAGTACTTTCCCACAGAGTGGAAGGTTTCTTTGATTACTATGATTCCTAAACCAGGAAAGACCACACAAAAGTAGAATCATACAGACCTATAAGCCTTTTATCAAACATGTCAAAGTTATTTGAGAAAATATTAATAACTAAGCTGAATCCAATTCTTAGCGGGAAAGGATGTAGTCCGAACCATCAATTCGGCTTCAGAAAATAACATAGTATGATCCAACAAACCCACAGATTAGTAAATGTAATTCAAACGACCTTTGAAGAAAAAAAAATACTGTTCTGCGCTTTTTATCGACGTTTCTCAAGCATTCGATAAGGTTTGGCACGAAGGCCTTATATTTAAGCTAAAGCTGAACTTGCCTGAAAACTTGTATAAGATCTTAAAAGATTATTTAACGAATCGCAAGTTTTTACTAAAAGAAGGTGACTTTTTAAGCTCGCCACAGCTCATTGAAGCCGAAGTTCCCCAAGGTAGTATTTTGGGACCAATTTTATATTTACTGTACACATCAGATATGCGTAGTGCACACATCAACTGTTGCAGATGACACAACTTTTTTAAGTATTCATGAAAGTGCCCAAGAAGCATCCAAACTTTTACAAGACCACATACTCAATTTGGAAAAATGGAGAATAAAAGTGAATGAGCAAAAATGTACTCATATAACTTTCACACTGCGTAGGGACTCATGCCCTCCTATTCGCATAAATAACCAAATGATACCACACCTTATAGACGTTAAATATCTGGGTATACATCTTGACCGTCGCGTTACTTGGAAAAGCCACATTGATTTCAAGTTAACACAAATGAAACTAAAAGCAGTACAACTAAATTGGCTTATAGGCAGAAACTCCACCCTGAGGTTAGATTGTAAACTTCTACTGTGCAAGTCGATCCTCAAACCAATTTGGTGTTATTGGATTCAGTTATGGGGCACTGCCTCAGCTAGCAATGTAGAAAAAATTCAAAGGCGCCAAAATAAGATACTACGTATGATTACATCTACTCCCTGGTATAAAAAAAATTCGAACATCCACAAAGACCTAAACATGCCATCAGTTAAAGCAGAAATAGCGAAACACGCAGTCACATATCTAAAGAGGCTTGAATCTCACCCAAACTCTTTGGCGCGTAACATGCTGAATGAACCTGGTTACATTCGACTAAAAAGGAGAGATACTGCTTTTCTTGGACGTACATAAGAGGGATGATCCGCAAATTATTGCAAAGTCCGTGAAACAAACATTATTTTTGTCTAGCACTGGCTGGATTTAAATAATATATTTTTATTTTAGACTTAAGATATGAGTAATTATTGTTAGTTCAAAAATATAGAAGATACAATAAATAATTTATGGAAAAAAAAATTACTCCATTAGCATCTAAGAAAGGATTAAGCGATTGTAGTGAGCTTTTTGATGAAATAGGCTCTTTTGATAAGAGAGCTTTATATTCCTCTGCGAAATGAACCTTTTGAGCCAATATTGCTAAGCGTAACTTGACTTTTATAATCTCATTGCTTGAAATTGAAGTGGTATCAAATGTTTGCTTGCCTTTATGCAACGAATATGTCATAAAATAGAATCGAAACATGTAGGCTAATACACTAAGAGTGTGATCAAATTTAGAAAATCGGTTAAGAACATCTTCATAGTCCGAGAAGATGGCTTCAACATCTGTGTCTAATGGGGAAAGGGCCCTTATGCTCCAGTGAGCTTTAGGCTCACGAAGCCAAGTGGGTCCATGCCACCATAGTTCACTTCTTGCCAATTCTGAGGACGAAAGACCTCTACTGCCTAGATCCGCTGGATTTTCTTCCGACCTAACATGATACCAATTATGGTTCCCTATATTCTCCTGAATACTACAAACTCTATTAGCTACAAAGGTTGTCCAGCTATTAGGTGTTTTTCTCAACCAACAAAGAACAATAGTAGAGTCGGTCCAACAATACACCTGTTTATTTGGTATGTCAATTTCATTACTAACAGTTTTTAAAAGTTCAGAAGCTAAAACTGCTCCACAAAGTTCTAAAGGAGGTAATGAAATAGATTTAATAGGGGCCACTTTAGTTTTGCAGGTGAGTAAGTTTGTGAAAATCTGGTCAAAGGCCACAATACGGATATACGCTGCTCCCGCGTATGCTTTTTCCGAGGCGTCTGAAAAAAACATGTAATTCTGCTGACATTTGGAGTATAATGTACCCACCTTGGAATCCGTATAGGAGGCGAGAAATCTTTTCCACTCTTGTCCTGTCAAGGGGAGCAAAAAATCATCCCAACCAATGTTATCCAGCCAAATTTTTTGCATAATAATTTTTGCTGTAATGATAACCGGGCCTAGCCAACCTACAGGATCAAATAAATTCGCTATAGCAGACAAAACTTCCCTTTTTTTGTAGTTTGACTTCTTAGCAATAGGCTCTACTTTAAAATAAAACGAATCTAATTGAGCATTCCATTGAATACCCAGTGTCTTAGAACTGCTGGATTCAACAAATAGCAACAGTTTAGAATCAACAAGATGACTTGAGGGGAGGTCCCCTAGGATTTTAATTTCGTTCGAAGTCCATTTCCAAATTTCGCTGAAGACAAAACAGTTCGTAATTGATCCCGTGCCTTCAGAGCAGATAAAACATCGTGAGCCCCGGTTAATACGTCGTCAACGTACATATCCTTGCGCAAAATGTTGGCATCAAGAGGGTACTCAGCCTCTGAATCTTCTGCTAGCTGTAACAGTGTCCTTATTGCTAGATAAGGAGCACAGTTGACACCAAAAATTATAGTCTGTAACTCATACGTCTTTACCTCTTCAGTTGTCGAGGATCGAAAAAGTATGATATGGCGTATGACCGGGATCAAGACGAATTTGTCTATACGTTTGAGTAATATCGCAATTAAAAACATATCTAAATAGCCTCCAACGAAGAATAATTAGCACTAAATCTGTTTGCAAAGTGGGTCCCACATAAAGGCAATCATTTAGACTACTTCCATTAGAGGTTCTATTTGATGCATTAAATACGACACGCAATTTCGTAGTCTTACTTTCCGGTTTAATTACTGGGTGATGAGGTAGGTAGCACGAGAAAAAATAATTAGCTGAATCAGCTACCACGTTATCATATAATGCTTTGATAGCTGGTTTCCGCAGAAGTGAGGACTCATTTCTCAAGAATTGGGCCATAACATTCTGTCGAGATAGACCCAAGTTAAGGGAATGAGGAAACTCTGGCTTAAAAGGTTGCGTCACTACATAGCGGCTATCAGAGTCACGTTGGGTTGTTTTCCTATAATTTTCTTCGCAAAATTTATGGACTGGAGTCAAAACTTTTCTTTTAGGAGTTTCTTCAAGCTCAGAAAAGCGAAGCAGATTTCTATTTAAATTATCCTCTGCAGAAACCTCGATAGTGGTCGAATACACTTGAACACGTGGATCAGGAATATATCCCGTGATAATCCATCCGAAAACGGTATTCTGAGCCACCAATTTCCCTACAACATCGCGACATATTTCGCTCAAAATTAGCTGAGGATATAAATCCACCCCTAGAAGTATATCAACCGGTCTTGATTGGTAAAAACAAGGGTCAGCTAATTTTAAGTTCGAAAAATTATTGCGCAAACTCGATCCATAGAGGGCAAATTGCCTGATATATTGGATAATATCAGGGCCATGGTTTCCAGTAGAATAGACTTGTCTACTGGAGAGCCAAAGCGCAAACCTTTTTAGTAGTAACAGAAATAGTTTAAATAATACCCGAAACTTTGACATTTGCCGAAAGTGCATGCAGTTTCAAACGGTTTCTTAAATGTTCAGATATAAAAGAAGTCTCTGAAGCTGGGTCAATAAGGGCACGAGCGGGGTATGTCATGCCCTGATGAATTATATTTACCATAGCTGTTCCCACAAGCACTTTTCTATTCTGTCGAGTAGCATTTTCATTATTATATATGCCAGTCGAAGTAGAAGGTAGGGATGAATTTATATTCGCATTTTGGGCTATATTACTCGAAACTGGAACCGTATTCTCCCTAGCTGAAAATTCCGAACTATTTACGTTACGATGTAGTAACGTATGATGCCTTTTATTACACGCCGTGCAATTAAAGGCACTTTTGCAATTCTTCACTTCATGTTCTCGCGACAGACAATTAACACAAGAATGAAATTTCTTCACCGTTGAAAATCTTTCGGAAATCGAAAATTTTTTGAAACATGAGCTTTGACCTTCTGTCCAGAAGGTTTGCTAGATTGTTGTGAATCTTTAAGATCACGAACGCATTCTAGAGTCTGAATTCTTTCCGTTAGAAATGTATCAAACTCTTTCCATGTGGATAATAGTGATTTGTTTCTAAACCCTTGTTTCCATAAACTGACTGTAGACGTAGGCAAACGTTGCATGCACATAAAAATTAGAATTGGATCCCAATTTTCAGTGCACACCTTATATACCGAAAGATAAGTAAGACAATTATTAATACCATGCTGAAGAGGCTTAAGCCGACACTAGATTCCTTATCAACCGAAGGAAGGTTAAATAATAATTTTAATTGGTTATTAACCAACATACGAGGATTCTCATATGCATCTTTAAGATTTTGCCAAGCTACGTCAAACCCTTCATTACTTAACGGACACTTTGACACTAACTCATTCGCTTCAACGGCGGTTTTGCGTATCAAATGACAAAGCCGTTCAACATTACTAAGGCATGAACTATTAATATATATTGCCGTAAATAAATCCCTAAATTCAGGCCATGTAATATCCATTCAAATGTTTTGACATCACAAGGAGGCAAGGTCAAATTGTGGTCAGAATTACCTGCATTAGAATTCATTGCCGTAGAACAACTAGCTTTTGGGACCTCTTGAAAATTATGAAGTTTCTCATTAATATTCGCAGAACATTTTAAATAAGCTACATATGTGGTTTGATACTTAGACGAAGCTACTTCAACATCAGTAGGCTCCGCCTTAGCATTGCTTTCAAAATAATCTAATTAACCATCATATGTCAACTTTACGTTTTCCCATAAACTTTTTAATTCTACACTTTGAATCTCCAAGGTATATACGGTATGCATTTCGTCACAAAAATTATTAAAATTCGATTCAAATCTAATAAGAGCATCCGATGCTCTTATAAATCTATTTAGTTGTAATTTCGACATTATTTTATTGAATTATTTAAATGAATATAAACTTGTTGCTATTTATTTAAATGGCAGACAATTTCAGTTAAGTGTTTTAATTTACCACTCAGAAATAATTTTTATTAATTAAGATTTATTTAAAAACAGCAAATCTGTATATTAAAAATTAATAAATTAATTGATTGAAAACCGAATCAATCAAAATTAATAACAATAAGTTTAAAAAATTAAAAACCTTTAAACCGAAAAAAAATCACAAAGTATATCAACGTACCGACCCTATTAAAATTATTCGTTGGGTTGCGGGCGATTAAATCAAAAGGAAAATTTCGTTGATTAAACGAGTATATATGTGACTAGAAGTACATACATACATAGCACTACACTTTAATTACTTAGTAATTATTATGCAAATATTCAAATAAATTCACGAACACTCACTAAATATTTGATTTTATTTTAAAAAAAAGAACAAAAAATTTTAATTTTATTATTTATTATTAAGTTACTACGGTTGATTCACTTTAAAAAGAACAAAAAGGGTTGCAAAACGATCAATCACAATAGGTAAAAATCTATAGGTGTGATCCCGTACTCAACATTGGGATCCCGCGGGATCCCAATTATACCGAAAACTGTTCCCGTATTGCAAGATTGAGTAGTAAGAGAGTAATTTTGAGAGAGAGAATTCTTCTTCTTCATGCACGAAACAGCCCAAACTTTTTCTTAGGGTAAACAATAGAAAATTAAAAAAATTTGTATGTGCATATGCTCACAAAAGTGCACAAAATCTATTATTTAAGAGTTTTATCTTAAAAGATTTATAAATTAAACTTCTAAAATACATATGTATGTTGGGAATTCAGAGTACATTTAAAATATTTGTGTTTTTAAGTTTTACTATTTACGAATGTATACAAAACACTTTGACATAATGTTTTGGGATCTAAAGTTGGTTTTTTGTGTTCCCGTACTTTCGGGCTTTTTTGTCCCTAAGAGTTTATTTTTGTTTTTTCTCATTTTACCGAACTTTTCCCAAAAAGTACGGCATCGCACCTTATGTAAAACAATTGTAAGTGCATGTACTAATACAAACACACATACATTCATACACTTTTTTTGTTTATTAACATTATAATTCTTGCAAAAAAAACCGACTTCAAAACAGACAAACTTAAAATCATGTTTCTTTAAGACGATAATTATACAATGATTATATTATATTCGAGGAAGATTGTAGCGGGATTTTTTAAATGTCATTGCACAAACTGTCAATTCAGATAAAAAAAACTAATTTTTGAATTCAATAATCTAAAATAAATATCAGTCGATTTTCTACCTGGGGAGCAGTACTTCCGGAGTACATAGGGGCACAAGACCCCAGGGTTCTGTGCTTTTTCAGGTCAAACCAATGCCAAACGACTGTCTGTATACAGCGGATAAAAAGTTTGGCTATATACATAAAATTACACTAACTATTGCGACACCCTGTAATTACCGAGTTCAAATTTTATACTTGTTATAGCGGTCGTAGCAATACAGGTTCATTGTAAATTTCAACCGTCTGTCTGTAACGGCTTAAAAGTTTGGTCATATACATCAAATTACATAAACTATTGCGACACCCTGTAATTTATAATTTTAAATATTTATACTTATTTTAACACACATAGTAATGGACATTCTGTCTAATTGTTAAGTGTTGGTCAATAACTATTTAAAAGATAGGGTCATATATATCAAATGACGTGACCTATTGGGACACCCTTTAAATTCAAATTTTAATATAAATACTTGTTAAAGAGAACTTTGTCATACAGATTCTTTGTAAAATTTAACTTTGTGTCCATATACATCAAATTACATCAACTATTGGGACACCCTTTAATTTCCAATTTGAAATATTTATACTTGTTGTATACCAGACATAGTAGTGAACACTCTGTCTATTTTTCAAGTGTTTGTATATAACGGTTCCAAAGATGAGGACATAATGGTCAAATTACATCAATAATTGGGACACCCTTTAATTTATCCAAATTTTATACTTGTTGTAATAGCGGACTAAGCAATATAGGTTCTTTGTACATTTCAACTGTCTATCTATAACAGTTGAAAAGTTTGGCCATATATATCACTTTTACATTAACTATTGGGACACCCTTTAATTTCCAAATTCATATTTTACACTTGTTATTTTAACGGACTTAGCAATACAAGTTCTTTGTAAATTTCAACTGTCTGTCTATAACGGTTCAAAAGTTTGGCCATATATATATCAAAATAAAGCAACTAATGGGACACCCTTTAATTTTTAATTTAAAATATTTATACTTATTATAACAGACATAGTAACGAACATTCTGTGCAACTTTCAATTGTTTGTCTATAACGGTTCAAAAGATAGGACCATAAAGGTGAAATTACGTCACCTATGGGGTCACCCTTTAATTTTTAATTTTTTTTTTAATTACTTTTTGTTATTGGGAGCTATAGTGATACGCACTTTTTTCTAATTTTAAATGGGTGACCTACAAATTTCATAATACACGTAAAAAACATGTATGTTGTATGGGGACACCCTTTAATTTTTAAACTTTTAAACTGTTTTTAAAATGGGACCAATCTGTAGCCATAACCTTTCTAATGGCGCAAAAATTTTTAAAATCGGTTCAGAAATGACCGAGTTCTGAAGGCACAAACATAAAAAAAAAAGCAACATTCAGACGAATTGATAACCTCCTTCTTTTTTTGAAGTCGGTTAAAAATAAAACAAATTACGCACCTTATTTAAAAAAAATTAAATTGATGAAGTGTCGTAGTGTAAATATTAAAAATGGAGTATATACGTGATGATCCTTGAAGAAAAAAGAAAGTAATTATTCCTTTGATTATAATCTCCAGGATCCGGTTCGAAGGACCAAATATTTGTGTGTGAAAACAGCAGAAGAAAATCGTGAAATAAAAAACAATTGTTTTAGTTTTATGTTCATATATTTTATTTAATATGTATATATTTTTTCCTTTTATAATATAAAGTTGCGATGTGTCTGCTTTTAGTTAAAAACGTGAAGTAAGTATTTACAAAAAAAACAACGAATATGGTGAAAACCAAGTTTTGTTGAACCGTTAGCGGTTTTACTCGTTAGAATCCAAAATACTCCCAAAAAATACAAATTTACAAAAGGAGTAGAATTTAGATCCTAACAGAGTCACATTTAATTAGTAAAATTTATAACCAAAGGCTTGGTTAAATCTAGTTTACGTTCACATACCAAAAATAAAAATCATAGGAATGATAATTAAAATTGAAACTCATTTCTTATTTTTGTGATGTGGACGTAAACTAGATTTGTTGCAAATTAAGAAAATTTAACCTGAAAGTAATTAACAAATTGTTACTGCTGATGGCAACTAACACTTACTTATTTTATACTTACTTATTTCGTGCTGAAATACTTTTAATTTTATAAAATAAAAAGGCCAACATTTTTCAATGAATATATTTTTTATTTCTACATATGTATGTATGTATGTATATAAACTAATTTGATTACATACATGTAAGTACAAACTAAGAAGATTTATTTTCGACCTTCTCTGGTCTAGATCCATCATGTTTTGCTAAAACAGCACCACCTCGAGTAGGTTGTGGCTTTTTACCACGCATGATGGTCTTGGGCAAGGAGAAGCTTTGTATTCGCTACACTTGCCCCTGGATTATCGTGGTCTATATATAAAATACATTTGACTCGCGATTTATAATCCTACGTGCCAAAAAAATTGAGATCGCATCACGACCGGGGGATATATAGGTATTTACATAAAAATTGCATGCAAAGAAAAATAAAGAATACATAATTCAATGATGAAAAATTAAACAACTCAAAGATAAAAAACGCTATAATATTGATAATAATATATAACAATAATGGAATATAATACAGAATACAGTTGTAAATTTTTTTTTCGCAATTGTTATTTATTGTATCTTCAATATAATTGAACTATCAATAATTACTTATATCTTAAGTCTAAAAATATACTTGCTAAGTCCAACCAGTGCTGGACAAAAAAAAAGTATGTTTCACGGTTACTGCAATTTGTGGGTTATCCCTCTGATGTACGGATGAGAGAAGCAGTGTCCCTCCTTCTTAGTCGAATGTAACCAGGTTCAGTTAGTATGTTACGGGCCAGTGGATTCGGATGAGTTTCAAGCTTCTTTAAATACCTTATGGCAAGTTTCGCTATTTCTGCTTTAACTGATGGCACGTTTAGATCTTTATGGATGTTCGAGTTTTTTATATACCAAGGAGCAGATGTAATTATACGAAGAATCTTACTTTGGCGCCTTTGAATTTTTTCTACGTTGGTAGCTGAGGCAGTGCCCCATAATTGAATTCCATAATGGTTTTAGAATTGACTTGTATAATAAAAGTTTGCAATCTAAAGCTAGAGTAGAATTTCTGCCAATAAGCCAGTTTAGTTGGACTGCTTTTAACTTCATTTGTGTTAACTTTGTTTCTATGTGGCGTTTCCATGTAAGGCGCCGGTCAAGATGTATGCCGAGATATTTGACGTCTGAAAGCTTGGGTATCGTTTGGTTATTTATCCGAATAGGGGGGCAAGATTCTCTACGCAGTGTGAAAGTTATGTGAGTACATTTTTGTTATTAAATTTTAATCTCCATTTCTTCAACCATTTTTCTAAATTGGATATGTGGCCTTGTAAATATCGTGATGCTATTTCGGGTCTTTCGTGAATGCTCAAAAAAGCTGTGTCGTCAGCAAATGTCGATGTGTGAACTCGGTTACTAGTTTGCATGTCTGAATAAGTATAAAAATGGCCCCAATATACTACCTTGGGGAACTCCGGCTTCGATTGGCTGGGGTGAGCTCAAAAAATCTCCTTCTTTCACAATAAATTTTCGTTCGGTTAAATAACTATCTAGCAGCTTATATAGGTTTACGGGAAAATTCAGTTTTAGCTTATATATTAGGCCTTCATGCCATACCTTATCGAATGCTTGAGAAACGTCAATAAAAAGCGCAGAGCAGTATTTTCTCTCTTCAAAAGTCTTCTTAACAACATTAACTAACCTGTGAGTTTGTTCGATCGTACTATGTTTTTTCCTGAAGCCGAATTGATGGTTTGGAATACATCCTTTGTCACTTAGAATAGGGTTAAGCTTTGTTATTAACATCCTCTCAAACAGCTTTGACATATTTGACAAAAGGCTTTTAGGTCTGTATGATTCAATTTTTGTGTGGTCTTTTCCTGGTTTAGGAATCATGGTAACCAAGGACACCTTCCACTCTGTGGGAAAGTACTCAAAACGTAAAATGGCATTAAAAATAAAAAGAACGATTCTGCGTGCTACACGGAGCAACTCAATTAACATCTTGTTACTGGTTTTATCAACGCCAGGGGCTTTTTTGGTGTTCAAATCCGTTATTGCCTTTTCAAGATCACCAAATTCAAATCTTTTCGGTACTGCAGCACTAGCCTCGAGAACTGGCAACTCAACTATATCAGTCGATATATTTGGGGTAAAAACCTTTTTCAAATGTCCAGCAAATAAATTTCCTTTTTCGGTATCACTCCTTGCCCAGCCTCCAGCTGAAGTTCGCAAGGGAGGCTTACGTAAGACTGGCCTTTTAAGGTTTCTACAAGCACGCCATAACGAATAATCTGATAGAGGAGTTGCGTCTAGGTCTCCCAAATAGTTTTTCAGGGATGCTACTCTTCGAGATTCCAGCATGTCCCTTAGCCGGTTCGAGCATTCTTTAAGTCTGCTTTTGAGTTGAGGAGATCTCTGTGATTGCCATTCTCTACGAATTTTTCTTTTTTCAGCCAAGAGCCGTTCGATATCTGCAGAATAAATTTGATTGTATCTAGCTAATTGTCGGGTTATTGTTGAATGTTGGGCAGCTGATTTGAGGTTTTGGTCAAAATCAATAAGACTCCGCTCTACGTCTTCAGGTGTTCTTAGCGGGATGTTTTCCGAACAATAAGTACTAAGATACTTTCTATATTTCAACCAATTAATGCTTGTGATAGTCATTGGTGATATGATGTTTTGTTTGTCCCATATATAGACGATAGTGGGTGAATGATCTGAGGATAATTCAAGTGACGCTTCAGCTTTAATCGTTTCTCTTGGAATACCCTTAATCACGCCAAAATCAATAACATCCGGTAGTTTTTGTCGATCAGTAGGCCAATAGGTGGGTTGTCCACTCGATATCACATTCAGACGCATTTTTGAAATTGTGTCAAACAAAACACGACCTTTTGGAGTTATTAGGCGTGATCCCCAAAACGTATGTTTAGCGTTGTAGTCGCCTGATGCTATGAAACAGGGAACTAGTGATTTGAAAAAATCGCTGTATTGACTCTCTGATATTTGAAACCTAGGAGGTGAGTAAATCGAAGAAATAACTAAGTTTTGATGAAATTCTTCAATGAAGATGTTTGTTGCTTGTAGATAATCTTCACAAAAATCACACAGTAAATAATGTTTGATTCGAGCCTTTATTAGTATTGCTGAACCGCCACATGCTCTGCCACGGGGGTCTTTGGTGTCATATAAGATATAGCCATTTATTTTAAAAAAGCTATTTGTTGTTAAGTGAGTCTCTGAAACCAGCATGACATCAATTTCTTCCTTCTTAAGGAAGTACTCGAGTTCATTTTTGTGTTGGCGCAAGCCGTTTGCGTTCCAGAAACATATTTTTAAGCAGTTCATGGTTTGTTAAGTAACGCCTGCAACATAGTAGATTGCATGCGTACCATTTCTTGCATCATGCTGCTCATAGAGCTCATAAAACTGTTTATCGAATGCACTAATGTCTCGATGCTTGCTTCGAGACGATTAAAATTACCAGATGGTGTTTGTTCTTTAAGATGCGATTGCAAATTAGGAGTAGAATTAGTTGCCGGTGTCGCTTTATGTACTGCAGTATGATTGGTTTTTACCATATCAGCGTATGAAACATGTTGGTTGGGCTAACTGAGGATAATGAGCATTAGCTCGATATTGTTGGTGCTTAGCAGGAGTATTTAGTTTTTGAGTGGTTTTCCTTACCATGGAAAAAACTGGACAGCCTCTGTAGTTAGCAGTGTGTTTTCCACCGCAATTGCTACATTTTTTAACTTTCGAGTCATCCCTTGCTTTGTCGCATTGGGCGGAACAATGTAGCTCGCCACATACAACGCAAACCGGAGGCAACTTACAGTAAGCCCTAGTATGACCATATTCTTGACAATTTAGACACTGGACAGGTCCTGGACGCTTATGCGGCTCCTCTACAGTTATTTTACGGTGTAACAGGTATTTCAGATTGTAAATGGGGTGCATTTCGTTCTTCTTCAATCTGATATCTCCAAGTTCCAGTTCAACGCGAAATAGTGGTTGGGGGACACGTTCCCGATTACGGAGATTATCTACACTTTTTATTTTAAAACCCGCTTTTTGGAGTCCGGCTCTTATTTCAGCTGGATCAACATATGAATCTACACCTTTAATGACTACCTGTAGACCTTTGCTACTCTTCAGCTGATAGGTATAAAAGTTCTTTTTGCAGTTTTCAAAATCGCTTACTGCTTTACGATAACTACTTTCATCAATATATTGTATTTTTGTCTCATCAATGTTACCACGCTTGATGGGAATTACATAAAATGAGTTCTCGCCAATAATTGTAATTAAATTTTTTATTAAATCGTTCGAATTTTTCTCCCTTAAATAAACTGGAGGTGGTTTGAACGACTTAATTGCCGTTTTATGTACACTTGTTTCACTATATAAGATAGCAAAACGATTATGGGAATTTATTCCGTTAGAGTCCTTGTCTTTATGTACTTTAGACATTGGTGCAAGCTGCGAAGATTTAGGGCTTCAACCTATTTTTAATACCGTAATGTATCTGTCCATTCCCACTTGCGTCTTAGGTTTTTCCACACTACCCATATTAGTTTTGGTAACACTTTGTACAAAAGGCGACTTGTTTGTAGTTATTTTATTGTCTTCGCTTATCAAAAGCGACGAACAAGATTGGGCACGTAAAACTGGCGTAGTGTTTAAACACAAATTATTTTCAGTTTTTTTGTTTTTATTTAAATCAAAATTGTCTACATTTTTGTTACTTAAATTAAAGAGGCTCATTGGCCCCTATTGTTTTTGTTTTATTTTTAAAGTAGCAAGATAATGCCGTTGTAAAAAAAGAAAAAGGAGAGAAAAAAATGTTTACAGACAACTTTGTTGTTGTATTAAAAACAAGTTTGTTTTTTGCTTTTGTTTGAATTTATTCACACTTTTTGTTTTTGTTTTTGTTTGTTAAAAAAAATCGCGTCCGCACTTATCAACGCACAAACTAAATTAGTTGTAAATGAAAGTAAATAATTCAATTATATAAAAGATAAAAAACGCTATAATATAATATTGATAATAATATATAACAATAATTGAATATAATACAGAATACAGTTGTAAATGAAAGTAAATAATTCAATTATATAAACAAAATGAATTAAATAGCATATAATAAAATGAAATATTTGTTGTTAGTAAATAAAAAAAATTTTGAAATTAAATTCAGTAATTTGTTCTAAATGATTTGTTGTTCGATAATGATCAATTGCTAACTGTTTTCATATTAAAGGAAAAGTAGAAATATTTACAAAAGATCTGGGAATCCTTAACAATTTGCTTTATTTATGGGTAATGCAAAGGTACTTCGAGTCGTAAAGTAGCTTTGGATTGATGAACACGTTCGCGCGTCATTGTCATTATCGTTTAAGGTAAATCAGGCCGTCCTTGTTGCTCGGTCTTCAAGTGGTTTGCGTTTCCCTCTCGCACTGGGTGATTGGCTTCTACGGTTAGCTGTACTATGTTACAGTTAATTGGTGTTTGCATTAATCACCCACGTGCAATCGTTCCGGTTATCGTGTATAACCTCAATTTTGATATTTAAATACATAATGAAAATTAATAAACGTAAAGAAAATTTTACATGACAAAAATAATAATTCAACAAGAAAAATTAACAAACTAAAGAAAACTAAAATATTGAAAAACAATAAAACACAAATAAACTAAAAACAAAGAAGACCAAAATTGTGTAAAATCCAACTGTCGTTTCTGGACATGTCCATGGACATGTTTCTGGTCATGACCAAAAGCTGCAACTAAGAACCTTGTGTTTACGGCAGCTTTTTACCATTTGGCACCAACATTGTTGCTCTGTATGAGCCAGACGAAGAAGAAGAAGAAGCAAAGGTACTTCGTTTTGAATTTAGGTTCTTTAAGATTTGCATTAAAGAATCGAATAATGAAATAAATTCGAATGCGGACAAATGTTTTAAATTGTCACAGCATAAATAGGGTTTAGTTTTTACTAACTGTTCCAAAATAATTTGGCGTAGACCAATGCGGTGACAATAACAGTTAAACAGATTCTCAAATTGGTCTTCTAGCTTACGTAGATAATCTACGAACTGTTGTGGTGGTTCTACTAAGTTACATTTGGTGAATTGCTTCTCAAATGCTGGGGTGAAGGTACTTTGCAATTGTGAATCTTGTAAAGTTTAAGATGAAAATACCCAGAAACGTAGAACACGCACTTTTGTCTAGAAATTCCTTTTCATTTAAAGACCCTATACTTATATCTGCTGTAAAAATTTGAGAAGAAGGGTTAGGCAAAGATTGGAAATATTCCCAACGCTTATTATTGCTTTCAGAAAATGCTTCATCCACAATTGAAAAATCGATTACAGAATCGTTAGGAGAAACACTTTCGCAGTTGCCATTAACAACAACGTTAACGTAGTTGAGTCCCCATCGTTTTTGAAATGATGTTGCAAACATTTGAGCAGTAATAGAAGTACAATTCCCAGACCCCTTGCGAATTTGGCCAAAGAAATGTTCTAGGTGATCTTGCGTTAACCTGCGCGTATTAATGCCTTCAAAACCTTCTTTTTTTAATATTGCCAAAGAGACTTTAAGGCCGAATTATTTAATTGCCACCTATTTATGAACTTAAATAAATTAGTGATGTCAGAACCCTTTTCATCTACAATTTTAAAGGTTTTTTATTTTATCGAGGCATCCCTCAAAAGCTGTTACTGTTCATCAGAACATTTAAAACTATTACTACCTGAACGAATGTTAAATACATCAAATAAATCATTAAACAATTTTAAATACTCAGATGTACTAAAAAAATTTGTTTAAATCTACTTTCCCTGATTGATGAAGTACTCGCATTCCTGTAGAAACAGTGTTGCTTAAAACTTGAGATGCTAAGAGTGACTTTTTGACTTTGAGATCAAAATTAATTTAATTATCCAATTAACGAATCTAAAAGTGAATATTGTATGCCTTTGATATTTTTGGGTTGTAGATTAAACCTTATTTTATTGCCATATCGATTAACAACGTATGTGTGGCAACACTTTGTGCAAATGTGTTGTCAAAAGTGACATATTTTTGGTGGAAGAAGAACAAAGTGCGCGAATTTCATTGTTTGTATGTAAAATTAAAATTTTATTTATTACTACGTCTAAATTGATATCAAAAAGAAAAAATGTCTAACTTTATTGAAAAAAGATCCGCAAATTTTACAAAAGACGAAGTGGAACATCTTCTTAATTTAGTAAGAAGGACATAATTTAATATAAAAAGACAGACAGAGTCACAGCTGCAGAAAAAGTTGACTGCTGGATACAAATCCAGGACGATTTTAATGTACATTTCGGAGGCTACAGATCATATAATTTAATATAAAAAGACAGACAGAGTCACAGCTGCAGAAAAAGTTGACTGCTGGATACAAATCCAGGACGATTTTAATGTACATTTCGGAGGCTACAGATCATATAAAACTTTAAAAATTAAGTATGAAAATATGAAAAAGAATGCAAAAAAAAATTATGCCCTGAACAAGAAGGAAACCTATAAAACAGGTGGTGGACCGAAACCACAGTCCAATATATCATCAATAGATAAGGACATTACACAAATGCTGCAGACGGAACAAATAGAAGGCTTAGAATCCATATATGATGATGATAGTAAGTACCACTGTAGAAAGTTTTTTTCCGGAATTTTTACAAACTTTATATTTAGAAATTGAGAACGTTCTACCCAAAGGAAATTTAGATGGAGATATCCAATGTTCCGGTATGTAGATTTTGTACTAACACCAATGTTTATACAAAAATTAATATCAAAAAATTATTTTTAGATGGAAAATCTACTGAATCTTCTTTTCTTGGAGAACAGAAGTGGGACAAATATACTCCCAAAATGATAAAAGCACCTAAGCACTCTGCCCTTGCTACAGAAAACAAGAAAACTACTAGGGATGTTTGGGCTGATGTTGCTCGTATGAAATTAAGAAATATGAAATGGAAATAAAAGTAATAGAAGAAGAAGCAAAACTAAAAAAAATTGAATTGGAATTAGAAATAGAAGAATTGAAGCATGTGCTAAATGCATTCCCATGTCGAATAAGGTCTACCCTAAAGAATTTTAAACACCGTCAAAAGAAACTAGGTTTCTATAATGGATTTACACAATTTACCAAGTGATATTTTAAGCACAGAGGCTTCTCAAGTCAAATTTTAAAAACTTTATTGTACATAATTCGTGTGTTATGTAAAACCTCCCCGTTAATATTCAATTACTATTCCCCATGAAATGCTGCTTACTTATTTTTTACAATGCAGGACAATATGTATATTGCCATCTGAAATGCAAATTGTATTTCTCGTTTTTACTGCCAGTTCCTCAATATGAATTTTTTTGTAAATATATTTTTTCTTATAAATATTTTAGCTTCACTTTTATTTTTATGTTGAGGAACTGGTAGTAAATTTTCTTTTTCTCAATTTCGAGTTGAATTGTCTCAATTTCAACTTGAAATTGTGTTGTGTATATTCATTGCTGCCTTTTGATCAACGCAGTTTGGAAACTATGCTGTTTTTGCTTCTCCTATTGCATTTCAGGTGACGATATACATATGTATATAAAAATTAAGAACCAGCTTTTCATGGTGAGTGGTTATTAACGATATGTGTAATGAATTTTAAGTTTGCTACAAAATTTTTGTTTTCTCTTAAAAATATATTTTTATTCATTGAATTCAATAGTAATATAAAAATGTTATTTAGTTTTAATACTTGTTTTTGTTAAATTAAATGGATATGAATTATTTAAGTTTTAATCTTTTTTAATAAAAAATAATTTTAAAATGTATTTAATTTGTTTCCAATAGTTCGTTACAACATTTTTTTGAAATAATCATTTACCAAAGCACGCCTGACAAGGTTATTGTTCTGGCAACTTTGCCTGTCATTAGGGACAGATGCAACAAAATCAACAGCTTCCTGTAAATGGTCTGGCAAACTAGGAGACTCAATTTCGTTATTAATGCAGCAAATATTGTGAAGCACTGCTGTTGCCACAATAATACCCTGAACTTTTTTAATATTCAGTCGAATTCCTAACGAAAGTATTGGAAAACGCCTTTTCCAGACACCGTAACTTCGTTCTACACAGCACCTAGTTCTTATCTGCGATTCATTGTACAATGATTCTTCGGGAGTTCTCGGGTTCAACAAAAGGGGTCATTATATATTTTTTATTGGGATATCCGCTGTCTCCAAGAATTAGTCCTTTGTTAAATTCTCCAGTCTCAAATTTTGAGTAAATTTTTGAATTTTTAAGGATATTCGAGTCTTGTGCCGAGCCTGGCCAACGGGCAACGATATTTGTTATCTTTAGCTTGGCGTCACATGTTGTCTGAACGTTTAAAGATATAAATCCCTTTCTATTTCGATAAATTTCTGCACTGTTGCCTCCTGGGGAAATTATTCTCACATGGGTGCAATCAATTGCGGCAATGACTTTAAGAAATTTTGCAATCTTAAAAAATTCTTTTTTTGTAGCTAAAATCTCCTCATCCGATTCGGGAAATTTAATGTAGTGATCTTTCAAAAGGGCGATGTAATGTGTTACAAGTGCAACGACCTTTGACACTGTAGATGTTGAAACTCCATTCACGTCTGCTATTGTCATCAACATGCCACCCGTCGCATACACACGTAATGTTATCAATAGCATTAGTTCTTCCGACAAAGCATCATTCCTAAATAATTTTTATACATTATTTTATTTAATTTTCATTAATTTTTTTAAATTTAATAGGTACTTACCAATTTGTGGGAGTTCTTATATGTGGGCCAATAAATTCTAAAACATTGTACACTGATTTTTTGGACAATCGGAATCTTTGAATGAACTCTGCGTCATTATACAAATAAAAATGATTTGGGCGTGTTCGTATAGTTCTTGGCTTTCTTATAATTGTTTTATTTAAGTTTTCAAACACTTCAAAATCACTAAAATCTTCATCAGCACTAGAATAATCCATTTTTATTTGCTTCCAAATGTATAGATTTCTGTTTGTTTACGTTTTTTCAACAGCTGTTGTTATTAGGCATGTGTGTTTTGACAGTTCTCACTAAAGATTAAACCACCAAAGTTGACCGCTTACACTAGCGAACAAAATAAGATAATCGGTCACTCAAAAATAAAAATTGGTGACTAACCTTAATTCTCATTGGTGACTAACCTTAGATCTCAAACTCAAAAGGCCGCCCTAAGTGGACGCGCATGCACTGAAAATTATTAGGATTGATGTGTTCCTTACTTAGCTTTGGAGCACATCTTAAGTTATTCGAAGAATCGACATTGAAAAAATGGACAACATCGTTCCATGACACAATTTTATTATTAAAATTAATCGTATTTTGAATACTAAGCAAACAATTCCGAGCATTTTTTAAAAGATGGGGGCAATCATACATAAAAAATTTTCTTTTGTCATTAACAACAAAATATGGCGTTTGAACATTTACGCCGGCTACTTTTGCAAAATTTTGAAAATTGGAGTCCTGGTCGCAAACGAATTGGCAAGGAATTAAGCCTATTGCTTTTAGTTTTGAAATTGCCTCATAAATATACTTTTGTAATATTAAACCCTGGCAGCTACCATGAATAAAGAAATATGACACTGTTTGCGTCCAACTTTCACCACCTATTCCACTTGCCATTATTGCCAATACAGCAGTAACTAAACTATTTGAGCGATTTCCATTTCCGAAATCCTGCAGGCCAATAATAATGTCTTTGCTTCTATTGTAATAAAGGTAAGTTTTTAAAGACATTTCATTGCAGGAAACACTTACGAACTTCTGGGCTTGAGTGAAGTTTTGAGAGTGCACTTTAAGCGCCGCAAAACTTCCTTCTAAATTTCCAGGAGTCTTTGGCCTTCTACAAACCTTTGTAGTGTTCTTATTTGCGGCCAATCAAGCATTGATGCCAAATGGCGATACACAACAGGCGACAAAAACAACACTCCTAAAGAAATTAACTTAGTCGCGACGTGTCTTCGCATCTCGGTTATGGTTTTTTAACCCATTATCTAAACATGTTAACATGCTTCTCGAGACTTTTGAAGATAAATCATTTTTGTTTTATATAGCTCCAATTCTAAGTTCGCGAGTTTTGCATGGCATTTGTTCAATTCGGATGTTAACCTTACATTTGCGGCTCTTAATCTATTCTTCATCCGTCTTTCTGAAAAATATGAAGCGCGATAATGGTCTAAAGCAGCCTGCAGTGCTTTAAGCTTGTCCTTTATGTTTGTGCACCCCGCAGGTGCCACAACCGGTACGTCTTCGTCCATCTAAGCCCTGAGTGTCCCGCGAGTCTTTGTTTGCGAAGCCTTCTGCTAATAAGGCTCCACGGTTTTGGTCCGCTTTACTGTCTAGCGTGTTTGCAGAATTTTCTGCTAATAAGAATCTGCAGTCTTGGTCTAGTAGAATGTCTCCGGAGTCAATATTAGAGCCTTCTTCTAATAAGGCTCTACGGTCTTGGTCATCTAAGTCGACATCTTCTACTATGTCCTCTAACAATTCATCTAAATCCTTTTGCAAAACAACATCCGAACTGCAACCGGCCTCTGCATTTGTATTATATTTCTAGGTTAAGCTTACAGGAGTCATTAACGAACTATTTTCTGAATTTAATTTAAAGCCAAAACATTCATTGTTAGGTATAGAAAATCGATGAGTCCGATTAGCAAAAAGGTTTTGCTTGGAGAAAAAAATAATGGCAATATTCTTAGACTTTAAACGAGCGTTTGAAACAATCGATAGAGAAATTTTAATAAAGAAACTATATATGTATGGTATACGGGAAAAAAGAACTAGAATGGTTTAAGTCTTACTTGGTAAACAGAAAACAAATAACAAAAGTTAACGATATAAAATCAAATCCAATTAATAATGATTTCGGTGTTCCAAAAGGTTCGATTTTGGGCGCTTTGTTATTTATAATATATATAAATAATATGCCAAATGTATTAGAAAAATGTGTAATTATATTATATGCTGATGATACTCTTATATATACAGAAGGAGATAATAGTGAGGAATAGTGATAATCGATATAAATAATATAAATATATGGTTAAAAAAGAATAAACTTAAACTTAATGAAAATAAAACAAAAATTATGGAAATAAATTTCGACAGTGAAACAGTATTTAAAATAAATAACGAAGTTATAGAGAAAGTGAATAATATTAAATATCTTGGTTTTATAAAAGACAAGGAAATGAAATTCAAAGATCATATAGAATATATTTGTAAACAAATTAGTAAAAAAATTGTCTTTTTTAAAAGAATAAGAAACAAAATATCCATAATAACCTCCATAAATGTATATAATACCATAATAAAACCTCATTTTGAATTCGGTTCTACAATAATATATACATGCTGCAACGAATCACAATTAGAAAGACTTCAAAAATTACAAAACAAGGCAATGCCAACAATTTTAAAATATATAACAGATACACACACATACGAGTAATGCTTGATATGCTTAAATGGCTAAACATAAAACAAAGACTGCAACTAAATACACTGCGCTTTATTCACAAAATTAAACATGGTAATGCACCTGAATAACTATGTGACCAAATAAAATATGTCGGCCATATGGATTAAAAAATGCTTATAACTTTAAGCTAAGGAAGGCTACTACATCATCTACGCAAAGATCGCTATTTCATAAAGGACTTAAATTATTCAATTCTCTTGCAAACAAAAATAGAAACCAATATTAATATTTTTAAAAGGGAATGTGTAAATTTTGTTAAAAATAATTCAAATGTTTAAATTTTTATAATGTTATAAATGTTTTAATATATATATTTTTTTATTTTTATTTATTTAATATTAAATTATAATTAATGTGAAATTTGAAAGTATTATGAATACTAATAAATATATACATACATACATACATACATACATACATACATACATACATACATACATACATACATACATACATACATACATACATACATACATACATAAATACATACATACATACATACTTACATACATACATACATACAGAAGTGGCGGCTGCACACATAAATGCGCTTAACTGCCGACTGGACGCCTACCAATTTCAGCCATTGCTCACGTCTAAAAGGGTTTTTGTTGAAATTTGAGTTTGCGCCGACAAAAATTTTTTTTCATTAAACAATTAAAGAATTATTTTTACTGACGCAAAAAACCTCAACAAAATATAATACCCTATGGCCTAAATATCAAAAATTTTGAAAAAAAAATTCATGGAATATAAGAACTATTTTTTTCTGTGTATAGGTGTTAAAGTAGTCTTAACATTTTGGTATGTTGTGAAAAATATTTTAAAAAGCTTATAAATATAAGCCTTAATCTTGAAAAAGTTTTGTATGTATATGTAATGTTCACCTAATATTTTAAAAACACACTTTATGAATAATTTATATTTTTTATTACGATGTTCATAAACTGAATGAAAAAATTTTGAAAAAAAGTAATGGAGAACATAAACCAGTTTCACGATTTCAAAGTAAGTACAGAAGGTTCGAAGTCTATTATTGTATTATATTTTTTTAAAAAAACACCTGACAAAATACAATATCAATAACGTACAAAAATTATTTTTCAAAGTAAAAATATTTAAAATTATGTACATATCAACAAAAATAAAACTGGAGTGGCCTACACTCAACTTTACCGTACAGCTCTTTATATAGCTCTTCATCTTCATAAAGCAAAGGCACATACTGAACCTCATTTTCAGATGTCATACGGTATGACCTGTAGAGCGTTTAAAAAATTTGGGAGTAAGTAAAATACCCCTTGCTTGTTCCCGATTGTGCCCAAAATATACAGTTTGACTCACTTGAAAACAAGTTCCCGTATGGCGAACAAAGTGGCTTATTAGGTCATCGTTATAATGTGTGGAATTCCACAAAATAATTATTTAGGTAAATAAAGATAAATATTTGCAATTTTTTTTAAATATATAAGTCACAAAAATAAATTTGATTAGCAAAATTACATACATATGAAGTAACCAGAATACCCAACTCTGACAGCTGAAAAAGGGACTTAACATATGTTTTTAACACTTTTATTTGGACGAATAAGAAAAAAACATGAATCGTCTGAAACAACATGTAAAAAGAAACAGCTATACGTAGTCATTGTTTACAATTAAACAAACAAAAAAATATAAATAAAATTTAAGCAAAAGTTTTATTTTCTCAAAAAGTTTGAAATTAATTTAACAAAATGAATGAATAAGTGAAATAATATTTAAATTAATAAAAAGTGTAAAAATAAAACATAAAAAAAATATATTAGGCATAAAGGTGCAAACATATTGGCACGATAAGTTTTGCCAGTGGCTGATGGTGAATGGTGAAATATTATTTGATGAAGAGGTCCCTTGCCAATTTTTCACGTCCTTTATTATAAAAATATTATACTTCACGTCGTTTGTGCAGTGTAAGGGATTCTGTGCACGAATGTATGCTTCTCCGGCCAAGTGCACGTTGGTTTCAATGTATGTTTCTCCGGCGAAGTGCACGTTGGCTTCATACATATAGCATTTGCGTCGTGTAATGACCAATCCAAATTGTGAATTTCATGCCAATACCATAGCAATTTATACATTTGCCTACTGGTCAATATGCAGTTTGTATTCGAAAATAAATAGTAAGTAAATGTTTTAAATACTTAAACCCAAATATGAACTATATTTTTGTCTGTATTTAAGGTTCTATATCAGCGGACATAAAACTGGAGACGGAAAATGATGATGATACTGGCACTGATGATTTAGCAGTTGAATGCTGTTTATAAAAGAACATATACTATCTTCCCATGGGTCTTAAGTATAAATAAGTATCTATTACATATAAAAAATGAAGGCATATATTTAAAACTTTTTTATTTAATTAAGGAAATGCTATTAGCGAATGGTTGCCTGGGTTTTTCATTAAAAAAAGAGGCCTGGGGTCCAATTACAAAACCTCACCTATTGAACCAGACGACTTAATGGGAAACTGTAAAACACAACCTTAGAAAATAAAGATAAGGAATTACTACCAGAAATAGACAACCAAGACTATGCAAAAACTGATGAAATATTAGAAGAAGACTTAGCAATAGAAGAAAAACCGGCAGATACAAATAGTTTTGGTAGATGACAATAATTTAAGTCCTATTAGCACTGGAAATGAGCCAATGGAATGTAGCAGCAGTGTGACATCGCAAATTTCGCCTAAAGAAGATGCTGGCAAAGGTTTGACCACAAGTCCACACGAAGATATTGTTATGGCTGAAACTGCTTCTATAAACGACATTAACGTAAGTCCAAAGTAAAGGTAAAACGTTTGAGTAGAAATTTTATAGTATTGTAAACTTTTATACATTTAGATCTTAAAAAATACTCATTATTAGTGTTTAATATAATGAGTAAGATTTTTTTAATATTTTGTTTAAGCCTTTACATTGTACAAAGTCAAGCATTTTGTTAATTAAAGAAATTAAAAACATCTTAACTATGTGTGTTAGTTTTTATTGTGTATCTTTTTTTAAATTTAAATATAAATACAATTATAACATTAAATACGACAATTATGTTATTATAATATAAAATATGCTAAAAAGTATCAAAATAAAACAAATTTCTAAAAAAAGAACTATATTACATAGATATTTGAAATTTTTTAACCGACTTCAAAAAACATTCGTAAAATAATACAATGGAAAATATAGGGAATTTTGTGAAATGGCATAATTTTATTTACTGTTTTTAAAGAACCTTTATTTGCATAACGAAATTTGTTCAACACTTTTAAAAATCCTTGTTTCATAAATTTAAAAATTTCTTTGAAGCAAACAATTTTATGATTTAAATAACATGTATTATGTACGTTTTTATTATCATATGAACTGACAAACAAAATATTTGAATTTGGAAAAATACTTAGCAGTATGACTGACGGACACAAATACTACATATCGTTAGCTTAAATGTAGCCATGTTACTAAAGATCCAAAAATGGATAATATGTACTACAAAAGTAATGGTTTCTTCAGCCTTATTAAAACTTTCACGAAATAAATTGTGTTCCATTTTATTTTTTAAAAAATAAATTTTAATTTTTTAGTTAAGTTGCTTTACATTTAAGTTAACGATGCATTAATTTGGTTATTAGGGATATAAGTTAATCATATAGAAGAAAAATAAATGATGGTTCTTTGAGAAGTTAACATACTGCATTAGCTTTGTAATTCTTTTATTAGTTTTTTGAGTGAATTGGTATCACAAATTTGTGTCCAAATGGACTTTTGTACTTAATGCCAGCATCACGATAAAACTTATCGGGTATTCCTAAGTTACATAAATACAATTTACCGCAATTGTTGGATGATATGCCATTCAGTGGTAGTATTGGTAAAATTGCGTATTTAATAGAGACGTCCTGAATGCCACTAGGTGGTGGATCAATGGCCAAAATAGATGCCCTTAAAAAATTATTTAGTTCATAAGAGTTTCACGAACACTAATTGCTAAAATTACCATTGCCATTCGAGTATGACGTTCCATTGTTTTGGTTGTTGTAGTAAGATCCACTACTCTGCACAATGTCAATAGGTTTACTGCCTGCTGCAAGACTGCTGCTGTTGCAATTTTCAGCATTACAGCTATTAGACGTAGGACATTGTGAAGCTGAGCAGCACGAGCCTGATATGCCAGATGAACCTAAACGTACCTCTACTTTATGGGGAATCAAATTTCCAAAAAATTTCGCAACACTGTTGGAAGTCAATGCAGATGTTTGTGGTGGTGGCGTTGATTTCGAGCTGCTGTATAAAACTTGTTGCGCACTTGATGCTCTCGGTATAATTTTAGTCGCGCTAAAAGAAAGTATATTTAGCAATATCTAAAATAAACAAATAACAAAATTACCTGGTTTCAGAGTTTGAATTTGTGTTCACCTTCATTTTTGTCAACTTGTTGCTCAGAGTTGAAGTTAACTCAGAGCCCTCGGTTTGTTGATCAGAAGCTCTGCAGTTCATACCATTATGTGATAATGTAAAGCTACCAGCACTAGCAAAATTAGGTTGTTTAACGGGTGTAGGTTTGTTTATAACTGTAGGTGTCATAGAACTCTGTCCATGATACGATGGGATTAAACTTATTTTTAAAATATCCGATGACCGCAATGTCACTTCAGCAAAGATTTTCTCCTCTATGGTGTGACCAACACCGGCTTCGCTTACTAAAGTTTTCTGCATAGCCGTCCTTCGGCCGGGCCCAAGTATTTTCTCCTCTATGGTATGACCAACACCGGCTTTGCTTACTAAAGGTTTTTTGCACAGCAGGCCTTCGGCCGGGCGCAAGAATTTTCTCCTCTATGGTATAACTAATAATTTTTTTTGATTGATCAAACTTCACGGAACTAGACTTAAGCCCTTATTTCTATAAATATAAATAAATATAAATTAAATATAAATTACCGTCCAATGTCCCTATAAAGCTTTTGTATGTTCGATAAGACAATTTTTTACCAATCATACAAGGCTTTAGAACAATGATTCCAATTAAAATAACTATTGGATACTATTAGTATCCATTAATATTAGTGTCCAATAGTTATTTTAATTGGAATATAGTCGGAAAATTTAACATGATGTTGTACATTGGATATTTTCTCCCAATGCACAACATCTTTGGTCTTACAGGCACTTAAAAAATAGTAAACATAACTTACCTGGACGCATTATTCGGGAACTTGTGTAACTTTTCAGGATTCGTGCAGCCCATTATGCATCGCCGGGTCCTAAAATATAATACTTTAGTTAATTTAAATTACAATTGGAAAAATATACTTACATTTTGCTGTGTTTTTCCATGCCGCCAAAATAATTTTTTCAGTAAACAAAAATTTGCCACTGAATACCACTTTCAAACAATAAAGATAGCAATATAAAATTTTATATATATGCTATCTCTTTTCAATAATGGTGGTATTCGACCAACTCTGTTATAATAACTTAACGACTCTGTAATGCAGAGTTGTCGAGTCTAGTCAATAGTCTATGATATGAAGCATATGAAAGCAACTCTACTACAAGTTATAAAATATTTTAGGTTGTACCATGGCACAATAAATGAATTCGCCTTGGGTTGTACCCAATATACCAAATGGCTTGTGAAAAATATTTTAAAAAGCTTATAACTATAAGCCTTAAGCTTGAGAAAGTTTTTAGAATTTATTGAAAAATGATATCGTAACAATTGTAGAAAAATCAAAACGGAACCCTTATGAAAATATTATATGTACATGATTAAGAAAAGCTTATATTTGTAATTGTCGAATAATCTTACAGAAACAATATTTTATTAATTTTTTTATTCTTCTTTACATAATTGTAGACTTATATTCGAAAATAATGTACATATATTTGTATGTATGTATATGTAATTTGTGGCTAATTTCCACAAAAATGTTCACCAAAAGAAATATGAAGAGCAATGGAGCACGTAATCAAGTTTTCTCAAATCTCATAATCCCTTCTTACTATATATGTATGTATGTACATCTTTCCAGAATAGTTAATACAAAATTTAGCACACAACACTACTATGAAGAAACACTGCCTAGGAAAGAATGCATAGCTTGCTTATAGATACTCACTATTAACCACATTTCTTAAGATTGCCTCAGAAGTACCACAAATGAGACGCTTTAAGAGATCCTATGCTGCAAAAACAAGAACTCTTAGTAGATCTGCCAATGAAATTTAAACTATTAATATGTGGTGTAGTGGCCTAATAGCCCAAAACATTAATTTCTCTATTTTGTACATTTATTTTTAAGTTTTTCAGAAAAAAAATTATGACAAGAAAGAAAACGAATTGTGTTTAATTATGATTTTTCTATTTGATCTAATACTTCCTTAAATTTAATTTAGTACGTTTGAGGCCGTTCAGAGTTTATGTAGATCCTTTTTTAGGGTTCCGTACACAAAGAGTAAAAACGAAACCCTATTGTTTTCGCTACAATGTCTGTCCGTCTGTCAGCGCCTTTTATCTCTGGAACCGTAATAGGTAGACTCTTGAACTTTTCACAGATGATGTATAGTTGTTGCCGCTACAGCAAAAAATACTAAAACTTATAGGGTGTTCCAATAGAGAGGTGTTATTTACGAAAATGTGTTTATTTCTTGAACTGTAGGAGGGATACACTTGAAATTTACAAACAGTTATTAAAACTTAGTTCACTATATAAACAAGTATAAAAAATAAAACTAAAAATTAAAGGGTGTTCCGATAGTGGTGTGAAATGCATGTATAAGGCATAAGTTTTGAACCATAATACGTAGACTCTTGAAATTTTCACAGAAGGTGTATAGCGATGGCCGCTATAACACCAAAAATTAAAACTTATAGGGTGTTCCGATAGAGAGGTGTTATTCACGAATATGTGTTTATTTCTTGAACTGTAGGAGGCATACACTAAAAATTTACAAACTGTAATAAAAACGTAGTTCGCCTTATATACAAGTCTAAAAAATAAACCTAAAAATTAAAGGGTGTTCCGATAGTGGTGTTATTTTGATTTATAAAGCCTAAGTTTTGAATCATAATAGGTAGAATCTTGAAATTTTTACAGAAGGTGTAAATTTTTGGCCGCTATAGCAACAAATAATAAAATTTATAGGGTGTTCCGATAGAGAGGTGGTATTCACAAATATGTGTTTATTTCTTGAGATGTAGGAGGCATACACTAAAAATATGTAAGCAGTAATTAAAACTTAGTTCGCTATATAAACAAGTATAAAAACATAAACCTAAAAATTAAAGGGTGTTCCGATAGTAGTGTGATTTGCATGTATAAGGCCTAAGTTTTGAACCGTAATAGGTAGGCGCTTGAAATTTTCACAGAAAGTATATAACTGTGACCGCTATACTAGCAAATACTAAAACTTATAGGGTGTTCCGATAGAGAGGTGTTATTTACGAATATGTGTTTATTTCTTACAAACAGTAATTAAAACTTAGTTCGCTTTATAAACAAGTCTAAAAAAATAAACCTAAAAATTAAAGGGTGTTCCGATAGTAGTGTGCTTTGTATGTGTAAGGCCTAAGTTTTGAGCCATAATAGGTAGACTTGAAAATTTTACCAAAAGTGTATTACTGCGGCCACAATAGCAAAAAATACTAAAACGTAGGGTTTTCCAAAAGTGACGTGTTATTTACGTTTATGTCTTTTTTTTGAGCTGTAAGAGGAAACCACTTACAATTTGCAGACTGTAATTAAAACTATGTTTGTTTTATAAACAAGTATACAAAATTGAACTTAAATATTAAAGGGTGTTTCAATAGTGACGTGATTTGCATGTATATATCCTAAATTTTGAATGAATAGGTGGAATCTTGAAATTTTTACAGGAGGTGTATAACTATGTCCACTATAACAAATAATAAAAATTAAAGGGTTTTCCGCCAGTGACTTGATTTGCATGTATAAAGCCTTATTTCTTGAACCGTAACAGGTAGACTCTTGAAATTTTGTACAAGATGTGTTGCCACGGCCGATATGACAATTACTAAAAATTAAAGGGTGTTCCGACAGTGACATGTTTTTCACTTATAGTGACTTATTTTTTAATCGCAATAAGTAGACTCTTAATATAGTTATAGAAAGGAAGTTGCCATGGCCACTATAATGAATAATAAAATTAAAGGGTGTTCCGACAGTGACAAGATTTTATAAACCGTGAAATGTTTACAGTAGATGTGTTACTTCGGCCGCTATAACAAATACTTAAAATTGAAGTGTGTCCATTAGTAACGTGTTTTTCACGAATATTACCTTATTTTTTTAACCGCAATAGGTAGGCTCCTGATATTTTAATAGAAAGTGTATTACCATGGCCGCTATAAAATCAATTACATATTAAAATTTAAAGGGTGTTCTAATTATGATGCAATTTTCGCGAATATTACTTTAATTTTAAAATTTAAGGGTGTCCCATAAGACATAAAGAAATAAACAACTGGAATTTTTAAATTATACTGAACATAGTACGGAACCCTACGTGTGTGAGTGTAACTCGCACTTGACTAATTTATTTATACACCCTTGTGAGGGAGTTTCTACATAGATTCTAACGAGTAAACCGTTAACGGTATCTTGGCAATGGTTAAAGCTCGCTGCCTATTCGGCTTCTTGTTTAAGAATATTAACATTAATTGTTGATTTTCGCCATTTGTGTTACACACAATATTTAACTTAAAAAAAGGTAATATTCAATAAAATTGATTTTATATCAATATATTTTTGAAAATTAACCACTTGTGGTGAAGGCAGGCCGAAAAAGGTGACGCAGCGAATTGAAACAAAAATAATTAGAACTGTTTATGATAACCCCCAATCCAGCACGAGAAGTTTAGCTTTTCAAGTGGAAAAAGACTTTGGGCTACGTGTTTCCCATTCAACCATCAGAAATGTTCTTCAAAAGCACAAATACTCATCAAGAGTGGCGAGGAAAAAACTCCTGTTCTCCGCACAAAATATTGAAAAGAGATTAAGATTTGCCACCGAACACGTTTCATTCTTCCAGAGTACTGGGACGATGTTATTTTCTCCGATGAAACAAAAATTATGCTTTATTATCATGATGGACCGCAAAGAGTTTGGCGTAAGCCCCTAACAGCACTAGAAAATAAAAATCTTATTCCTACAGTATAGTTTGGAAAACTGTCCGTAATGGTATGGGGCTGTATATCCAGTAAAGGAGTTGGTGTAATCAGGATTTTAGATGAAATAATGACTAAAGAAGTATACCTTGTTATTTTGAAAAATGAACTGACGGCCAGGGTTAAAAAATTTGGTTTTATAGACCCGGATAATCCGAATAAATTAAGATACAAATACTATCAAGACAATGATCCCAAGCATAAATCTTATTTATGTAGGTCCTGGTTACTATACAACTGTACCAAAGTTATTGATACTCCTGCCCAAAGTTCGGATATAAACCCTATAGAAAATTTGTGGGTTCATCTAAAGAAAAAGGTAGGAAAAAGATCGCCAAGGAACAAAAACGATTTGATATGGTTCATTAAAGAAGAGTGGGAAAAAATACCGTTAGAATATGATATTCCGAAGCTAATTCAAACGATGCGAAGACGTCTGCAAGCGGTAATGGATGCTCGGGGTAGACACACAAAATATTAGAAATAAAAGTTCAAAAAATTTACATCAGACTTAATGTTTCATCAAGTGTGCAAACATTTTTTTTACAGTATAGAAATTGAACTATTTTTATTTTTTAATATTCTACATTAGAATTTTTTCATTGTTATAAAAGTTTTTTATTTATTATATTAGCAAAACATATGTTTATAAAATACTGTTCGAAAAAAATAAAAAAATGTTTATTTTTATAGGAACTCAATGCATACATTGAAGTTTTTTTTATTTTTCTCTATGTGCAAAGATTTTTTTTACAAACTGTATATACAAAGAATATTAAAATTGTGATTGATCGTTTAATAATTTCCTTAATATATACATTTGCTAATTGTTTTTTATTATTTTCTTAACCGTGCGTTTTATTTAATCGGTCGGTCGAAATATAAGAATAATTAATAAATAAATCAGTCAAGTGCGAGTTAGTCTCACACACGTAGGGTCCCGTACTATGTCTAGTACGCTCAAGCTATTAATTTTTTCATGTCTTATGGGGCACCCTTTTCTTTTTAAAATCAAAGTCATATTCGCGAAAATTACATCGCTATTGGACACCTTTTAAATTTTAGGAATTGTTGTTATAACGGCCATGGTAATAAACTTTCTATAAAAATATCAGCCCTACCTATTGAGGTTAAAAAATAAGGTAATATACTTCAAAAACATGTCACTGATGGATCACCCTTTAAATTTTATTATTGTTTATAGTTTCCATAGTAATAAACCTCTTGCAAAAACTTGAAGAGTCTACTTATTATTGTTCGAAACTTAGGCCATATACACGCAAAGCACGTCACTCTCGGAACACCCTTTAATTTTAAGGTTTAATTTAATAGAAAGCGAACATAGAGTTAATTACTGTCTGCAAATTTTAAGTGGTTTCCTCCTATAGCTCAAGAAATAAAGACATAACGGCAAATAACACCACACTTTCGGAACACCCGATAAGTTTTAGTATTTTATAGTTATATACCTTCTGTTATATACCTTCTGTTAAAATTTCAAGAGTCTACCTATTATGGTTCAAAACTTAGGCCTTTTACATACATCCTACAGTTCAAGAAATAAACACACATTCGTGAATAACACCTCCCTATCGGGACGCCCTATAAGTTTTAATATTTATTGCTAAAGCGGCCACAGTTATACCACTTCTGCGAAAATTTCAAGAGTCTACCTATTATGGTTCAAAACTTAGGCCTTATACATGCAAATCACGCCACTATCGGAACACCCTTTAATTTTTAAGATTATTTTTTATATACTTGTTTATATAGCCAACAATCTATTAATTACTGTGTGTAAATTTTAAATGTCTGCCTCCTACAGCCCAAGAAATAACACGTCACTTACGGAACACCCTATAAGTTTTAGTATTCGTTGCTATAGCGGCCATAGTAATACACCATCTGGGGAAAATTCAAAAGTCTGCCATACACATACAAATCGCGTCACTATCGGAACACCCTTTACTTTTTAGGTTTATTTTTTATACTTGTTTATATAGACAACAACTTTAATTACTGTGTGTACTTTTTAAATGTCTGCCTCCTACTGCTCAAGAAATAAAGACGTAAACACAAATAACACGTCACTTTCGGAACACCCTATAAGTTTTATTATTCGATGCTATAGCGGCCATAGTTATACACCTCCTGTGAAAATTTCAAGAGTCTACATATTATGGTTCAAAACTTAGGCCATATACACCAAAGCACGTCACTATCGGGACACCCTTTCATTTTAAGGTTTATTTCTTTATACTTGTTTATATAGCGAGCTACGTTTTAATTACTTCTTGCATATTTTTAGTGTATTCCTCCTACAGTTCAAGAAATAAACACATATTCGTGAATAACACCTCTCTATCGAAACACCCTATAAGTTTTAGTATTTGCTACTATAGCGACCACAGTTATAAACCTAATGTGAAAATTTCAAGCGTCTACCTATTATGATTCAAAACTTAGGCCTTATACATGCTTTTCACACCACTATCGGAACACCCTTTAATTTTTAGTTTTATTTTTTATACTTGTTTATATAGCGAACTAAGTTTTAATTACGGTTTTTAAATCTTGAGTCTATGCCTCCTACAGTTCAAGAAATAAACACATATTCTTGAATAACACCTCTCTATCGGAACACTCTATAAGTTTTAGTATTTGTTACAATAGCGGCCACAGCTGTACACCTTTTGTGAAAATTTCAAGTGTCTACCTGTTATGGTTTAAAAACTAGGCCTTATACACGCAAATCATACCACAATCGGAACACCCTTTAATTTTTAGGTTAATTTTTTTATACTTGTTAATAAAGCGAACAAAGTTTTAATTACTGTTTTTAAATCTTGAGTCTATGCCTCCTAGGGTTCAAGAAATAAACACATATTCGTGAATAACACCTCTCTATCGGAACAGCCTATAAGTTTTAGTATTTGTTGCTATAGCGGCAACAGCTATACATCATCTGTAAAAATTTCAAGAGTCTACCTATTATGGTTCAAAACTTAGGCCATATACACGCAAAGCACGTCACTCTCGGAACACCCTTTAATTTTAAGGTTTGATATAATAGAAAGCGAACATAGAGTTAATTACTGTCTGCAAATTTTAAGTGGTTGGCTCCTATAGCTCAAGAAATAAAGACATAAAAGCAAATAACACCTCACTTTCGGAACACCCTATAAGTTTTAGTATTTATTGCTATAGTGGACACAGTTATATACCTTCTGTGGAAATTTCAAGTCTACCTATTATGGTTCAAAACTTAGGTCATATACATGCAAATCACACCACTATCGGAACACTCTTTAATTTTTAGGTTTATTTTTTCATAGTTGTTTATAAAGCGAACTAAGTTTTATTTACTGTTTGTAAATTTTTAGTGTATGCCTCCTACAGTTTAAGAAATAAACACACATTCGTGAATAACACCTCTCTATCGGAACACCCTATAAATTTTATTATTTGCTACTATAGCGGCCACAATTATACACCTACTCTGAAAATTTCAAGCGTCTACCTATTATGGTTCAAAACTTAGGCCTTATACATGCATTTCACTATCGGAACACCCTTTAATTTTTAGTATTATTTTTTATACTTGTTTATATAGTGAACTAAGTTATAATAACTGTTTGTAAATTTCAAGTGTATCCCTCCTACAGTTCAAGAAATAAACACATTTTCGTAAATAACACCTCTCTATTGGAGCACCCTATAAGTTTTAGTATTTGTTGCTATAGCGGCAACAGCTATACATCATCTGTGAAAATTTCAAGAGTCTACCTATTACGGTTCCAGAGATAAAAGGCGCTGACAGACGGACAGACAGACAGACGGACAGACATTGTAGCGAAAACAATAGGGTTTCGTTTTTACACTTTGTGTACGGAAACCTAAAAATTAATTAAAAAGCCCAAAGTTATAAAGTGATATAAAATTTTATTATAGAATAAATATTTATCCGCAAATCTAAGAAACTGTGTTAGTGTTTGTATATTTTGTGGTTGTTATTTGCACTAATATATACATACATACATATTGAATCAATTGTTCTTTTCTTTATTGGAAAATACACTCTACAGTTTCTGCGGTCAGTCAGTTAGACTTTTGTTCGGTTTGTAAAATACAAATAAATTTGTTTTTCTTTGATTAAATTTTTATTTAAATTTAAACTTGTTTAAAAATAAATATATAAATTTTTTTGAATTTGAAGAATAATTTTATTAAAGTTTACAGATATTTAGTTAAATCGTTATTGTTGAAATACAATTATAAGAAATAACTATAGAAGAAAAAATGTCTATTTCTGCATTGGATAAATTTACTAGAGCTTCTGATGCTCTAATTCAATTCGAGGCTTTTTTTAACGATATGAAAGATGAAGTTCATACAATTTATACTTTAGAACTTCACGGTGAAGAATTAAGAAATTTATGGGACAAAGTGAAGTTAGTATATGAGCAGTGCTTAGAATTTCCGCAGACTTCTACAGATCCGAAACACCGTAAGTCTAGAGACGATGGTTCTGATGAAATAAATATAATGATGAAAAAATATCGCATTACTTATAACGCGTTTATTACTTGTTTAGGTAGAATAAATGAGAGGAAATATGAATTGGAATCAGACCGGAAGTCTGTTAATTTACTAGTTCCCAATCAGGGCATTGGTGATAATTTAGGTCATAATTCGACTTTACCACCTTGCGACGTAGACATGTTTGAAGGGGATTACCTTTCATGGCCAACTTTTAGGGATTTATTTACCGCGCTCTACGTAAATAGCTCGCGTATTAGTAATATTGAACGTCTATGCCATTTAATGCGAAAGACTAGCGGCGATGCAAAAGAGATTGTCTCAAAATGCCCTCTTTTACATGAAGGCTTTGATATAGCGTGGAAAAACCTAAAGGAGGCTTACGAAAATCCTCGTATGTTGGTTAATAACCAACTTAAGCCTCTTTTCGGGCTTTCAGTTGTGGATAAAGAGACTTATACGGGTCTAAAAGCGTTGCAAAGAGGTGTGAATAGTTGTCTCTCTGCTTTAAAAATTTATAATGTGTCGACTGAAAATTGGGATCCAATAATAGTTTTCATGTGTATTCAGCGATTTCCAAACAATACTGTCACTCTGTGGGAACAGAGTATAAAGGATAAATTCGTTTTGTCCACTTCGAAAGATTTGGATGCTTTTCTTACAGAAAGGATTCAAACTTTGGAATGTCTGCGTGATATTAGAGAATCACCACTTGAGAATAGAAAAGTGACCCAAAAAATCAAGGCACATCATACAAATTCTTCGTCTTCGAACTCTTGTGTTCTTTGCAAAACATTATTTAAGGGATTGTAAACGGTTTAAGAATCTTTCAGTATCGGAGAGATTTTCAACGGTTAAAAGATTTCATTGCTGTGTCAATTGTCTATCGCGCACACATAAAGTAAAAGATTGTAATAGTGTTCATAGTTGTTCAAATTGCAATAAGAGGCACCATACTTTGTTACATAGGCCTTTAGTTTCTACGGAAAATGCTGCATCAGCAGTTATGAGATCAGGTGTATACCTCTGGAACCTGCTTTACCAACTACATCTCGTTTTGGTAGTTCTTCAGCTACCTTCAATCGTCAAGTTTTCCATTTGTCGCAAAATCGAACGGTATTGTTAGGGACTGCAATGGAGAATATTTGTCACCAGGGTATGACGTACCCAGCTCAAGCTCTAATCGATCCGGCTTCAAAAACTTCGTTTATTTCTGAAGGCTTGCAGAGTCGTTTGAAAATCCATGCGCATTCTACGAATGCCAGGATTTCAGGTGTGAACCACACGGTCTCTGCTACTTCGCGGAAGATTTGTTCGATCGAGATAGGCTCACCCATAGACTGTTCGGTTAGGTTGAGGACTACGGCACTAGTTCTGCCCAAAATTTCGGGTAATTTGCGTTTCTTTATTTTAGTGGATGATCGTATAAAGGATCTGTCGAATCAACGATTGGCGGACCCTCAATTTTTCGATTGTAGGCCGGTTGATATTCTTTTAGGTGCTGATTTGTATCCACAAATTATTCAGGCGGAAATTGAGCGGAACATTTTGGGTTCTTTATTGGCTCAACGGACTATATTTGGTTGGTTGATTACAGGTCCTGTAAGTCATTCTCCATTACAAGTATATTCGACGAGGGTGGATTTTTCTGAGGAGGATAACCTAAATCGAAATTTATTAAGGTTTTGGGAGCTAGAGGAGACACCTAAACGGAAGATTATGTCCCAAGATGATTTAATCTGTGAGGATAATTATAGGGCTTCAACTCGTCAGGGTTCTGATGGTCGCTATATAGTGACACTACCCTTTAAAACAGATTTTCCTGAAAAATTTTCGTTAGGTTCATCTAGACAGAACGTTATGGCACAATTCAGGCGTAATGAAGCTTCTCTCTTACGAAAACCAATTATTAAGGAAATGTATGATGATGTGATAAAGGAAGAAGATTGTGTTGATATGTGCTGTTATTTACCACATCATCCTGTAATCAAGATGGATCGTAAAACCACAAAATTAAGAGTGGTTTTTAATGCATCTAATAAGACTTCTAATGGAAATAGTTTAAACGATTGCCTTTATGTGGGACAGGCTGACCTGGTCATTCTTATTTTACGTTGGCGACTTTACAGATTAGTGATTAATTGTGATATCACTCAAATATATAGGCAGATAAGAGTTTATGAAAGTCATACTCCTTTTCAACGTATGTTGTTTAGGGATTCAAACAGTTACCTTTGGAGTCAATTGTGCACCCTACGATTGCGAACATGAGTTTCCATTAGCATCACATATTCTTCGGAAGTGTATGTACGTTGACGACGTATTGACTGGGGCTCATGACGTCACCAGTGCGTTGATGGCACGTGATCAACTTACCACAGCTTTATCATCTGCGGGATTTCAACTTCGTAAATGGACTTCAAATGAAAAGGCCATTTTGGTCGGACTTTCCCCGGATCATTTAGTTGATGCAAAATTGTTGACTTTTATTGAGTCAAGCAGCTCGAAGACACTTGGTCTTCAGTGGAACGCTCAACTAGACGCATTTTATTTTAAAGTTGATCCCATCGTCTTCAGTGGAACGCTCAACTAGACGCATTTTATTTTAAAGTTGATCCCATCGCTGTCAAATCTTATTACACGAAAAGGGAAGTTTTGTCCAGCATTGCGAAGTTATTTGACCCTGTCGGATGGCTTGGGCCGGTAATAATAATTGCAAAAATGATCATGCAAAAAATTTGGCAGGACAATGTGGAGTGGGACGACTCACTTAAACCTCCTAAGAAGGCTGAATGGGATAAATTTGTTGCTTCATATCACGAAGTTAATAATATACAAATTCCCAGATGGGTTCATTATGAGCCTGAGTCGACAGCCGAGCTTCATGTTTTTTCAGATGCCTCGGAAAAGGCATACGGGGGATAATTTATATTCGCATACTTAATCAAAAAGTCGAAATATTTACGAATTTCTTGACCAGTAAAACAAAGGTTGCTCCGATAAAGCCTGTTTCCGTACCTCGCCTTGAACTTTGTGCAGCAGTTTTGGCTTCAGAGCTCTTAAAAACTGTTATAGGGGAGATTGATGTGCCACTTCGCCAGATTTATTGTTGGACTGATTCTACGATCGTCCTTTCCTGATTGAAGAAAGACGCCAATTCTTGGACTACATTTGTTGCAAATAGAGTTTGCAAAATCCAAGAAATTGTTGGTAGTCATAATTGGCACCATGTAAAATCAAGGGACAATCCTGCTGATTTTGGTAGTCGTGGTATTTCCCATCAGAGTTAGCAAATAATTTCTTTGTGGTATGGGCCAAGTTGGCTTAGGGAAGATAAATCCAAATGGAATCTTCAAAATCTTTGTTTATTGGATACCGATCTTGAAGCTCGGGCCATAAAATCCCACGCATCGTTTTCTTCAAATTATGAGGATGTTTTGGAAAGATTTTCATCTCTTGACCGTGCCCTTCGGGTATTATCCTACGTTTTTAGATTTTATAGGAATACTCATTCTGCGCACAAGGGTAATTATGAATCTCCAATCATTTCGGATATTGAGATAAAACATATCAAACTGCGTTTGGCTATCGTGGCACAGAAAATTCATTTTAGAGATGAATATGAGTCCCTTTTAGATAAAAAACCCTTGCTTCGAAGAGTTCACTTTTGACCTTAAACCCATTTTTAGACAAGGAAGGAGTGATGAGACTAAATAGTCGATTGGCAAAGTGTCCTTCTTTGGTGTATACAGAACGGCATCCTATTTTGTTGCCTTATTCATGCCGTTTTACACAACTTTTGACTGAGTTTATTCACAAGATTTTCATACATGGGGGAAATCAATTGATGCTCAGGATTATTCGTATTGGATATTGGGTTTCTCGTTTAAAAACATTGGTTCGCACAGTAATTAACCGTTGCAAGCGTTGCATTATAGATCGAAAACGGTCATGTAGTCAGATAATGGCGGCTTTACCACCGGAGCGGACTATTTTGGATAGACCGTTTACAACAACTGGAATAGACTTCACAGGTCCCTTTGACATGAAAAGCATGGGTGGCAGATCTAATCAAACTTTGAAATCGTACGTTTGCATTTAATAGGTTTATTTCAAGGCGTGGTTGTCCAAGTACTATCTTTTCGGATAATGGTACTAATTTTGTTGGCGCCTCTCGAGAGTTAGAAAGAGAATTTAAAACCTTTATATCGGAGTGTCGCGCTAGGATGTGCTCGACCTATGGGGTAAAAGGGCTTTCTTGGCGGTTTATCCCAGCAGGTGCCCCCATATGGGAGGCTTATGGGAAGCGGGAGTTAAAAGTTTCAAACTTCATTTTCGCAAAGAGGCTCAGAACATTAGATATAACTTTGAAGAATTGTCTACCGTTCTCGCAAGAATTGAAGCGTGCCTGAATTCTCGACCGCTTTGCCCCATGAGTGAAAATCCTAGTGAACCTGTAGCTATAACGCCAGGACATTTCTTGATAGGATCACCCTTACTAGCTCCGCCCGAACCATCTATTTTAGAGTCACCTATAAGTATCGCCAATAGATACCGGAAAATAAAAGCACTAGCTCAACATTTTTGTCTACGTTGGAAAGAAGACTATTTGCAAGGTCTCCACAAACGATATAAGTGGAAGTACCCCGGTCGTGATATTACGGTTAACGACTTAGTTGTTATTAGAAATGAACAACTAGCACCGACTTCCTGGAAACTAGGTAGAGTTATAAAAACTTATCCAGGAAGTGATAATCACGTTCGCGTCGCGGACATACGTTCCGAAAACGGAATTATTAAACGACCAATCGCAAAACTAGTCATTTTGACTAGTTAAATCTATTTAAAATTATATTTGCTAACCTTCGTTGTTTCCTAGTATCATGGACTCCTTACCAACCATATTTGAGGATGCTCTTCTTGAGGACTATGAGGAGGCAATGGAGGTAGAGGATCGAGCAGCCGTGTCGGACTCTTGTCCTGATCCCGGAACAACTTCTGCCGTCCTGGAAATGCCTGCACCGTCTGATATTACTGTTGCCTCGGAAGCAACACCATTAGTTAAGGCGGCCGTCGAAGCTAACCCACCAATATTTGTGGCAGCTTCTGAAGCCAGTTCCTTATTTATGCCGTCTGATCTGGTTTCTGCAGTAGCTTCTATAGCTACCTTGCCTACAGATCAGACCATTAAAACCGCTAACAATTCTGATAAGATATCAGATGCCACGGGAACCTCGGGTTAGAAAATTATAGCGCCGAAATGTAGAGTATGCGGTTCCAGTCATCAACTTTCGTAGTGTAAAAAATTCCGGTTTATGCCGTATGAAAAAAGACTGCGGATGGTTATATTGCATCGCTACTGCTCAAGGTGTTTATCGCCACACCACACGGCTCGTGACTGTGGTAGTAAGGGTAATTGCGGTAAATGCAAGGGGGAGCATAATTCAATGCTTCACTCCTGGAAACGTTCCGCCACGAAAGTTGAAAAGAAATCAACAAATCGTCCGTCTGACGTTCCTGTCGCAAATTTGCCAATTCGTCATTTGGTGACATTTTCACCAACTGTTCAGGTCAATTTTCGGATTTCTGATCGATCGGTTCCCCTTCGTACTGTAATTGACCTCTGTTGCAGTATGAGTTATCTATGGGAGGATTTAAAAAAATCAATGAAATTGCCAGTGTCCAATATGGACAATGATAAATTTTGTTGATTGAAGATTGTTTCCATACATGACTCATCTCAACAAGTTTTTTTTAACTGTAAAGGTTAGACAAAACGCCGGTTGAATCGGCCCCGGACCTCATAAAGGAAAATTTTGTGGGAATGCATTTAGCAGACCCGAATTTTAATTAATAAATTGGAATCGCGCTAGTTATAGGCCCAGACTCAAATCTTGAAAGGTCGCATTTATTCGAACCCGGGATTTCCGTTGGCACAATATACCATATTTGGTTGGGTCATTTCTGGCCAATCTCCTTATTAGGGGATCAATTTTCATAATATTTTTGAAAAAAAACTAAATAAAAAAAAAACAATCTTTTGTAATTAAAAATATATATATATATATATATATATATATATATATATATATATATATATATATATATATATATATATATATATATATAACTTTAGTTTATGTTCAATATTGCAACAGAATATGATGTTGCAAGGTGACCGGCAATGTTTAATTATGATTTTTCTATTTGATCTAATACTTCCTTAAATTTAAATTAGTACGTTTGAGGCCGTTTAGAGTTTATGTAGATCCTTTTTTTATACACCCTTGTGAGGGAGTTTCTACATAGATTCTAACGAGTAAACCGTTAACGGTATCTTTTTAACCATTGCACGCTGCCTATTCGGCTTCTTGTTTAAGAATATTAACATTAATTGTTGATTTTCGCCATTTGTGTTACACACAATATTTAACTAAAAAAAGGTAATATTCAATAAAATTGATTTTATATCAATATATTTTTGAAAATTAACCACTTGTTTTATTTCTTTACACTTCACGCAAACAAATTGTTTAGAAACATTTGTGTATAACATTGTGTATAAAAATAGTTTCTTAATCATTGTTAACAAATGCTTGTGAATTTAAATTTTTTAAATATTATTATAATCGAAATTAAGAAAATATTAAGACAGACTATTATTTATAAGCTTATACACAAGTTGTATTGTAGTTTGATTGCTATATGGTATGTTGGGTAATTTTCATAACAAATAAGTATATCTTTAGTATTTTAGAAATAACTAGCTATCCCCGGTGCGCTTCGCTACACCCATCCACAAAAAACACTTTATAGAAAAGTATGACCAAATTTTACCGCGAAGTCCAAAATGTTCCCATCCAACCTGTTTTTTGCTAGACTCTACGTATTAGCACGATAACAATTTTTTACTTTTAGTGGAATGTGCCACTCCCAGTATTCTTATCCAGTCTGTATTTTGCTAGACTATGCACATTTGTATGAGGGTTACTTGTGCAAAGTTGCAAGACTATACCTAATGTAGTTCTCTAGGTACGCGATAATAATTTTTCACTTTGTATAGGAGGTACCACGCCCTCCATTAAAATTCAGTCCGTGTTTCTCTACACAATGTATATTAATATGGCGGTTACTGATGCAAAATTCCAAGCCGCTACCTATTGCAGTTCTCTAGATACAGGATAATAATTTTTTACTTTGTATGGGGGGTACAACGCTCACTGTTCCAATTCAGCCTATGTTTTTCTAGAGTATCCGCATGGGTATGGGATTTACTTGTACCTACTTTGAAGACTATACCTATTATAGTTCTCTATATACACAATAATAACTTTTCACTTTTTATGGGAGGTACCACGCCCACTGTCCCAATTCATTTTGTATTTTGGTAGACTATGCGCCTTAGCACAAAGGCTACTCTTGCAAAGTTTCAAGGCGATATCTATTGCAGTTCGCCAGGAACACGATAATAATTTTTTACTTTGTATGGGCGGTACCACGCTAACTATTCCGGCTATAACTCATGAACCAATACACATACAGAGAACATCATTTCTAACACAATGCAACTTTTTTTTATATATATATAGATAAAGAAATTAAAAAAAGAAAATGTGGCATAATAAAATAAATAAATAAATCAGTCAAGTGTGACCCAGATTCACACAGGCATACAGAGTTCTCTACTACTTTTAATATACTGGTATAACTTTAAAAATACAAGATTTTAATTTTTATCACATCTTTTATGGGGTACCCTTTAATTTTGTGTTTTTTTTTTACTTGTTTTTAAAAGTTTTAAGTATTTGCTGGTTACATTTACATACGTCACAGCCACTTATTATAATGAGCATAATTTATTACAGTTAAAAAAAATATGGCAATATACGTAAACATAAATTCACGTCAATATCGGGACATCCTTTAGTTTTTTTAAACTTGTTAATATAGCAGACATAGTGAAAACCACATCACTATCGCAACACCCTACATTTTTAGCTTTTGTTGTTTTAGCGGCCATACTATGTATGTTTTTTGTGAAAATTTCAAGAGTCTACCTTTTCCGCTTCCAGCGATGCAGGGCTCTGATAGACGGACGTACATAGTATCGTATGCAATAGGGTTACGTTTTTACTCTTTAGATATGGTGCCCTAAAAACAAGAGAACCCTTTTTTAAATTTTTATATTATATGTACCTATCTTCAAATAGAACTAATAAAAATAATATTTGCACTCTTTCCAAAAGCACAATAGGTATTTGTCGACTTGTCCGAGACCATCCCTGCAATTTTTTTGGAATGCACGGCCGAATATAGCATTCTTACTTGTTTTTTATTGTTTCATGGATGGCATCACCAATTTCGTATTAATGAGTCAGTTTTAATTGGTTGATAAACCAAAAACATTTTTATATACCGACCACAAACTTTCAAAACTAAACTACACACATATAAGGTCGACTAATAGTATGACGCTTTCACTGCTAAAACGTAGTGGCTTGTTGTTATTAAGCCATCAAGACATTTTTAAAATACACACAAGAAGTATTTGTATTTCTAAGAGTATTTATTTGTCACGACTTTACTTCATATACCATTTAAAAAATATGCCATGTCTTGATTGTGTATTCAAATGTTTTATGCAGGCCTCTAGTAAGTCGAGTACAGTGTTCGATGCAAATAGTCTTGCAAAGTGCAAATCAGTTTTTTTTTGGGAAAGCCACCAACAAAATACTTATTGCACCTATTTAATGAATTTGAAATTTATAACGCATTCGCACTTTCGCAGCATCAAACACTGAATACCGCTATTAAAAAGCGAAATTGTTGCACAATCAAAGCCTATTAAAATGTCGTAACAAAAAACTTGAAATTAAAAACTAAATTTGTTTACTTTTTTTGCAACATTACCTACAAATTCATAAAAAATATTTCATTTTAAAACAATCATGTTTAAATTTTATTTTTATTTACTTCTTGTCGCTAGAAATAGAGCTCTTTGATTCGCGGATGGAAGCAGAACGACGTCTTTTGGCTTCTTCACGCTTAGCTTTGTTTTCCTTTTTGCGTTGAGCCAACAATTTTGCGTAGTCAGCAGCAGCTTCCTTCGATGCTACTTGACGCTTCTTTTTAAGAGCAACACGTCTGCGTTTTCGTTGCAAGACAACGGGGGTGATAAGACGTTGGATTTTAGGAGCCTTTGATGTTGCCTTTTTTCCGTCCTTTGCGGGGAGCGGACGACGTACAACATAACGACGGACATCATCTTCTTTAGTCAAGTTGTACAACTTGCGGATCTTGCTGGCTCTCTTGGGACCCAAACGACGAGGAACAGCAATGTCTGTAAGACCTTCTACTTCACTTTGGCCCTTTTTGACAACAACTAAAGCTAAAACAGACATGTTGGCGTCAACAATGCAGCCACGAACGGATTTTCTCTTACGCTCACCAGTACGGCGAGGACGGTAACAAGAGTGTCCTTTCTTTAACAACAAACGAACACGACCTAATGTATAAACCAAATAAGATTCAACGAAATCAAAAACAAACAAGGGCTTACAAACTTACCATGCGTCAATACACCTTGTTTCATGGGAAAACCTTGTTTGTCGTTACCTCCGGCAATACGAAGCATATACCCCTTCCATTGGTCACCGAGAATATCGGCTTCAACTACTTGACCCATACGCTTTTCGTAGAACACTCGTAATTTATGTTCGTCAACAACTTCAAAAAGTTTCTGGCAGCCCGTAACTGGATATGAAATGTTGAGCTGTAATTATAAATAACAAACATACGATGTTAATTCGACTATTATCACTGCGAAACAATAAACTGGCAACAATTTTTGATCGCACATAATTACATCAATCGCGAAAAACTTTTATACAACTTTACTAAATTTTAAGAATTAGGCATATATAATAGGTTTTCGCACATGTATTTCACATATTTAGAACGAATTTGAACACATTTCTTATAAAATTCTACACACCTTCATTTTTAATGTCTGATTTGGAGAAACACCAAACTAAAAGGAGCAGGTAATGTGTCAAAAAGACATATGATAGCAGACGGTATGGCGTATTTACACAATTGGCGTTTTTGGCTGCTAAGTCGTCATTACATTACACAGAGCTGCAGTTAGCGTTGCCATTGTTGTGTTTTTCCACGGTGAATTGGTAGAAGGACAGCTACGGCACAATAAACAGGGAGACTCGCGGCGAAAAAAAGTACAATTTGTTTTTGTACAAATCATTTAAAGGTGGGATGACACGATTGCCGCAAATGCAAAAATTTGGCCCAATTTGTTTTGTGCTAAATTGCCGCATAATAATAAAGTTGTCGCAATCATATTCTGTTCATTCACATGATTGCCCTATTGTGTACAAATTTGATTGCCACAAAACGTCGAAAAACAATTGAGCAACAATAATTGCCGCAGCGTAGTCACACGGTTTTATATTATAATTATGAAAGTTAGCAGAGCGAACTTGAAAAATTGTGTTTTGTTTAGTGCATAAAAATTGTTTGTTTTTTAAAGCGAAAAAAATTATCATCAGCATATGTAAATCAAATATACAAAAAAATTAGAGCAACTGATGGCTTATATGAGAAGACCTTAAAAGAATTTGGAGAAATATATAGCCAGAAGTTTAAAAAATGTTATTCGAATTTACAAATTTTATTTGTATTAATGTCGAAACCTTCAAAAATTTATTGGAACTGGTGTTACCATATACATATTCGTTAACAGGACACAAACATGCGCATGGCTATTTCAGCTCTTGAACGCTCAGCTGCTTAGCATAAAAGTGAGAATATAATAAAAAAAAAAATATTTATTATATGAATATTTCATAAAAAATTATGAAATTATCATTATTTCAAATTATTATTATTTGTGCTTACAAAAGAAACATGAGCACATTCCAAAAAGAAGTTATTTAAAAAATGTAAATTACCGCGTATTGCTAACGTCTATTGCAGCACAAGAACACAATAAATATTGCCGCGTTTTTATCATTTCTATTGCCGCATGATTGTCAATTTCCCAGTCACACGATTGTCGCACCAGAGTTGCATTTTATTGGGAAAAACTGGCACAATATTGGTCTCGATTGCCGCATGTGCTAATTTATTGTGAAATTACACGGCAATATCATGGCATAATAAACAAGGTAGACTCGCGGCGAAAATCAATACAACACTGCATACATTTTGTGTAAAATATTCTTTGAATGTCAAAAGCATCCGACCAAAAATAGAAAGAAGAAGAATAAAGTTGAAAATTGCAAAAGTTTTGCTTTCAGTAAAAGAAAGTTTATAAAAAAGAATATTTAAACTTTTGGTGTTATAATGTGTTGTTAGTTTTATTGTGTTGTTAGTTTTGTTGTGTTCATGTAGTTCATATTTATGTATGTTTTAAATGAGATTAATTTTATTCATATACCAACGCATACATGTTGTTTTTTTGTTTGCAAAGTGTAATTTGCATTTTCTTATATTAAAGTAAATAAAAGTTTTCATATTAAATAAATAAATTGTGTTTTATTTATCAATGTTGTGTAAAACTATGTATGTATTTGCTTATCTTATAAGTAATAAAAAGAACACCGGCACCAGCTCCTATAATATGCACATGTATGTAAGTGGAAGGTTTCATTCATGAGGTTGGTTATATAGGAAGCTGCCTAGAGTTGTCACTATAAGAAAAGAAAATAGTTATTAATAAAAATGCAATAGTTAAGTGTATAAAGTCAGCAGCCCGACACCAAGCGTCCGAAGCACAAGTCGATGGACAGGAGTTTCAGCGAGGTCGCCAAAGGCAACCTCGTACGTGCTGTCATCGACCGCAACGATGCGGACAGCTCCATCTCTCATGCAAACTGGGAGGTGGTTCGTAAGCAGCTGATGAAAGTGTTCTGGAGAGTCCTTAAAGACAATCCAGGGCCCTCTCCTCAATGCGTAGATGCAGGATGGTTCAGAGGGCGTGTCAAACTCATGGCCTGTTCAAACGAGCGATCAGCCACGCTTCTGAAGCTGGCTGTTGCTCTTTTGGAGGGTCTTTGGGAAGGCGCTAGGCTCGACGTGGTTTCTCTTGAAGAGATTCCCCGCCGACCTAGGGCCATGGCACGAATTCCCGAAGAGCCATTCTTAGCTCAGGAGATTATGGATCTCATTCAGATAGGAAATCCTGAACTACCAACCAATGACTGGAAGGTAGCCAAGATTTCCGAACCTGAAGGTACATCCAGACGGATCACCGTCTTGCTGAATCGGGAATCTCTGGCGCCGCTTCGAGAGAGACGTGGGATGATCTTCTATGGTTTTGAGACGATCACCCTACGTGTCTACCGAGGTGACGATAGGGATCACCAGACTCAGGGAGATGATGATCCATCTCCGGACGTGGCAGACGATGAGACTGCTAGTCTAAGCTCTCATGAGGACGCACTCTCAAACTCTGAGTTTGTGGGTGAGTTCTTTGAGAGGATGGACGAGGCAGTTGACGAGGACGCCCTCTTGGACTCTGATCAAGAGGACGTCAACGTCACAATTGTACCCGCCACAAGAGATGGTGAAGGTGACGCAAGTCAATCTTCATCACTCTAAAGCAGCTTCGGCTGCACTGCTCCTCCGCCTGGCTGAGAGAGGGGAGGAGCTTGTCCTAGCCCAAGAACCCTGGCTACACCAAGGCAGGGTTTGCGGGCTCGGTGCAAAAGGCTTTAAGCTACTGCACACGAATGGTCAAGGTAAGATCAGAGCGTGTATAGTGGCTAAAAGCGATTTGAATATCTTCATTCTGTCTGATTTCAGTGATGAAGATACGGTTGCAGCCGCATGGGAGACAGGAAACAAAACAATTATAATTGTCTCCAGCTATATGGCGTATGATAGCGAAGCACCACCACCTAAAGTTCGCAGCATTGTAGAAATGGCAAATAGATTGGGTTTGCCGGTAATCATTGGAGCAGACGCCAACGCTCATCATGTCGTATGGGGAAGCTCCGACTGCAACACAAGGGGTGAGTTTTTACTTGACTTTATCCTTTGTAGTAAATTAGACGTAGTTAACGTTGGTTCAGAACCTACTTTTGTTGTGACAAATAGAAGGGAGGTACTTGATATAACGCTAGTAGACACTAGGCACTCAGATTTGATCAGTTCGTGGAGAGTCTCAAATGACTGCTCCTTCTCTGATCATAGGTATATTGAATTTAAGATAGGTATTCAGGGTAATGGGGTTACACCCCGGCGTAACAGAAGGAAAACAAACTGGGAGCAACAGCGATCTTTTCTCTCAGACTTTCTTTCAAACCCTCCTGTTATCAATGATAGGCAGGGTATTGATGTCGCAGTCGGTGCCCTAACAAATGCATTCGAACTAGCGACGTCGGAATCTTGCAGAGTAAACATCTGCCGTGGTAAGAGTAAACCACCCTGGTGGAACTCCGAAATTGCGGAAGCTAGAAAAACCTCCCGCAAACTTTTCAATGAGGCAAAAAGACTAGGTAACTGGTCAGCATATAAGGCCTCAGTTAATAGATTTAAAAATCTGATAAGAAATGCGAAGAAAGCGTCATGGAAATCCTTCTGTAGCGGCGTAGAAGGGGCTTCTGAGACGAGCCGACTTCGAAAAATCTTATCAGTGTCGCAAGTTGTACCAAGTTTCATTAAGAAACCATGTGGTAACTGGACTACCAGTGGACGTGAGACCCTTGAGGTACTCATGGACACGCACTTCCCTGGTTGTATTCCTCTAATAGGGGAACACTCAACCTGCTTAGACTGCCACCCGCAAAATTCAATCCCTATTAGCAGGGAAGGACTTTTGTGGGCTATAAAGAGCTTTGACCCGTTCAAATCTCCGGGTCCTGATGGCATTATACCTGCTGACCTGCAGCATAATGCGGATCTTGTAATACCATGGTTAACCCGAATATACACAGCATGTCTGTCATGGGCGTATATTCCGGAACTGTGGACTAGGTGCTCCGTTGTTTTCATCCCGAAAGGAGGAAAAACGTCGCACACCTCACCGAAGGATTTTAGACCTATCAGTCTGTCATCCTTCCTTCTGAAAACATTGGAACGGATAATTGATCTCCATATGAGAACAACAATTAATCCAAACCGACTCTCAACATCTCAACACGCATATACCAAGGGTAAATCGGTTGAGACGGCACTGCATATGCTCGTAGGATGTATTGAAAAATCTCTAGAGCATAAGGAATATGCATTGGTGGCGTTCCTTGATATAGAGGGGGCGTTCAACAACGTGAAACTGGAGGCCATAATTAGGGCTCTGGAGAGACTGGATGTTAATCAGTCGATTATTAGCTTCATTAGGAATTTACTGACCTATAGGGTCATCATATCCAATATGGGGCGGGCTACTGTCTGTAGGATAGCCAGACGAGGGACACCACAGGGAGGGGTGCTATCACCTCTTCTTTGGAACCTCGCCTTAAATTCATTGCTTACGGTACTGGACTCTATGATGTTCACAACCGTGGCATATGCGGATGACGTTGCAGTAGCTGTGTCAGGCAAACACCTGGACACTATATCGCAGCGTCTGCAAACAGCGCTTAGACAAATTAGTAGGTGGAGCACCGAAGGTGGTCTAAGTGTTAATGCCCAGAAAACGGATCTTGTATTATTCACTAGAAGAAACAAGATTCCCACATTTTCGCTACCACACCTTAATGGAATGGAGCTTAAACTGTCTGACAGTGCGAAATATCTGGGTGTTATTCTAGATTACAAACTGTCATGGAACCCTAATGTACAATTTAGGGCAAACAAGGCTTTAATAGCCATATATACCTGTAAGAAAGCCATAGGTAAAAACTGGGGCATTAGCCCCGGAAATGCCTACTGGCTCTTCAATACTGTGATAAAGCCCATACTAATGTATGGAGCGCTAGTATGGTGGCCTGCACTAGGCAAGCCTACATACTGTAGTATAGTCAACAAAGTACTACGAACTTCAGCCTTGATGATCACAAGTGCCTTACGCACGACGCCATCAAAGGCTTTGTTTACAATGCTGCACTGGCTGCCAGCCGATCTAATGGCCAAACAGCTGGCCCTGAACTCGGCAGTAAGACTTAGTGCAGCCGGGACATGGAAATCGAAGAATTTCGGCCATGCGAATATTTTGGGATGTGTGCGCATATCGACCATCCCGGAAAATATTGATTATTGTGCACCCTCAGCCATGCCGACCAGAAGGTTCGAAGTATCAACTTCAGGTACGTCATCCATGATGACACATGAAAGTCATCAAGAAAACGTGCTTGAGGTTTACACAGATGGATCTAAAACGGACATTGGAGTAGGGGGAGGCGTTTTCATTCCTTACTTTCAAATAAGGATGAGTTTTAGGCTACAAAATCATTGCAGCACTATTCAGGCTGAAATTTCTGCCATAAAAAGAGCGGCAAATTGGCTAAGGTATCACAGGATATATGGTAAAGATATCCAGTTCCGTACTGATAGCAAGGCTGCGATAAATTCCTTATCGGGCGTTTATACTACGTCCAGTTTGGTTCGTGAATGCCGGACATCTCTAGATGAGATGGCGAGACATTCCAACCTGGAACTCTTTTGGGTGCCAGGGCACGCGGGAGTGCCCGGAAATGAAACTGCGGACGAACTGGCTAGATCTGGAACCTACCTTAGGGACCAGGAGATAGATCAACTAGTCGGTGTTCCGCTAAATTGCTGTAAGGATAACATACAGCAGGAATTACTGGGGGCTGCGCAGACCAGATGGTCGAACGAGCCCACCTGCACGACCTCGAGGCTTCTATGGCCTCAGTATGACTGCAAACGTACTGCAATCCTGCTGAGAACCCCTCGAGGTCAAATAGGCACATTAGTGGCTGTGCTGACAGGGCATTGCATTATAGGTGCACACGCTAGGAGATTGAATCTACCGCATAATGACTTCTGTAGAAGTTGTCAGGATGAGGAGGAAGAGGAAACAGTGAAACACCTCCTCTGTCACTGTCCGGCCTTATCTATGGAAAGGGCGGCGCTGCTAGGCAGCTCGATATTACAGGACCTCACAGACCTATCGGGTTGCGATATAAACAGGATAAACTCATTTATCCGGCTCTCCGGTTGGTTTTTGCACCAAACCTAAAGTGGAGATCGGTAGGTATCTATCCTGCTCATCCCTCTTTCGGGCGTCACAACGGGACCTAAGGGACCCAAGTGAGTCGGCTTTTCCCCTTTTGCGTAGCCGGCGACCCGAGCAACCTAACCTAACCTAAGTGTATACATATACTTTCCTTTTTCTGTACACTTTAAAATTTTCCTTTTAAATGCAATTAATTTTTTGTAAGAAATGCCGAGCCAAATTCAATGAATGTAACCGACAAAAAAATGTAAACAAAATTTTGACATCCAAAGAAGGGTGAACAAATAAAGCAAAAATAAATCAGCTGAGCTCTCGAGTTTACCTGTTATGAATTCGCCTTGGGCAATATTTGGTGCATTGCGGCAATCGTGTGATCCCACCTTAAGGCTGTCAAAACAACAAATTTTAGTACATCTTGAAAAAAAAGGCTTCTGGAGACAATAAGTCCATAGTGAAGCCTTTACTTAATTTATGTTATATTTATTTATATTTTATAGTTTTCGTTATTTTAGTTTTCGTTAGTTTGTAAAATTTTCTTTTATTTCTTTTAAATTAGTTTATATGTATTTTATTTATTATTTTCATTATATATTTTAAGTTTCTTTTCATTTATTAATTTTCCTTGTATTATTGAGGTTATACACGATAACCAGAACGATTGCACGTGGCTGATTAATGCAACCACCAATTAACTGTACTAAAGTACAGCTAATAGTGGAAGCCAATCACCCAGTGCGAGAGTGAGACGTAAACCACTCGAAGGCCTAGCAACAAGAACGGCCTGATTGACTTTAAACGATAACGACAATGACGCGCGCACGTGTTCCTCCACCCAGAGCTACTTTACAAATCGGTATAGGTCGCTATGTGGCACAGCGAATAGTTAAGATTTTATAAATAAAAAATTTTTTTACGTAATACATAAATCCCCTTAATATAGGTCTTTATATCTTATACTGATTTAAGTGAAAGTCAAAAAATTATATTCTATAGAATTAATGCTTTCTAATTCAATTTTAATTTTTAAATTACAACAATATATGGCGAGTTGTGAGCGCTTTTGAAAATTGTAATTTTATTTCAAAAGTTTGTTAATTTCTTATATATTCTAAGAAATGCTGCTTGTTTTTGCAACCCTGTGAAAAAGTTCGTTGGAAACACAGAGTTCGTTTTTTCTCATTTAACTTCAAAAAATATCGGCGGCAGCTACCAATAATCGGCGACGCGACTAAGGTGATATAAGTTGTTCGACCTAGGTTTTCGCACGTGTATTTAGCTGTTTATCCAGGGCAAAGAGAACCAGGAATTGTGATCTTTGCTAGAACCGTAAGGAACATATATTATTTTCAAAATGGGTAAACCAAAAAAATCCAATATAGCATCGCTAAAGAAAGTCTCTTTGGAGCAACAATTAACAGATGGCAAAGTGGCTAAGCAAAAAAACAGAAATAAAATACACGTCCGTGCAGAGGAATCTTCGGTAGATGCTTTTTACACTTACGATTTAAAAATTATTAAAAAAAAATTTTACAGGTATTGGATAGCAAAACAAGTAAAAAAATTTTAGAAGCTGCCAAACAACAACAATTAGAATTGAATGATGAGAACTTTCCCAGTTTAGCACCAAGGAAAAGAATCAATTACAGTTTAGGTAAGTTTTGCAGCCGTGCAGGATGGTGCGATTTGTTTGTAGAACAAGAACATATTTTCCCATTAGGTGACATTAACGAGGAAGATGAAACTCACAATGTCAATGAACAAGATTTTATAGACGATTTACAAATCAATGAGGAAGACGCCAAGGCTTTTGAACGCTTTCAAAATCCTGATGGAAACAAGCGCACACTTAAACTGGCGGAAATTATTATGGAAAAGATACAAGAAAAACAAGATGATATACAAACGAAACTTACAGATGAAGGCTCATTAAAAATTGAAGACCTCGATCCACGTGTAAGGGAAATGTATGAAGGAGTACGTTGCGTTATGAAACGTTATCGTAGTGGAAAAGTTCCAAAGGCTTTTAAAATTATACCTAAACTACGAAATTGGGAACAAATCTTATTTATAACAGAACCACATAATTGGAGTGCTGCTGCTATGTTTCAAGGGACCAGGTAATAATATAAACTCATAATTAAAAAAAGAAAACTAAATATTTCCACTTTTAAGAATTTTCTCTTCCGTCTTGTCACAATCTATGGCTCAACGTTTCTACAACCTTGTTTTATTACCTCGTATACGTGATGATTTGGCCGAATATAAAAGGCTTAACATGCATTTGTATAATGCTTTAAAAAGAGCTCTCTTTAAACCAGCTGCATTCATGAAGGGCATTATTATACCTTTGCTTGAAGCTGGTGATTGTACTTTACGTGAAGCCATTATATTTGGCAGTGTTATTGCTCGCAGTTCTATACCAGTATTGCACTCTTCAGCTTGTCTTTTGAAAATCTGCGAAATGGGTTATACAGGGGCAAATTCGATTTTCATACGATATTTTCTAGATAAACGTTATGCATTACCATATCGTGTAGTTGATGCAGCAGTTTTTCACTTTTTAAGGTTGGTTTAAGGAATATTTGGTACCTTAGATCTTTGAGTTTAGGTTTTTGTTCATATATTTTTAGATTCGAAAATGATAAACGTGAAATGCCTGTTTTATGGCATCAAAGCTTGTTAACGTTTGTTGAACGTTATAGAAATGATATCTCATCGGAACAGAAAGAAGCCTTAATTGGATTGTTACGGTAAGTGTGTGGAAGTTTTTTTCCTAACTTAAAAAGTAAAATTTTTTTTTAAATTGTATTTATTGCACTATTATTATTACTTAATTCTAAAATTAAAAAAAAACCTAATTAATATCTAAGAGAAATCTTTTTTTTTTTTTTAATTGGCTTCAAATTAGTTGCGTCAAAACTATAAAGATGTTGAAGTCAACTCTTTAAATTTGTTATTTTCCGAAAGAGATAATTGGTTCTTGTGGTTTGTTAATTTTGAAAATAGCAAAATATACAGTCTGTCAAGAATATGTTTTGGCATAATAAAAAATGTTATGTTTTTGGCTTTTATCATAGAGGCATAGCGTCTTTTAAATGCTTAATGTTTAATTAATTCCATTTTATCGATATATTAACTAACAAAAAACAACAATTTTATATTCAATTCATACTTTAAACACAGAGACTACAGCGGCTACACCGCGACACGACTCCAAATGCCGTTGGCTACAATCGTCGCCGTCTAGCCAGCTACTTAATTATAATATTGAAGATGACAACTACATCGTAAACTCTGACATTGTTGTGGAATAACATATTTTATATTTATAAAAATAAAATATTTTTTTTCAAAAAATATTTGTTCAAAAACTCTTGATTATAAATTAATTTTTTTTTTAGTTTTGTGTCGGTTCCTTCTGTTGTCGCGTACAAAAAAATAGCCTAAATTGGCTACAGCCACAAAGGTGGTCATCTAGCTATGATGTCGTCAAAGTAATCGTTTTCATATAAACGTGTGAATTTAAGTTTTGACAGGTTTTAGTCGGTAGTCTGCTGTGCTCTATGCGTTTACTACATCATACCCTACAAGCAAAATGTGTGTGAAGTTAGCTCCGTCAGTTAGCTTCGTTTTTAACAACCCTGTGTTAGTTAACTCATTTGTACAAAAGATGGTAAAATACACAAAAATGAATTATTTTAAACATTTTTATGCAAAAAGTAATTAAAAGCAGCTATTTTATTAACATTTTATTGATAATTAATAATAACGGCTTGGAAAAAAGTGAAAAGATGTATTTTCCCATATGGACATTTATTAAATATCAAAAAAATGGCCAAAATCGGAAAGGTGCGGCTTAGCGGACTATAGGGGTTGAAAGCTATGACATTACAGATTTCAGAACTATATTGGTTATATTCAGAATTTGTATAGCTTTTTAGTAATAGATTTTTGAAAAAAGTGAAAATATGCATTTTCCCATATGGACATTTATTAAATATCAAAAAAAAAAATGGCCAAAATCGGAAAGGTGCGGCTTAGCGGACTATAGGGGTTGAAAGCTATGACATTACAGATTTCAGAACTATATTGGTTATATTCAGAATTTGTATAGCTTTTTAGTAATAGATTTTTGAAAAAAGTGAAAATATGCATTTTCCCATATGGACATTTATTAAATATCAAAAAAATGGCCAAAATCGGAAAGGTGCGGCTTAGCGGACTATAGGGATTGAAAGCTATGACATTACAGATTTCAGAACTATATTGGTTATATTCAGAATTTGTATAGGTTTTTAGTAATAGATTTTTGAAAAAAGTGAAAATATGCATTTTCCCATATGGACATTTATTAAATATAAAAAAAATGGCCAAAATCGGAAAGGTGCGGCTTAGCGGACTATAGGGGTTGAAAGCTATGACATTACAGATTTCAGAACTATATTGGTTATATTCAGAATTTGTATAGGTTTTTAGTAATAGATTTTTGAAAAAAGTGAAAATATGCATTTTCCCATATGCACATTTATTAAATATCAAAAAAATGGCCAAAATCGGAAAGGTGCGGCTTAGCGGACTATAGAGGTTGAAAGCTATGACATTACAGATTTCAGAACTATATTGGTTATATTCAGAATTTGTATAGGTTTTTAGTAATAGATTTTTGAAAAAAGTGAAAATATGTATTTTCCCATATGGCATTTATTAAATATCAAAAAAATGGCCAAATTCGGAAAGGTGCGGCTTAGCGGACTATAGGGGTTGAAAGCTATGACATTACAGATTTCAGAACTATATTGGTTATATTCAGAATTTGTATAGGTTTTTAGTAATAGATTTTTGAAAAAAGTGAAAATATGCATTTTCCCATATGGACATTTATTAAATATCAAAAAAATGGCCAAAATCGGAAAGGTACGGCTTAGCGGACTATAGGGGTTGAAAGCTATGACATTACAGATTTCAGAACTATATTGGTTATATTCAGAATTTGTATAGGTTTTTAGTAATAGAATTTTGAAAAAAGTGAAAATATGCATTTTCCCATATGGACATTTATTAAATATCAAAAAAATGGCCAAAATCGGAAAGGTGCGTCTTAGCGGACTATAGGGGTTGAAAGCTATGACATTACACATTTCAGAACTATATTGGTTATATTCAGAATTTGTATAGGTTTTTAGTAATAGATTTTTGAAAAAAGTGAAAATATGCATTTTCCCATATGGACATTTATTAAATATCAAAAAAAAAAATGGCCAAAATCGGAAAGGTGCGGCTTAGCGGACTATAGGGGTTGAAAGCTATGACATTACAGATTTCAGAACTATATTGGTTATATTCAGAATTTGTATAGGTTTTTAGTAATAGATTTTTGAAAAAAAGTGAAAATATGCATTTATTAATTATATAAATTAATAAACATATTCAACTTCCCATGGCTGATTTACTTTTTTTCGTATATTTTTTATAACGGTATCGATCGAAGGCAAAACTGAGTGACTTTTGTCTGCACGATGCTTTTATTGTTTGAGTAGGGTGACCACGTGAGGGCATAAAACAAATTTGTTATTACTGCAAATTCATTTATTTTATACATTTAATTCTACCTACATATGTAATTCTTTTTTGGTTTTTGAATTACTTTTTATATGACCAAATTAATTTTTTTTATTTATTTCTTACAACGCTATGGTAATAAGTATATAGTATTACTATAAATATTTATATAAGAATTTATTTTTGAGTTACAAATTATTAGCTCGCTTTAAACTGCAATTGATTTATTACACAATTAGTAGTAGTTATCTGGTCACTCTAAAAGTGCAGATTGATTTAATATACATAACTAAAATTCTTACTTGTTGTATGTTGTTCTCAGCTCTCTTGGGGTAAGTCGTAAGTGTTGCCGCTTAGTTAATACAGAGTTTGTGTTTTCTTTAATGTGAGAAATCCATACACATTTTGGGTTTTAAATATAGTTTTGGATTGAATTTAGTTTGATAATGTGAGAGTTTCCGCTTTATTAATAAATTTATTATATGCCCTTTTCCCACTGTTTAAATTCATTTAAATTTTATATCCTCATTGGAAATAAAACCAAAAAAGTGCAATTTATATAACAAAATCAACAAGTGGCGATAGCCGATTTTTAGTAAAATAAGGCAGATTTTATCAAATTAATTGATTTAGAAATTTATGCTAAAGATACGATATTAAAATCTAAATTAAGCAAGCCTGAAATTCACAATTTGATTAATAACTGTAAATTTTTATGTAGAAATGATTTTGAAATTAACTTTAAATCGGCTTTAATGGCCTATTATTATAACTTTGCAATAGGTAAATAAAGTTAGGATTTGGTTGCAGCGCAAAGTTTAATAAATCCATATGACAATGAATAACATAATTAAAACTATTCTTGATGTTCCCAATTTTATATATGAAAATGAAAACCAACCGTTGGATTTTGAGTACCGAGAATTACAATTTCTTGAATTTGAACAAGTATTTATAATGGTTAAAACTAATTTATGTAATTTTTGGCATCGAATTTCTGAAATTTTAATTTTAACAGAATTTGTGAAACAAATTATGATTCTACCTGCATACGAAACGAATATTTAAGCTTTTAAAATTAACTTAAATTATTTTATTATCTATTAAAAAAATGTGTGTAAAACTAAGACAACTTGGAATTTATTTTTATAAAATTCATAAAATTATTAGGATTTGTAATTTTTTTTTGTTTTTGTATCAATAAAAATGAAATAAATCCTCGACAAATACGTAGTTTCTTTTTTTGCCGATTTTCAAAACAAGTGTCGATTTTTTTCCCCAAAAAGTGCAGATTTTTCATTAAAATCGTCAGCCCTGCTTATGACTTTTGTTTATTTTTGATAACGATAATGATCGCAGGCGAAAATGAGTGACGTTGTCTGCTCGATGCTTTTATTGGCTGAGTAGGGTGACCACCTGAGTACATAAAACAAATTTGTTATTACCCCCGTTTCCATTACACATTAACATGCCTTAACAAAAGTCAAGCGTCATATAAAAAAACATTATTTTTAATACTGTTTTTTTTTTTTTAAGTTTGACTTTTGTTAAGACATGTTGATAGTAAATGAAGACGATGATTTACTGAAAATTAATTTATTTTATACATTTAATTATATGTAATTCTCTTTAGATTTTTTGAAATACTTTATATATGACCAAATTAAATTTGTTTTAGTGAATTTCTACAACGCTATGGTAATAAGTATATAGTATTATAATAAATATTTACGCTGCAGATAATATTCTCAAAATAAAATGTTACCTCTTGAATTATTACATAGTCATCTGGTCACTCTAAAAGTGAAGAGTGATTTAATATAACTAAAATTCTTACATGTCGTATGTTGTTCTCAGCTCTCTTTGTGGTAAGTGTTGCCGCTTAGTTAATAATGAGTTTGTGTTTTCTTTGATGTGAGAAATCCATACACATTTTGGGTTTTAAATATAGTTTTGGATTGAATATATGTAGTTTGATAATGTGAGAGTTGCCGCGTTATTAATAAATTTACTGTTTGCCCTTTTCCCTCTGTTTAAATTTATTTAATTTTTACATCCTTATTGGAAATAAAACTAATAGCCTAAGGTTTATTTCTATTTTATTTCTTTCTTTCTATTATATTTTTTACATAACAAAATTTGGGTTAAATGTATATATGTATGTACGAACCTATTATTTTTGTAAACGTTTTTCATAGAAACATTTGTACATATGGATGTATATGTTCATACATGAATAAAAAGTGCATTAGTGCATCGAGTTTTTATTACTTTTATTATATTAGTTTTGTGTCTAGTAATATACATAAATACATATCGTTACCTTAATATAAAAAGGCCCTAACTCGTTTTTTTTTGCATATTTGGATAGATGATCTTCTAATACTGTATGTATAAATAAAAAAAATGTTACAGCATTATTAAAACGCTAGGAGAATTTAATAAAAAATCGCGGTAAAAAATAATTGGTGACTACAAAACTATAAATTTTATTAAATTTTTCCCTTCTCCTGCAAAGTAAAAAAACGTTAGTTAGGGTCTTTTTATATTAAGGTATCGATATTCATATGTATATATGTGTATTTACAATTCTAATTTTACAAAGATATGTGTTTACATTGCATATATGTAAGTAAATATGTGTTCGTGTTTTAACAACCTGTAGGAGATCAAACTAGTATCTCACTAGTGTTTTACTCGTACAAAAAGCGCCAGTACTAGTTCACAACTGTAAACTTTCCTATACCATCTTAATGCTCAAGTTTACATTGAGTATGTTTTGAAAGTCACTAGTAAAATTTGTTTTATACTCATGTAGTACACATGAACCCGATTGGGTCCTTCTAAACCAGATTATTACTAGTTTTTATATGCCGATGTGGTATGGCAGTCCTTCTTAAAAAAATGTTAAAAGTGAATAAATGACAACATATTTTTTTCACATTTGAGTTATACAATTTTGATAATTTTTCATAAATGAAAAGATCGTAGAAAAAAAAATTTTCATTTTTGAACCCTGGAAAATTCTAAAAATATTTTCACTAGTGTTTGAAGTTCTGGTAATTGTACTAGTAGATTTGAGATAGTTATTGCTTAATCTCCTGCACGGAAAGTTTTGGAAAAATTGTATTAAAATTTGAATCCTAATAAAACAAAATAAAAAATAAAACGGGGAATTAAAATTAAAGTCGGTAATAATAAAAATAACGTTTCAAAAACTGAGAAATAATTTAATAATAGCATATTTTACAATAATTTAAATTTTATAGTACAAATCAAAAAAAGGTTTTATTAGAAACATTTATATTTAACTCACCACAACTTAAGTGTGATAAAAGTTGTATTATCAGATGTAGATGTCAAAATCGCAACATTCAGGAATCACCCTGAATTTAAATAAAATTTTTAAAAAAAAATTTTCTAGAAAATTTGTACAAATTGACGATAAAATTCTTACAAAAAATTCTCGATAAAATTAAAAATAAAATTTTTACTGAAAATTTCGATAAAATTTTTACAAAAAATTTCGATAAAATTTTTACAAAAAATTTCGATAAAATTTAAAAAAAAAAAAATTTCGATAAAATTTAAAAAAAAAATTTCGATAAAATTTTACAAAAAATTTCGATAAAATTTTACAAAAAAATTTCGATAAAATTTTACAAAAAATTTCGATAAAATGTTTACAAAAAGTTTGTTAAAAATTTAAAAAAAAAATTTTCTATAAAAATTTACAAAAAATTTTCTAAAAAAATTTACAAAAAATTTTCTATAAAAATTTACAAAGAATTTTCTATAACAATTTATACAAAAAGTTTGTTAAAAATTAAAAAAAAATTTTCTATAAAAATTTACAAAAAATTTACAAAAAATTTTCTATAAAAATTTACAAAGAATTTTCTATAACAATTTACAAAAAAATTTTCTATAGAAATTTACAAAAAATTTTCTATAAAAATATTTACAAAAAATTTTCTATAAAAATATTTACAAAAAATTTTCTATAAAAATATTTACGAAAAATTTTTTTCGTAGTTGCACCTAATTCAATTGAAGGAGAAAGTCTTCTATGAAAGAATGCTCAAAAAAAAGAAATAAAAAATAAAACTTCTGATAAAATAAATAAAATTATTCCTCATCGTAAACCTGTAATTACTACATTAGTGTGAAGTCCTTGAAAAGTTCCTTCTCGTGAAACATCTCGTCATCATTGATAAACAGTTAGAATAGTGATAATATTTCCTAATAAAAATAATGAGATATCATATTGATGAAATCACTTTACTATACCAGAAACGGTAGTTATTGCACCAATTGATGCTGTTAAAGGTCATGGACTATAATTCCCGGAGCTTGGACTTCGGTTCGAAGAAATATAAGTTCTGATTGTAAATCGCACTCATATTGAGTAACATCACAGTTATAAGGGTTATTAAATAAATCCAACTGCAATTGTATACTCTTAAAATCTGCAAACCTGTCTTCAAAACTGTTGAGCAGTATATCAAACATCTCAACTCGCTTAGTTTTCGCAGCATCGCACAGCGATTCGCGCAATAGAGATGTTTTTTTAAAACTGGAAAAGTCATCTGACTTAATTTGGCAAAGTATGAGAAAAAGTTTTGTTTTAAAATTAAATAAAATTTTACAAATATCAGATATATTCTTACCTGTTCCTTGAAGCTCTAAGTTGAAATCATTACACAAAGAAGTTGTATCAGCTAGAAAAGCTAGATCTGATATGAATTGTGTATCTTTTAACAAATTTGTTGCCGACTCATCGATATTTTCTTTTTCTAAAAACTCTAAGACTTCTTCTTTTAAATCATATAGCCGACAAGACAGTCGCCACGACTGAGCCAACGTACCTCAGTGAACATTTTAAGATCATTGAAAGCTGCGTTTTTAGATGTTAAAAATTTTACAAATTTTCGATGAGTGAGGGCATTGTGTCCTCCTCTTATTTTATTTATAATGCGCTCTGCGGTCTTCATAGTAGAGTCTTGAGTAATAAATTTTGACGCAAGCGCGGCTTGATGGATAATGCAGTGAAAGTTTTGCTTTGCCATTTCACTTTTTTTATATTACCTATTAAACCTGCGTTTTTTCCTACCATTACATTTGCCCCGTCGGTGCAGACACCGACAATTTTGTTTACATCAACAATAGAAAAAAGTTTATCACTTACAACTGCCATCAAATGCTTCCCAGTTACATGTCCATAAAAGGTTTCCAATGTCAACATTGATTCAGAAACATTAAAATGTTCATCAATGCATCTTACACAGACAACCAGTTGACAAAGATCATTGATATCTGTACTTTTTTCATCTAAACAAACCGAAAGAAATTTGCAATTTATAAATTTTTCTTTAATAGAAGACTCCACCGAATTTCCTATTTGGGCAATACGCCTAGCCACAGTTTGGGGTGACAAGGGAATTGACTTTATGAAATCTTTTCTATAATTTAACGTTTGAAAAGTTTTTTGTAAAATATTTTTTGCTAGCATTCCATCAATAAATGGTCTGCCTTGCTGATTTCCAAGCTTATTTGGCTTGAAAACTCCATTTTTTTTTTATTTAGCAAAATTTCCTCATTTTGCTCTTCTTCCAGAACCTATTCTTTAATTTTTTGCATATAAAGGTTTTTTTGCTCAAGAAAAAACATTTTCCTCTTTTCCTCTTCTAAAGTCAAAATGCCTTTTAATTGAAAAGGTTTTCTTTGTTTTAAATGTTTGGTAACATAAAAAGTATTGCATGTTACCAAAAGCGTTTTTAATGACAAAATTATTTATTGTTTTTGTAATACTTAGTTTTGTGTTTGCTGGGCAATATTATCTTATCCAATACAGACGCATTTCATTTATTGAGAGTTTTGGTTACATATGTTCTAAAGTGTCATTTTGTAAAGGGCGGTTTACATTATACTACAAGTAATACGACATGTCAAATTTATGTGTAGAAGAGTACAAGTAGTATCGTCTAAACATAATATGTAATGAAACTGTCCGACATTGAGAGAAAATACGGATGGAAATTTGACAGTCTTACGGCTCTCTTTATGTTTTGAAATTTTTCAAAAACTATTCTACTTCATTAGATCAGGGTTGCGTTTTTCTTATTAATGCTAACTTTTCAAACGCAAAACTCGTCAAAATAGCAGAAAACCGCTGAATATAGTGCAAAATAGATCCCGTTGGCATCACAAATAAGTTTGTAAACAATAAAAAAACTTGACAAAGAACGTGAACATTTTTTAATTTTGTTTTAGTTGTTGGTTTCCAATTTTTTATTATGGCAATGTCTAGTACAACACCAAGAAGCTTTACCTTGTTACTTTTTTTTTAAATTTGGCATATTTTTCACAATTATGCGCACTATTTATTTGTTTACACTTTTTTTATTGTTTTAACAACAGCTGTTTCAATTTTACTTCATTTTATTCAACACCAATGGTGTAAACGTAGAAAAAAACCCATACGATATTTAATCTCTATTTTTTCATACGGATTGATTTTCATTTTATTTTCTCTTAGATTTTACGTACGTAAAATCTTACTGTCTAAACTGCGCTTAAGGAACATCGAAATTTGTTTTTTTTTTTTTTTTTTTTAATGACAGCACTAAATATTCATTCGACATTTGCGAAAGAATGTGGCAGAACCATAATTTGTTTCACAAATTCTGTTAAAATTTTAAAAGCTTTCGCGGAATCTCCTCGCTTTATTTCAGAAATTCTATAAATTAGTTTCAGTCTTTGTAAATATTTGTAGAAATTCAAGAAATTCTCGGTACTCAGAATCTTATGCTTGCTTTTCATTTAAATCAATGAAATTCGGAAAAACCTTAAAGATATCAAAATTAGTCTTTTGTTCTTCATTATTACATATGGATTTAACTTAGTCCGAATTTATACGATGCCATTTTTTCATGTCTCTTTTAAGGTTGCAGCGAATTTCATGGCACATTTTTACGATAAAATTTTCATACAATCGACTTGAATTTGTTTTTGAAATTTTATTTGATTTCATATTCTTAATTTTTATTGTTTGTGCGTTATTTCAAAAAAATGTATGCGCTTGTACTAAAATACAAAATAAATAAAAATGAGTCAAACAAAGAATGAAAGAAATAAATAAAAATGAGTCAAACAAAGAATGACATTTTACAAGAAATTATTAAAATCATACCGAAATGCATACATAATTAAGCCAAACAATTTAATTTTTTAAAATCAACTCTGAACGAACGAAAATTGCACAAAGCAAGTGTCATTTTGTTTACTCCGCTTGCTTCTCTACACCTCTTGCCGGCAAACAAAAATTGCATGCAACCAGTTTCAAGAAAAATGTCATGGTGTAAGTTGGCTCTTAGTGATTTAAACTTAATTTCAAATTTCAACAACTAGCTATGCCCGCCACGTCGTGGGCGTTCTGACAATATTTTATTCCATTTTGTTTTAAAAGTTCCCACACCAAATTTTAAGATTCTTACTTTTATAATGCTGGAGTTCTGGTTTATATATTTTCTTAAATGCAGGATACAAATCTAAAAGTTCTAAAATTATTCTAGAGTTCTGTAAATGCTATCAAAATCAAAAGGTTTTGTCAAGTATTCAGTAGCTTTAAATTGGTAAAATTGCGTAATTTCACCACTTTTTCACTATTTTTTCTTGGAGATGAGTAAAAAATATCCTATATTTAAACCAAGATACTAAGGTATATACCTACTCGCAAAATTTTATTAAAATTCATCCAGTAGTATTATTATTATTATCTATTATCTGCACCAGCAACAAAACTTTCAAAAAATATTTCATGTACAAAAATGGCCACCTTGCAACAAACGCCGAGTTTTTTTTTCCTATTATTTTTGAAAGTTGCTTCGCAACCCTGTTTTCTTTTACATTTGATTTTTTTTTAATATTTATTTTTGAAAGTTTGTTTTTTTATGTTTTTCTGCAAGGCAAATTCATAACAGGTAAACTCAATTCGACATACCAGGTAAACGAATTCGAGATCATATGGTTTTTAATTATTACATTCGCCTTATTCCTAATTTGTTTTGTGTTTTATGTTTATTTTTAAAGAAATACACAAAATGAAAAGTGAAGAAAATAGTTAAATTAAAATTATTTTTTTTAAAATAGTGTTTGTACCGATCAAGTTTTAAGAAAACTTCGGCCACTTTTCTGCCCGTCTCTCTTCGTTTCATTTAATGTTCTAAACATTTTTTTAATTGTTCTGAAAAAAAATAAAAAAATTTATTTTTTGTTTTGTTTTCCGTTTGTTTTAACCTCTTCAGGGAAAAATTTTTTAAAGTGAAAAAACATTGATTTTATTTTTCATTTAATTAATAGTTGTTAACCTATATTTATAACAATTCAGTAATATAAGATAAAATTGAAAATAGTAAATTTTACTAAAAAAGATAATGTCGATATATGTGACCATGTAACGTTGCACTCAGGGCATACGGGTTCTTTACACTTTTCACACATGTAGTGAGTTCGTCTCGTACAGTTTTTATCATGACATCGTGGGGGTTTTTTATGCTCAACTTTTAAAGTATAGTGTGCTATAGAATCTAGTCTAATTTCTGGAATAACTTTAATCTTGTCTTTGACTTTTTAGATGGTTGAGAAATTATACAGGGTATACCTCGTTTTTTGTTGACGTTTACCTATCTGTATTAGTGAACTGGCCAATAAGGCTTTAAACTCAAGAAGAGGCATCGTTTTTTCTTTATCATAGTTAAAAAAAATGCAAGAATTCGAAATTTATATATTGCGAAATTGGAATGCAATCCTGTGATAAAACTTTCTGCTAATTCCTCTTAAAAAATTTAACAAAAGCTTAATTTACAGATATGTTCTAGTTTGTGCGTTGATAAGTGCGGACGCGATTTTTTTTAAGCTCGCAATTGACAAAAACAAAAACAAAAAGTGTGAATAAATTCAAACAAAGCAAAAAAATAAAACTTGTTTTTAATACAACAACAAAGTGTTTTGTAAACATTTTTTCTTTCTCTCTTTTTTCTTTTTTTACAACGGCATTATCACTTTGCTACTTTAAAAATAAAACAAAAACAATAGGGGCCAATGAGCCTCTTTAATTTAAGTAACAAAAATGTAGACAATTTTGATTTAAATAAAAACAATAAAACTGAAAATAATTTGTGTTTAAACACTACGCCAGTTCTACGTGCCCAATCTTGTTCGTCGCTTTTGATAACCGATGACAATAAAATAACTACAAACAAGTCGCCTTTTGTACAAAGTGTTACCAAAACTAATATGGATAGTGTAAAACCCAAGACGCAAGTGGGAATGGACAGATACATTACGGTATTAAAAAGAGGTCGAAGCCCTAAATCTTCGCAGCTTGCACCAATGTCTAAAGTACATAAAGACAAGGGCTCTAATGGAATAAATTCCCATAATCGTTTTGCTATCTTAGATAGTGAAACGAGTGTACATAAAACGGCAATTAAGTCGTTCAAACCACCTCCAGTTTATTTAAGGGAGAAAAATTCGAACGACTTAATAAAAAAGTTAATTACAATTATTGGCGAGAACTCATTTTATGTAATTCCCATCAAGCGTGGTAACATTGATGAGACAAAAATACAATTCATTGATGAAAGCAGTTATCGGAAAGCAGTAAACGAGTTTGAAAGCTGTAAAAAGAACTTTTATACCTATCAGCTGAAGAGTAGTAAAGGTCTACAGGTAGTCATTAAAGGTGTAGATTCATACGTTGATCCAGCTGAAATAAGAGCCGGACTCCAAAAAGCGGGTTTTAAAATAAAAAGTGTTGATAATCTCCGTAATCGGGAACGTGTCCCCCAACCACTATTTCGCGTTGAACTGGAACCTGGAGATATCAGATTGAAGAAGAACGAAACGCACCCCATTTACAATCTGAAATACCTGTTACACCGTAAAATAACTGTAGAGGAGCCGCATAAGCGTGCAGGTCCTGTCCAGTGTCTAAATTGTCAAGAATATGGTCATACTAGGGCTTACTGTAAGTTGCCTCCGGTTTGCGTTGTATGTGGCGAGCTACATTGTTCCGCCCAATGCGACAAAGCAAGGGATGACTCGAAAGTTAAAAAATGCAGCAATTGCGGTGGAAACCACACTGCTAACTACAGAGGCTGTCCAGTTTTTTCCATGGTAAGGAAAACCACTCAAAAACTAAATACTCCTGCTAAGCACCAACAATATCGAGCAAATGCTCATTATCCTCAGTTAGCCCAACCAACAACACAACATGTTTCATACGCAGATATGGTAAAAACCAATCATACTTCAGTACATAAAGCGGCACCGACAACTAATTCTACTCCTAATTTGCAATCGCATCCTAAAGAACAAACACCATCTGGTAATTTTAATCGTCTCGAAGCAAGCATCGAGACATTAGTGCATTCGATAAACAGTTTTATGAGCTCTATGAGCAGCATGATGCAAGAAATGGTACGCATGCAATCTACTATGTTGCAGGCGTTACTTAACAAACCATGAACTGTTTAAAAATATGTTTCTGGAACGCAAACGGCTTGCGCCAACACAAAAATGATCTCGAGTACTTCCTTAAGAAGGAACAAATTGATGTCATGCTGGTTTCAGAGACTCACTTAACAACAAATAGCTTTTTTAAAATAAATGGCTATATCTTATATGACACCAAAGACCCCCGTGGCAGAGCATGTGGTGGTTCAGCAATACTAATAAAGGCTCGAATCAAACATTATTTACAGTGTGATTTTTGTGAAGATTACCTACAAGCAACAAACATCTGCATTGAAGAATTTCATCAAAACTTTGTAATTTCTTCGATTTATTCACCTCCTAGGTTTCAAATATCAGAGAATCAATATAGCGATTTCTTCAAATCACTAGGTCCCTGTTTCATAGCATCAGGCGACTACAACGCTAAACATACATTTTGGGGATCACGCCTAATAACTCCAAAAGGTCGTATTTTGTTTGACACAATTTCAAAAATGCATCTGAATGTGATATCGAGTGGACAACCCACCTATTGGCCTACTGATCGACAAAAAATACCTGATGTTATCGATTTTGGCGTGATTAAGGGTATTCCGAGAGAAACGATTAAAGCTGAAGCGTCACTTGAATTATCCTTAGATCATTCACCCACTATCGTCTATATATGGGACAAACAAAACATCATATCACCAATGACTATCACAAGCATTAATTGGCTGAAATATAGAAAGTATCTTAGTACTCATTGTTCGGAAAACATCCCGCTAAGAACACCTGAAGACGTAGAGCGCAGTCTTATTGATCTTGGCCAAAACCTCAAATCAGCTGCCCAACATTCAACAATAACCCGACAATAAGCCAGATACAATCAAATTTATTCTGCAGATATCGAACGGCTCTTGGCTGAAAAAAGAAAAATTCGTAGAGAATGGCAATCACAGAGATCTCCTCAACTCAAAAGCAGACTTAAAGAATGCACGAACCGGCTAAGAGACATGCTGGAATCTCGAAGAGTAGCATCCCTGAAAAACTATTTGGGAGACCTAGACGCAACTCCTCAATCAGATTATTCGTTATGGCGTGCTTGTAGAAACCTTAAAAGGCCAGTCTTACGTAAGCCTCCCTTGCGAACTTCAGCTGGAGGCTGGGCAAGGAGTGATACCGAAAAAGGAAATTTATTTGCTGGACAATTGAAAAAGGTTTTTACCCCAAATATATCGACTGATATAGTTGAGTTGCCAGTTGTCGAGGCTAGTGCTGCAGACCCGATAAGATTTGAATTTGGTGATCTTGAAAAGGCAATAACGGATTTAAACACCAAAAAATCCCCTGGCGTTGATAAAACCAGTAACAAGATGTTAATTGAGTTACCCCGTATAGCACTCAGAATCGTTCTTTTTATTTTTAATGCCATTTTACGTCTTGAGTACTTTCCCACAGAGTGGAAGGTGTCCTTGGTTACCATGATTCCTAAACCAGGAAAAGACCACACAAAAATTTCATCATACAGACCAATAAGCCTTTTGTCAAATATGTCAAAGCTGTTTGAGAGGATGTTAATAACTAAGCTTAACCCTATTCTAAGCGACAAAGGATGTATTCCAAACCATCAATTCGGCTTCAGGAAAAAACATAGTACGATCGAACAAACTCACAGGTTAGTGAATGTTGTTAAGAAGACTTTTGAAGAGAGAAAATACTGCTCTGCGCTTTTTATCGACGTTTCTCAAGCATTCGATAAGGTATGGCATGAAGGCCTAATATACAAGCTAAAACTTAATTTGCCCGTAAACCTATATAAGCTGCTAGATAGTTATTTAACCGAACGAAAATTTATTGTAAAAGAAGGAGATTTTTTGAGCTCACCCCAGCCAATCGAAGCCGGAGTTCCCCAAGGTAGTATATTGGGGCCCTTTTTATACTTATTGTATACTTCAGACATGCCAACTAGTAACCGAGTTCACACATCGACATTTGCTGACGACACAGCCTTTTTGAGCATTCACGAAAGACCCGAATTAGCATCACGATATTTACAAGACCACATATCCAATCTAGAAAAATGGTTGAAGAAATGGAGAATAAAAGTTAATGAACAAAAATGTACTCACATAACCTTTACACTGCGTAGAGAATCTTGCCCCCCTATTCGGATAAATAACCAAACGATACCTCAGCTTTCAGACGTCAAATATCTCTTGACCGGCGCCTTACATGGAAACGCCACATAGAAACAAAATTAACACAAATGAAGTTGAAAGCAGTCCAACTAAACTGGCTAATTGGCAGAAATTCTACTCTAGCTTTAGATTGCAAACTTTTATTATACAAGTCAATACTAAAGCCAATATGGTGTTATGGCATTCAATTATGGGGCACTGCCTCAGCTACCAACGTAGAAAAAATTCAAAGGCGCCAAAATAAGATTCTTCGTATAATTACATCTGCTCCTTGGTATATAAAAAACTCGAACATCCATAAAGATCTAAACGTGCCAACAGTTAAAGCGGAAATAGCGAAACTTGCCATAAGTTATTTAAAGAAGCTTGAAACTCATCCTAATCCACTGGCCCGTAACATACTAAATGAACCTGGTTACATTCGACTAAGAAGGAGGGACACTGCTTCTCTCATCCGTACATCAGAGGGATAACCCGCAAATTACAGTAACCGTGAAACATACATTTTTTTTTGTCCAGCACTGGTTGGACTTAACAATTATATTTTTATTTTTAGACTTAAGATATGAGTAATTATTGATAGTTCAATTATATTGAAGATACAATAAATAAAAAATTGCGAAAAAAAAAAATATGTACCAATGTCTCTGAAGAAGTTAACATTTTGTTTATGACAAAGAAGCTATTTTTTACACAAACAAAATGCCTGTGGTTGTAGTTGTTGTACTAATGAGTCTACCTAGTTAATATGCCTTGCTTTTCTGTGTTATTAATAAATAAACAAAAAACCGTATTGTGAACTAAACGCAGTTTATTATGATTAAGCGATTAAACATGCTTATAGATACAAATTGAAAATAAATGTATATGCAAATATTCTTAATATAATATGTTTATATATATAGATTATAAAGATTGTTTATAATGAACTTATTTTCACGATTTTTAAAAAATTTTAACACAATATTAAATAAATTTTAATTCATTTCAAAACTACAAAAATTAGATTAGATTAAACTTTATAAAAAATATTTTATTTTTTTTCTTTGCATATTTTGTGCTCATATAATTAAGTCATCTGAAAAAAGATTGTTATCACATGAATATAGAATTTGTTAGTAATTTTACCTTATATTAGGATAATACTGAGTTGAAAAGCCCCTATTCCCTATCACATTAGGACATCGTTGTGGCATAGTTTGGACCAATTCAGCACATTGGGCTGGACTTTGTTGCTCCCATTCCACCTGCATCATTTTCATTAAAATGGGCTTATTTTTGAATTTTCGTTAAGCTAATGCCCTTTTTATAATCCCCTATTGCTTTTCTATAGGATTTAATTCGCGACTTTGTGCTGGTTAACATAAGGTCTTCATTTTATTCGTTGCTATCTAGTTTTTGACTCTACGCGAGCAATGCTTGGCGCCATTATATTGTTGAAATCCTCAAGCTAAAGGTAAAGAATCCCCATAATCACGTTCTAAATGATATCCTAACATTCACCTGTTCATTTCACCCTCCATTTTTTCTTCAATTTTAAAATATAGACCAACTCCTGATGACAGTATTAAACAAATAAAAGCTTTTTCCAAAGAGCATTTGTATAAGGGCTCCAAATTTCTCGAATGCGCGGCTTAGAGTCACGAGTCGAAATTAAATGTTTTCGGTAATAATGGCAAACCATATGTCAGACGTCCATCTCCAGAATATAATTCAAAATACAATAAAAATTTATAAAGCATGGTGGCTAGTCAGTGATTGTAAGGGGTTGCTTAACGTCGTCAGGAGTTGATCCATATGTTAAAAGTGAAGAAGAACTGACATGTGAAATGAACAGGAGATTCTTAAAGAATCATTTCGAAGATGATAAAGCGGATTAATTACTTTTAGCTTGGACATTTCAACAAGATAATGGCCCCTAAGCCATTATCAAAAAGCCTGTCTCAAAAACTAGGTTGCTGAGAAAAAATTAAGACCTAATATTGGCCAGCACAAAGTCGTGAAATAAATCCTATAGAAAATCTATAGGGGATTATAAAAACGGCAGTAGCTTAACGAAAATTCAAAAATAAGCCCATTTTAATGAAAATGATGCGGGTGGAATGGGAGCAACTAAGTCCAGCCTAATGTGCTGAATTGGACCAAACTATGCGACATCGATGTGCTAAATTGATAGGGCATAGGGGCTTCTCAACTTAAGATTGTCCTAATATAAGGTAAGACTAATAAAAGATTCTACATTCATGTGATAACTACTTATCTCTTTTCAAATGACTTAATTATATGAGCACAGAATATGCAAATAAAAAAGAAAAAAGAAAATATTTTTTATAAAGTTTAATCTAAAAGAAAAATTTTTTTCTAGTTTTGAACTGAATTAAAATTTATTCAATATTGTGTTAAAATTTTTTTGTAAGTCGTGAAAAATAAGTTCATTATAAACAATCTTTGGTACAACCATGTGAGTGACTTAATTATATGAGCAGTGTATATATAAATTTAGTTTACGGCCACATTATAAAAATTTAAAAAAAAATTATGTTTTCTATTGTGTGTAAAATTAATTTTAATTAGTTTCGGAGTTACGGACCCCTAAAGTTTCTTGTAAAGAAACTTTATTTAATGGAATGAGATAATATGAGTATCCCTGGAATAGTAATTAAAAGTGCTATTTAACTAAATTGAAATTAATGAGAAATAATACAAAATATCAAGCAAGCCCCAAAAAATTTTTAAAGGATTTTCTTGTCTATGTTCTGGCAAAAAGAATGAAAATATTTTTTTGTTCACCTAAAATGTTTCCCAAAGGTAAAAAGTAACCCAATTGTTTTCGCTACAAAGTCTGTCAGCGCCTTCTATCTCTGGAACCGTAATAGGTAGAAATGAAATTGAAATTTTCACAGAAGGTGTATAACTGCGGCCGCTATAGCAACAACTACTAAAACTTTTAGGGTGTTCCGAAAGAGACGCGTTTTTCGTGTTTATTTTAAATTAAATTAAAATTTATATAAATAAATAGTGAGGAGATTTGCATGTATACGGTCTAAATTTTGAACCATAATAGGTAAAGTCTTGAAATTTTGCAGGGTGTGAATTACTCTGTTAGGACAGGCACATATTTTTCACTTATATTGCCTTTTTTACCGCAATAGGTAGGCTCCTATTATTTTCATATAAAGCTATAACAATAATTACTAAAATATAAAGAGTATATCGATAGTGATGGAGTTTTCGCGAATATGACTGTTATTTTTTAAACGTGAGTATATACAGATTGTGTAAATTTATAGAAAAAATATAAAAAATAAAAATAAAGGGTTTTGCGAGAGTGGCAAGTTGCAGCCTAATTTTTGAGCCGGGTAGACACTTTACACCTACGCAAACTATGTACAAATTTGTCCCCTAGAACAAATAACAAAACCAAAAATTAAAGGGTGTTTCGATAATGACTCGATTTTACATATATAACCTTATATTGACACTTAAAATTTACACATATTATATTTGACAATATTTACTGTAACAACAAGAAACGAAACTAGATTTAATAATGGGGAGTTCCCTTAATGTCTCCAAGTTGTGGAATTTGACTTTCTCTTCTTAACCTTGTAGGCAGACACTTGATATTTACACAGGATATTTAGTACTATGCTCTAGTAGAAAAAATAATTAAAAATTAGAGGACGCCTTATAAGACGTGAAAAAACTATAGACTTGAATTTTTAAAGTTGACCTGAACATAGTTCGAAACCATACATGTGTGAGTCTGACTCTAACTTGGCTGATTTATTTTTATTAATTTCATTTCACTAGGTCCCTGTTTCATAGCATCAGGCGACTACAACGCTTAACATACGTTTTGGGGATCAAGAGTAATTACTCCAAAAGGTCGTGTTTTATTTGACACAATTTCAAAAATGCGTCTGAATGTGATATCGAGTGGACAACCCACCTATCGACAAAAAATACCTGATATTATTGATTTTGGCGTGGTTAAGGGTATTCTGAGAGAAATGATTAAAATGGAAGCGTCACTTGATTTATCCTCAGATCATTCACCCACTCTTGTCTATATATGGAAACAACAAAATATCGTGTCACCAACAACTAGCACAAGCATTAATTGGTTGAAATATAGGAAGTTTCTCAGTACTCATTGTTCGGAAAACATGCCGTTAAGAACACCAGAAGACGTGGATTTTGATCAAAACCTTAAATCAGCTGCCCAACATGCATCAGGACAACCAGCTAAATACAATCAAATATATTCTGCAGATGTCGAGCGGCTCTTGGCTGAAAAAAGAAATATTCGAAGAGAGTGGCAATCACACAGATCTCCTCAACTCAAATCTAGACTTAAAGATTGCACGATAGACTTAAAGATTGCATCTCTTAAGATTGCATAGACTTAAAGATTGCATCTCTGAAAAAATATTTGGAAGACCTCGACGCAACTGCACAATCAGATTATTCTTTATGGCGGGCATGTAGAAATCTTAAAAGACCAGTCTGTAAGCCACCCTTGCGAACTTCTTGTGGAGACTGGGCAAGAAATGATACCGAAAAAGGCAATTTATTTGTTAGACATTTGAAGAAGGTTTTCACTTCAAATATATGCACTGATATAGTTAAGTTGCCACAAGTAGAGACTAGTGCCGAAATACCCCTAAGATTTCAATTTAGCGATATTGAAATGGCAATAACGGATCTAAACACCAAAAAGGCCCCAGGCGTTGATAAAACAAGTAACAAGATGTTAGTTGAGTTGCCCCTTATAGGTCGCAGAATTATTCCTTTTATTTTTAATGCCATCTTACGTCTTGAGTACTTTCCCACAGAGTGGAAGGTATCTTTGATTACTATGATTCCTAAACCAGGAAAAGACCACACAAAAGTAGAATCATACAGACCTATAAGCCTTTTATCAAACAAATCAAAGCTGTTTTAGAGAATATTAATAACTAAGCTGAATCCAATTCTTAGCGCGAAAGGATGTATTCCGAACCATCAATTCGGCTTTAGGAAACAACATAGTACGATCCAACAAACACACAGATTAGTAAATGTAATTAAAAAGACCTTTGAAGAAAAAAAATACTGTTCTGCAGTTAAGCTCTTAAAAAATTATTTAACGAATGGAAAGTTTATACTAAAAGAAGGAGATTTTTTAAGCTCGCCACAACTCATTGAAGCCGGAGTTCCTCAAGGTAGTATTTTGGGACCCATTTTATATTTGCTGAACACATCCGATATGCCAACTAGCAATCAAGTGCACACATCAACTTTTGCGGATGACACATCTTTTTTAAGTATTCATGAAAGTTCCCAGGTAGCGTAACAACTTATACAAGACCACATACTGAATTTCGAAAAATGGTTAGAAAAATGGAGAATAAAGTTGAATGAACAAAAATGTACTCACATAACTTTCACACTGCGTAGGGATTCATGCCCTCCTATTCGCATAAATAACCAAATGATACCGCAGCTTTCAAACATCAAATACCTGGGTGTATACCTAGACCGTCTCCTTACTTGGAAAAGTCACATAGATTTCAAGTTAACTCAAATGAAATTAAAAGCAGTACAACTAAATTGGCTTATTGGCAGAAACTCCACCCTTAGCTTAAATTGTAAACTTCTTCTGTACAAGTCGATCCTCAAACCAATTTGGTGTTATGTCATCCAATTATGGGGCACTGCCTCAGCTAGCAATATAGAAAAAATCCAAAGGCGCCAAAATAAGATTCTACGTATGATAACAGTTGCTCCCTGGTATATAAAAAATTCGAACATCCACAAAGACCTAAACATGCCATCAGTCAAAGCAGAAATAGCGAAACATGCAGTAACGCATTTAAAGCTTGAATCTCATCCAAATCCTTTGGCGCGTAACATACTAAGTGAACCTGGTTACATTCGACTAAAAAGAAGAGATACTGCCTTTCTTGGCCGTACATTAGAGGGATGAGCCGCAAAAAAAATATACAAATTTTGCCGGAACTTTAAAAAAATAAATAAATAACTTTAAAAAAATAAATTTTTTTAGTGCTTTTAAAAGTGTTTTATGAAAAAAACTACAAACGACGCAAAATATAAGTTGAATTTTACTGTTTTCCATAAAATTCATAATCGGAAAAAAATACTGAAATTGTCTCCTCTTTTTGCTGCAAGGGGCGCTCATAAATTAAGTAGTTTTTTATTGTTTCACAAAAATAAACGCTAAAAATTTATTTTTTGCACAAGAAGAAAAAATTGAGCTTTTATAATAACTTAGTATACGAGTATATATTTCCTATAAAATTTATATATATTTTAAACCAACTTTTTATAATATTTTTGCAATTGTTATAAAGAATGCATTTATTTTAATTAAAGCTTAAAAATTGCCAAACTTTTTTGAACAATACAAAAAAAGGAAAAATATAGTCTTCTGGTTTTTTCTTCTTGTCTTCTATTGATCGGCAATCAAAAATTTATAAAATTCGAATCGGAACTTGGAAAAAATATCAAAATGCTTCCTTTTTTTTGTGATTATATTCAATTATAGTTATAAAAATTATTTTCTGTACATACATAAATACTTAAAACAGAATAATTTAAAAATTGCATGGGGTCAATATTAAATATTAATGCCATTATTCATAAAAAATTTGAATTTAAGTAATTTAAATAAAAAATAAAAAAATTGACATAAAGTAAACTTTAATTTTTATATATACTTTACTCTGAGGTGATTACAAGTGAGTGTGTGTGGTCTAGTAAATCTAACGAGCATAACATTTTAATCCACGGAATTGATGTAATATTTTAATTTTCCATAGGTACTTATGATTTAGAACACCTTTCTGAAATTCAAATAATAATTAAATTAAAAAAGTGCTAGAAGCAAATTACAAAAATGTGAGAAAAGTACGGTTGTCGCATACCCGAAATACGTCTCGAGTAAACACGCATAAGGATTTGATGATTCATTTGTTAAGATCCACCGATCCTCTTGAAAATAATATACATTTTGAAGATATTTTTAAATTTATACAAAAAGAAATTGTCGTTAATGATGAAGAGAGCACTTAAAGTAGTGGCGATGGGCTTTGAAAGGATTTCTTTTAATTAATTGCGCGTGATAGAGCGTGAGTAAAGCTTTTCTCATCGTGAGTATGCGTGACCGTGAACCAAAAACAGTCATGTGCACTTCTATATTAATAGGCATTTATAAGTTTCATGAAATTCGCATAATTTTGTTTTATGTTTTCACATTTTTTTCTTGAATAACATAGGAAATATAAACACATTTGCTTTTTTTCAAAAACTAAAAGTTTTCTTAATTTCTGTGTCAACTCCTTCTATTTTTGTCCCATCGTTATATGGGAGCAAAGCACTGTCGACGTGGGCACTGCTAGTTATCAATAAAATTTTGGTGATATTTAAAAAAAAGTGTGCCGAAGATACTTAAATTTGGGGCATACCCACAGCCCCCCTTTGTGCTAGGGGGTCGACCAGTAGCACCATTCAAAAACATCTCTGTTCTGCCGTTCACACTTACACTATAGAGACGATTTCCACAAAAGTATTTATTTAAGGCACAATTTGGAATTGGCAGATATGTTGAAAGAAAGCAAAAGAACAAAAGAGAAATAGGGCAATAAATTGAATTGGGTCGGCAGAAAGCGATGTTAGTAAAAATTATTTGTTAACTAAAATGTTAAAGTTTCTTTTTTAGATCATTTCTATTAAATTATAAGAAATTAATAAATATTGTGTTACTTGTATGCTTTTTACAAATAAAAAACTGTATTTTCTTATAATTGAATTTTTAAAGATATTAAATAAAACCCATCTACTTTTTTTACAGAAAGCAGTCTCATCCAAAAATAACACCCGAAGTACGCAGAGAATTACTGGCGGCTACTTGCCGTGATGTTGAAATGATGGATTGTGGTAATAAACCAGAAGCCGTGCCTATGGAAATGTACACAGACCAAGATGTGGGATATGAGTGAGTTATAAATCGCAAGGATTCAAAAATACAAAGGCATATTAAAATTAAACAATTTTTTTTAATAAAAAATATATGTATGTATTTTTTAATAATTTTTATTCTTATAATAAAAAATAAAACAGCCTTTATTTAAAGTATTTTTAATTAATCATTGGACATTTTATTTGTTAATAGAGTTGTTGTTATTTTTTTATTCGATGATATGAGAATTTTTTAATTTTATATTTGGTTACAAAAAGCATTTTATCACAAAACGTTTATAATAAAAAAGAATTTTAAGAAATAGAAAAATAGAAAGGGGTCATCATCAATTTTTTATATTTTTTATACAATAATATTTAGAAAATAATTTAAACTGTTTTTTATAAATTTTAGTTTTATATAAAAAACAATATAGTTTAACTAAATAACAATCATTCTTCAAAATACATTCTTACTTTACAAATTATTTGAGTCTTAATATTCTTAACAAAATAACGTTTAAAAGTTGTTATTTATATATTATTTTTTAAATATAATTTATTATAATAAATTTATAAAAATAATAAAAGTACATATTTACTAATTAAATTAAATGTATTTCTCATATTAAACAATTTTTTTTTGATTTTAGTTTTAAGAATCAGTTAAGATTTTCTTATCTTTTTTTAAGAAACTATTTTTAATAATGTTTTTCAATACTTTTTATTTTTTTGTATCAGATTAATTACTGGACAAACATTTTTGATTTAATATTATGGATGTTTTGAACTTTGTCATGAAATGGCGTGATATTTTTTTCAAAATTATTGCATTTATGGATGAAAAATATTTTTTTTTTGATAAATGTGTTAGAAACGTTCTGTAAAACTTAAGTTTATCAAAAGTATCATTTAAATCGATAATATATAAAGATAATATGTAAAGACTGGGAATACCTATTTCTTAAACGAACTTACTCATAGCATAACTGTATTTTATTAATTTGATTCATACAATTTTATTTTGTTGTTGCCTAAATAAACTTTTCCTAGCAAATTAAAAAAAATTCTTGAAGGTGTTAAAATCTTATTACCTTGCTTTACATTAAAGATGTGTTATCAATAACCTTATTTAAATATTCATATATAAAAATTTTTAGTTTAAGATAAATCAAAATATATATACAAAACGGTGATCTCTTCAAAGGGCATTACAAGTGACGTTTGTCAGTGCTTAGATGATGCTTAAAAATTCTTTTGAAATAGACATATAAAACAGGTGATCTTGCTCTTTTTTAATTAGAATCAACAACGAATTTTTCGTTCCGAATATTCGTTATAAAAAATAAAATACATTTGTGTCTATGAAAATGCAGATAATCAGTTCGTCGGCGAATGGAATTCTATAAACATAATATAAATTCTGAATTCTATAAACATAAATATCAAAATGAATTCCATGTGCTTTCTTTTTTTTAACTAGCTGCTCCGCCACGTCGTGGTCGTTCTGACAATATTTTGTTCGAGTTTGGTTTGAAAGGTGTCAACACCAAATTCTTACTTTTATAGTGATTCAGTTATGAATTAGGTATTTTCTTTTTGTATATAGAGGTACCCATTGTTGGATAAAATTCTAAAATTTATAATTAATTTTATATTTATTATTATAAAAATAAAATTAATTACAATATTTTTATAAAAAAGACCTATAAATTTTAGAATTTTATCCAACAATGGGTACCTCTATATACATAAAGAAAATACCTAATTCATAACTGAATCACTATAAAAGTAAGAATTTGGTGTTGACACCTTTCAAACCAAACTCGAACAAAATATTGTCAGAACGACCACGACGTGGCGGAAATAATAAAAAAATAAAATTAATTACAATATTTTTATAAAAAAGACCTAGAGCGTTAATACTTAATTATAAAATTATTCAAAAGGTCAAAAATTACAATAATTGTATAATTCTAAAATTTATATAATCTAAAAATTGTAGAATTCTGTTATTATTAAAAAAATATCCCGCTGACAAAAGTAAAAAGTGCTGTCAATTTTGCAGTACTTTGGCGGACTTCCACTAATACTAAGGTACCTCTCCACAAGATTTTATTAAAATTCATCCAATAGTTTTTTTTTCTTCACCATACGTAGTATAAGGTAAAGTATAGTGATCATGAAAAAAATCCAGGTCGGGATTTTGACGGATTTATACGTTTAGAGGTCTCCTGAATCCATTTTGACTATTTTCGCGATGATGTCTGTGGGTGGGTGTGTATGCCACTATTTTTGTGGAGTTTGTACAGGTCATACCGTTTGACATATCAAAATGAAATTTAGTATGTGCCTTTGGTATGTGGAGATGTAGAGCTGTATAGTTTTTGGGCATAATCGGGAGGGGGCAAGGGGTAGTTTCCTTACCCCCAAATTTTGTGAACGCTCTACAGGTCATTCCGTGTGACGTATTAAATAGAAATTTAGTATGTGCCTTTGGTTTATGGAGATGAAGAGCTATATCAGTTTTGGTTTATGGAGATGAAGAGCTGTATAAATTTTGGCCATAATCGGGAAGGGGCAAGGGGTAGTTTAACACCTCAAATCGAAAATATTTTTTTTTGTCGATTCGAAATTACTTTGAACTTTTATTTATTTTGTAATATATCTGTTTCCATTTGGTATGGTAAAGTTGAGTGTAGGCTACTCCAGTTTTTTTTTTAAATATATTTCATGTACAAAAATGGAATTGTGCTCATGTAGATCACAAGTTTTTTTTTTTAAATATAGATTATGATAATATAAATTATAATAATTTATAGTAATTTTATAAGCTTAAGGCCCATTATTATAACTTGCTTTTAGCTAAAGTTAGGGTTTTGTTTGAGGGATAAACAGTTTTTCGTTATTAAAAGTAAGCTAAAAACCAATTTTAACTATCACGTACTATAAGGACAAGTTATAGCAATGAGCATTATCCTCATTCTTATAACAACAAATTTTTTATCGCTCCAACAAAATCCTAACTTTAGCTAAAGGCAAGCTATGATAATGGGCCTAAATAGGTTATTCCAAGGCAAATGCATACCAGGCGAACTCAATGGCGAGCAACTCGAATTTATATCAGGTGGTGTTGAAAGCACAGCTGACATTTATTTGATTACGTTATTTGCCGGCTGGTTCTTTCAAAATTTGTTAATTTAGAAATAAAAATTAAAATGTTCAAAAATAAATATAAAAGACCAGAAATTACAAATATTGAATTTTTATCTTATTTTTTATTTATTTTATTTTGATTTATTTTCAATAACCTAGCCTCTTGGCCATAATCGATTACAATATTCTGCTTACATATTATTAACAATTAGCAAATATTGTAATAAATTTAAATAAAAAGCTAAATTTAACAGTATAAAAATTAAAAAAAATAATTTTTACAAAGCACTACTAAATGATTATTCTCAAAACAAATTCTACAATAAAAAACTAACAGATATAATAAGGCCATAGAAATAATCAAAATAGCAGCAAAGGTTACAGTGGGAGTTAATCTAGGAATTTTCAACTGTCTATTTCTAGTCGATCTACAAAACTCAAAGAAATTAATCAAATATCTAGGTGTTTGTAACCTATATGACCTATAAAAGTGAAACAAGATCCTAAACTTAAATTCATTTAACGAAAACCCGCAAAATTGTAAAACATATGACGAAACATGCTGGTGTAATCTAAGAGAGTAAAAATAGAAATATAATTCACATAGTTCTATTACATATCAGATACTTTAGCCCTTAAACTTTGAGATGAGTAGAAAAAATAATTGCGGAAAATATTTAGAGAAAAGTAAGATTTGACAAAAACCGGGTTCATCGATTGATCTAATGCGGCCATAAATCCTCAAAAAAGGTTTAGAGATGGAAAAGTAAAACAAAAACACAAATCGATTTTTTTTTCGGATTCATGCATTAGATTAAAAACCGCCCAGTAACATTTTTTACTATTGAGAAAAGTTTAGTAAATTTGTATTTTATTCTCGTTCGAAGTTTCTGCTTTTTTTTTACATTTTGCTTTAATATAAATTAAGGCGTGTTAATTTATTTTGACAAAACCATGGTATAATAATACAGGTAAAAATGTTAGAACAGCTGTTTAAATTTGCTTATCTGAAAATGTCAAACCTTGTATAAAATTCTGTTCGCGCACTTAAAAATTAATAATATGTAATTAAAAAAGAAAATTTTTTATGTTACACACTGCATTGTGGACTATTTGCTGTATTTTATTCAAAACTTTATTTAACTTGCAATGTTTACTTAAAGAAAAGAAAAAATATATGTTTATACATATATGTTTTTAAGTAAAACTTTTTAACTAAATTTAAATAAGTTCTCGTAGGCGGAAATTTGTTATGCGGCATAACCCAATGACAATAAAATAACATGATCAGCTGGATTTGATGCTGCCGCTAGGACCATATGCAGCCCAATCAATTCCTGACTTGCTTAAAGCAGCCATATCGGCTTAAGGGTCATTAGATTTAGTTCACAAGTACTGCACATTTATTTAGGTGTCTTTCCTATATCTGCAGGGTTGCTTAAAGCAGCCATATCGGCTTAAGGGTCATTAGATTTAGTTCACAAGTACTGCACATTTATTTAGGTGTCTTTCCTATATCTGCAGGGTCCTTAATGAAGGCGAAACGTACTCAGTAGTCCTATATTGAACCCCACAATGTAAAGGGTCTTTAATATAATAACAGTGTGCCTTCGTTATCTTTATATTATGGCTATTACAGGTGACCAACCAGAACAAATTTGAAAACTGAACTTACGAAATTTTAATCTTGCACAAAATGAATTATTAGAGATTGATCTTTATAAATTTTAACTTTCTTTTTAATTTTTTTTATATTTCTATGTAAACTAGTTTTATTTTTTATTATAATGTTTAATTATTTTTATTATAAAGAATAATTTTTCATGCAAGTGTTTGCAAACATAGCTCATGTTATTTACATTTTTCTTTATATTTTAGTAAAATATTTTGTTTTAGTTTTTTTGAATTCTCCTTGCATATACCTGTATTATTGGGCAAAAACAGGTTGCTTAGTTTTTTTGAATTCGCCTTGCATATACCTATATTATTATGCCATGATAATACAGGTATATGCAAGGCGAATTCAAAAAAACTAAGCAACCTGTTTTTGACCAACTGTGTCAAAATATTTTATTAAAATATAAAGAAAAATATAAATAACATGAGCTGTGTTCGCAAAGACTTCTATGACAAATTATTTATTATAATAAAAGTAATTAAACATTATAATAAAAAATAAAACTGGTTCACCTTTAATAATTAAAATAAATTATACATATGTAAAAGGAAGCATTTTTAAGAAAATGTTTTAAATATTTAGATATTTGTTAAACATACGTATATACATATGTAAGTAATGATATTTAATTTAAAAGTTAAAATTTTTAAAGATCAATATCCAATAATTCATTTTGATCAATTTAAAAAAAATTCTTGAATTCAGTTTTCAAAGTTATTTTGGTTAGTAATCTGTACAAGGTATAATATAAAGAGAACCAAGGCACACTGCCATTATTCTAAAGAGCCCTACACGATTGAGTACGTTTCGCCTTCATTTAGGGACTCTGCAGGTATAGGAAGGACACCTAAATAAATATGCAGTACCTGTGAACGAAATCTAACAAGCCTAAAGCTTATATAGCTGATTTAAGCAAGTCAAGAATCGAGTGGGCTGCATATGGCCCTAGCAGCAGCATCCGATCCGGTCAGCTGAATTTGATACTGCTGCTTTATTGTCATCAGGTTATCTCTAATACCAAATTTCCGCCTACGAGAACTGATTAAAATATGGCTGAAAAGTTTAATTAAAAAAACATACGTAATCTTTTCTTTAAGTAAACATTGCAAGTTAAATAAAGAATTGAATTAAATACAGCAATTAGTTCACAATGTACTGAACAATATAAAAGAAAAACTGTATATTTTTTCGAAATTATAACTAATGTTTAAGTGCGCGAACAGAGTTTTATACAAAATTTGACATTTTCAGATAAGCAAATTTAAACAGCTGTTCTAACAGTTTTACCTGTATTATTATGTCATGTGTATTATTACACCATGGACAAAACCAGCAAACTAGGCAAATTCATACCAGGTAAACTCAATGGCGAATTTGAAATCATACATTTTTTAAAGGAATAAACAAAAAAAAAATTGTAAAAATTAAATTATTTTATTTTTTTGAAATATTTTTTATACTGATTAAATTTTTAGAAAACTGCGGCCTCAGGTCATTGCCGTCTTTCCTTGTATCATTTAACCTTTTGAAAATTATTCTAATTGTTCGAAAAAGAATAAAAAATTGAAAAAAATTGTGTTTTTTTGTTGTTTCGTTTTGTTTTAACCTCTTCAGGCAAGGCGAATCTATTTTACTAGGTGGCACCACGGCGAAGTTAATTATTTTCGCTTTACTTTTTTGTGCATGGCAGCTGTCAAAAATTCGTTTATTTTTTTTTTAATTTGAAAAAAATAGAAATAAAGTTGTAATTATTTAAAAAAAATGTTTCAATATTAAAAAAATACAAAACACTGCCAGAAAAGGTAAGGAAGAAGTGTTTTTAGTTGTAGGATGTGATATTTTAATAAGTGCTTTTGGCGTATGTCGTACATGTAACCAACAACAAAATACATGTGGGTGTTTTTTGGTGTTGTATTTGTTGTCGCGGCGAGTGCACCTTATATAAATTCGCCTTGTCTTTAGGGACGAATTTTTTAAAGTCAAAAAACATTGATTTTATTTTTGTTTTTATTACTAGTTGCTTAGCATATATTTATAACAATTCGTCTCGTACAATTTTTATTATGACATCGTGGGGTTTTTTTTATGCTCAACTTTTAAAGGATAGTGTCTATTCTAATTTCAGGTATGTGATGTAAATCGACCGATTTAAAAAGTAAATCGTCTTTTCAAATCGTCTAATGTGTGATGGATTTCGAGCGATTTCATATTCCACTAATGTTTCATTTTCATATAATTACAACACTGTAAAATCTTAAAATACAACTCAAAACTGTTTATACGTTATTTAGTTACATACATATGTACATTTGACATTTATTGTATATTATATTTGAATATATATTATATTTGAATATTATTTTAATATTTTTGCAAATATTTATCCAACATAGCTTTTGTTGCCGCTGTTTCATTTATCCTTTTGGAAGAAATTAGCGGTGAAAGTAAAGAAAATTTACGACGAAGATGTCTAAGAGATAAATCAGATCCCTTAAGTTTGCCAAAGGAAATGTAAGTTATTAATAATTTAAGAAAAAGTAAGTACATTTGTATGTATGCAATGAATTTATTTTAACAGATTTATTGAATATTTTCGTCTGAACAAGGAAGGTTTTGTAACAATATTAAACAAGATTGGAAGTAATTTAAACCAGTCGTCAATTCCAGCGGCAATTCAATTAGCAGCTATTTTAAGATTTTTCGCAGAAGGTAGCTTCCAAAGATCTGTTGGAAATGACATAATGACTACAGTGTCTAAAAGTATTTCTATTTTACTTCGACTTTTAGAAAGGAACATTTGTCCGGAACTGATAAATATAAGCTCCACCGATGCAGAATTACGATTAAGTAAAAATTTCTTTTATGAAAAATATGGTATTCCTGGGGTTACCAGACGGGACTCACGTTCCATTAAAGGATCCCAAGGGAGAAGATCATCTATTTTTTAATAGAAAAGGTTTTTATAGCATAAACGCTATGATTGTAAGTACATACACGTATTGCTATCAACGTAAAATAAAATGCATTTTATGTATTTAAGATTTGCGATTATAATATGCGTATAATATGCGTTGATGCAACTCGACCTGGTTTCAGCCATGATTCGATTATTTTCAGTATGAGCACTGCTAGAAATTGTTTTTATGGAAAATTATCAAAACGGTGAACGTGGCTCGTGGCTGTTAGCTGATTCGGGATACCCCCTTAAACCGTTTTTAATGACACCGTATGGAAACGCGACGAGTCTTTGCCATCAAAGGTTTAACAAAAGACATGCCTCGGCGAGAAATGTGGTAGAAAGGACTATAGAGGTACTGAAAAGCCGCTTTAGATGTTTGGTATTCTCCTCTAAAAGTTGTTAAAATTATTAATATTTGCTGTGCTTTACACAATTTGTGTAACATTCTCAAAATTAGTAATCCAGTAGAAGTTACAGAAGAACATACACATAATGAAATTGATGACCATAACGAACTGGATGAAGTAGATACCACAACAAGAAACGCTGCAAATATCATACGTGATCACATTGCTGAATTTTTAAGTTAGCGTTAAATTAAAAACCTTATTTAAAAAACATCCTTAAATAAAAGAGAATTTTTTTTTAATAATTATGGATATTTCATTGACATTTCAAGAGGTCTAACTCTAATTGTTTTCTTTTTATTTCTAAATCTTTTTTTCAGGTCATTTTTCATACGTGGCTTTTTCCATTTCTTGATTATGTCTTTTCAACTCTGTTGTAATATTTTTAGTTAAATTTTCTATTGATTTATATACACGTCTTATGTTGGATCCAATTATGTCTAACTTCTCATCAGTTTTTTTTTATATTTCTATTAAAGTTTTTATTGATTTAGAAAGTTCTTCTCCTTTCTTAATGTCAGTGTTAATATATTCTTTTAAATATTTTTTTAAGTCTTTATCTTTTGTCTTTAACTCTTTGACAGCTCTCTTAGAGGTGCTTGGGATATCATCTAAAAAATCATTGAAGTGTCTTTTTCCAAGCTAAACACGCTCATCATCCAATTATTGCTTTTGATTTATTTATTCCCTCTACCAGGGAGTATAATCCATAGATTTGACCAATCAACTCTTCCTTTTTTGAAATATATATTTGATTATAAGGGCCTTCTCCCGTAGAAATAGTTTCTTTCTTGTTGCTTGAAATTTTTTCTTAATACAAGTCTTCCAGTCACGCCATACCTAGTGTATATTTATGGAACATTTTTACATATGCATGTATGTTGCATGTTGTGTGCACTTTTATTATACTTGCATGTAACTTACTTTCTTCCAACTACTTGTATCAAGCTATTCGATTCTACGGTCAAGTCTTTCCATAAATTTTCCACCTCTACTCTACCGCCTTTGGTAAGACTTCGTGCAATATCAGGATGGTTTTCCATAAACTGAATAATTGCATTTTCTTGAAGATTATTCTTATGCTTCCCCCTATTTTTAAATATACATATACATATATAACGAAATAATTTTTTATAATTTTCAGATAAATTTTATTAAATATTTCCTACATTTTTCAGGTTTCGTTGAAGTAAATTGATTCGATTTAAAAACGAATTCAAACTGACATTATCGAATTGTGTCACATAGCAAAATCGTAATTTTTTTATTGAAACAAAATGGAATATGAAATCGTTACAGTAAATCGGCGCTTGTAAACACATCACACTGTTTGTCGATTTCAAAAAGTTTTAGAGACGAAAACGATTTTCATCACATACCTGATTGTTTTCGACTTTTTAGATGGTTCAGAATTTGTACATGGTATACCTATCTTCTGTTACGTTTACATGTCTATATGAGACTTTAAACCCAAGAAGACACATCTTTTTTTCTTTATCATAGTTAAAAAGAATGCAATAATTCAAAATTGATATATTGCAAAATTGGAATGCAATCATGTGATAACACTTTTTGATAATTCCTCTTAAAATAATTTAATTTAAAAATAGCTAAATGTACACATATGTGCCAACGACCCTGAAGAGGTTAATATTTTGTTTATGACACAAAGGCTTTTTTACACAAACAAAATGACCAAGGCGAATTGAATACTAGGTAAAACTGATAGCCCAGTTGAGCATCTTCTTCTACATATGTATATGTATATGTTTTATACCCTCTTATGTCAAAATTTGTTAACATTTTCTTTGCGACATATTATATTAAATATAATTTTAAAATAAAAATTTATTGCACATCAAGATTATGTTATTTATTTTTCATATTCTACTTTTAAATTTTATAATATACTAGCTATCCCCGGCGAGCTTCGCTACACCCATCCACAAAAAATACAATAATCATGATACAAAAGTATGGCCAACCTTTAACTCGAAAACGCATGGTGTTCTTACGACAATACTGTTTCAATTTATATGCAAGGTACGACGCACAGTAGGATTTTGCTGGCAAAAAATACATTTAAGTATAAAGACATTCGAGTATAAAATATCAAAAATGTAATGATGCAGTTTTGTAGAGAACTGTTTAGTTAAGGGAAATGCATCATTAGTTTTTTTTATTTATTTTTCCAAAATAACGCGACAAAGTCACCTAACCGAAACTCTGCAGAAACTGCCTCAGATGTTCATGAATTTCAATGGTTCGGTTACATAATTTCTTTTTGCAATATATATTTTCTGTAAGTATATTTTGAAAATATAGTACTTCCACATAAATTAAATAAAAAATATATTATAAAACGATAATAGTTTACAAGATATTCAGCTTTTAATGATGGAACTTTGTGTGTTTTAAGTTTTTCTTGGAAAAAAAAGGTAAGCTTTATCTAGCTTTGTGCTCTGTATACAACCAAATGAAAGGTGGGAGTGTATTCTTTCGATTTAATAAATAATATTTCCATAATATTCCATACTCTTGAACAAAGTGATAAATTTTATAAAAAAAAGTCACATGAAATTTCACTATTTCAAAGAAACTTCATATATAAAAAGTAGTGCATACATTTAAGCTTAATTATTTTTATGCTTTGAATAATAGCAACAATTTGTTAAATATTATGAATAAGAAAAACAAAATTTACAAATTAGACTGTTATATTCGGCTACGCCAAATCTTAAATGCCCTTCACCATAAATTATTAACATGATAACCTTATAATACCCTTATCACCCACGATGAATGGCATAATAAATCGCGAATTTATATTAAAAAAAATTTATAAAATGTATACTTTTGATGTTACTTATTTCGATCTAGCTAAGGAGCTTATTCGTTGCCTTAATTATATTGATTTGCTAAGCGATTACATAAAATCAAAAAATGCGCTTTTAACAAGAGAAGAAATCAAAGAAGTTAAAGTCGCAATTCGAAGGCGGTTTTTGGGAAATTTTTACAAAAGACAAGAAGAGTCTTGAAGAAATCGAGATTACTTCTTTAAAAAAATTACTTGTGGCTAAGAAGTACGTATCAATCGCAGCATGTTAGTTATTAGAAGGACTAGCAATATATATGAGCTTTTCTGTTAATCTTTAATTCGGGACAGTTTTACAATAGGTGGTTTTACATGCCGGTTACGGTTCACAAAGTATTTATATGGAAGACATTATGCGGCTTAACTTCCAATAGGCCTGCTTTCATAAAGACGAAAGATAGAAAGTATAGGCTACCACGCCCACTGGCCCATTTCATTCTGCATTTTGGCACACTATGCGCATTAGCACAGTGGTTACTCCTGCAAAGTTTGAAGACTATCTATTGTAGTTGGCCTGAAACACGATAATAAGTTTTCACTTTGTATGAGAGCTACATGCCCACTATTCCAATTCAGTCTGTGTTTACGTTGACTATGAACGTTAATATGTGGGTTACTGGTGCGAAATTCCAAGGTGCTACCTATTGCAGTTCTCTAGATACAGGATAATAATTTTTCACTTTGTATGGGAGATACCACGCCCACTATTTCAATCCAGTCTATCTTTTGCTAAACTATGTATGTTAATATAGAGGTTACTGGTGTAAAATTCGAAGGCGCATGCTATTACTGTTACCAAGCAACACGATGATAAATATTTACTTTGTATGGGAGGTACCACTCCCACTTCGAATATCAAAAAATAAGTACCCTATTTTACATTCCGTGTATCTAGTAACAAACAGTGAAAATTTCAGAAAGATCGGTTCGTTGGTGTAGGCAGCTATAGCTTCCAGACAAACATACAAACAAACACATTTTGTGCATTATATACATATATAGATTTTGCAAAATCTAACAAAACTTGTGTGTTTTGTCTAACAAATTTTCTTCTTTTTTATTTTCTTTTGAATTTTTCTTTGGGTTTTTGACAACTGTGGGTGTTTTTACAGAAACAAATTTGCCTATGATTGTTTTTGTTGCCACATTGCGATTACCTAGTATTCAATTCGCATTGGAGTCTACCTTGTGAATATGCCTTGGGCTATTCCATGTCAAATCAACATGGCACTGAAAATGACTACTTCAGACTTCCAAATATAATTTTAAAAAATTTTTCTTAGTTTTTTAACTATACAGCTCGAAGATGAAATATATTCTAATTCCAGTTTTATAATCCCTAAAGAAATGAGTATAGCCTGGTACTCTGTTCAGTTTTTCATGCGGAATGCTGTCAAATTACATATATACAAAATTTCATGAAAAAATGTTGCAGTAGTAGTACTCTGTTTTTGCTGTGGAAAAACATTGAAATGTTTCAGGCAAAGGGACATTATTTCATGTGGAATTTTTCAAACAACAGCTGATCGCTTGGTTTTAATTAACATTTCTAAAACAAAGTGGTATACTTAAAATCAATAAAATCGTAAAATTCTTTTAAATCGCGAGATAGTCATCACATTTTAAATGTCAAATTTTCCGTGTGAAATAATAAATTTTGCTAATCATTTTTCACATTTCGAACAGAGTGCTAGGCTTAATGAATATACATACAGTCTGTCAAGGAATTGTTTTTACATAATGAAAAATGCTTTGTATTTGGCTTTTACTAATTCCATTTTATCTATATGCTTATTAACTTATAAACAACAACAAAAAAAATAGAAAACAACCGCAATTATAATTAAGAAAAGGAAGAAAAACAAAAGAAACATAAAAATTGAGTTGCCAAGAAATTGTTTTTACAATACTTTCAAGTTAACTAAGAGAATAATGTAGCGAACAGTTTCTCACGAAATGGTAAGGCAAGTCTATCAGTAGAACGGGTATTTATCGAATGTAGCTCGAAAGAAACCATTGCTTACAATGCAACGCAAAAAATACGATTGTTCCTTGCTGTAACGCATATGTCCAAACCTGTCGACTACTAGGATGTCTTTATATTTAACAAAGAGATCAAAATGTTTCATTTGTATAACGGTGGGCCCAATAAAGTTTGGGAAAAACCCCTAAAAGCGTTAGAAAGTCGGAACATAATTCCAGTAGTCAATTTTGGAAAACTTTCTGTAATAATTTGTCATTATGCATAGAATGGTTGCGAATCAGTACCTGAATATATTAACTGGTGGTCTAATTTCCATGGTTAATAAATATAGAATTTATGCTGATAGAAAGCCGAATTTTATATTTTATCTGGATAATGATCCCAAACAGAAGGCTCTTCCGGTAAGGACGTGATTTTCTATATCTGTGGCAAAGTACTGTATACTACTGCTCAGAGTCCTGACTTATTTATCCAGTTGAAAATTTGTGGACTTATCTTGAAAAAACATTCCTAAGATGTAGGCGTTCCAAAAGCCAAGATGAGTTAAAGGCTGTAATTTTGGAGGAATAGAATAAAATTCTAACGGAATTAGTGCAAAAATTAGTTTATTCCATCAAAGCATGCAGTGATTGATGCCAATGGTAGCCATACAAACTACTGATTGTCTTACAATCGCATTTTTTTCATATTATCTTAGTATGTAAAAACATTTTCTTGACAGCAAAAGTCCGGAAGTGTTTCTGTTTTTAATCTGGTTTTTCATCCTTATTTTTTCTGGGTTTTCTTTTTTGATGTTATTCGTAAGTTTACATATAGATAAAATTAATTTAGTAAAAAAAATAATAAAAAAGGAAACAACATTTTCTATCATAAAAGTCAAAACCAAAACTTTTTTCACTATGTGTTCATGCCGGGTCAATGATAGTTATCCAACCCTGATTAACAGTGTGGTTATAATATTACATCGTAGGAATTGACTCCTAGAAGGCGCTGTGGTTATCGGTGTATATCTTTGGTTTTATTTTCTTATTAACTTGTTGCGGCTGCTTTAAATGGTATGGCGGCCATTGTTTAATATACCTTTGCGTTAACAACATATATTTGTGAACTAAAATAATTATTGGAGGATCCTAAATAAAATATAGGGAAGTAGTGTTGAGTACTTCTCTTATCAAAAAAAGAAATAAATAAAAATTGTTTTTGTTTTGCGTGGAATATACCACTAGTCTTTCAGCCAAACTCTCGGTGCTCCAAGAGTGGCGAGCTAAAAACTATGTAAAAACAATTCCTTAACAGACTCTATATATGTATATACATAAATAAAATGTTTCAATAAAATCTGGAATGGTAAATTTGAAAACATTGTTTTTGGTTGATTTGACATGGAATGACTCAAATATACATTTCGTACACAGTTAGGAATACATTTCAGAATTTATATGGCATCTACAGTGGCTCACTCCACTTATCACCAAAAGGTTTAAAAAGGAAAAAGTCAAAAGAATCAAAAGGATTTACAAAATAAAAGGATGAAATTAGTTAGTTTATTTCATTTACATTAAAAATACATAAAAAAGTTATAATTAAAACAACATTTTGAACAAAAAGTAATATTAGGTAAATTAAGACAAATATTCATGTCACAGTGATGCTGTTATGGAGATGTATGTATATGCTTTCCTCTGTTGAGAGTGAACCTACAGGGTGGCCAAAACCGCAAAAGGTTAATCATTTCGCAAGCACTTAGAAGGGCTCTAAGGGTGGACCCAGGCAACTCCGGGTAAAATACACTAGTTATATATATAATTTTAATTTTTCTTATTATTTTATCAACATTTTTTATATTTTTAGAATTTGGGCAAAACCACAGTTGCATCACTAAGTACTACTAGATTTTGAGTATATTTCGTTAAAATCTAGTGACAAATTAGATTTTGATTTGTATGGGAAATCTAGTAAAAGCAACTTTATTTTGCTTGAAATCTCATAAGTACTAGATTTTGGTCAAGTGTAATTGAACTATGTACAGTCTGTCAAAAAATATTGACATAATGAAATGAAAATGCTTTGTTTTTGGCTTTTATCATAAAGGCATAGAGTCTTTTTAATGTTTTAATTATTTGTTTCCTTAATTCCATTTTATCTATATAACAACTAACAAACAACAACAACAACAAATAGAAAAAAGCCACAATTATAATTAAGAAAAGGAGTTGTCAAGGAATTGTTTTTACAATTTTTGATCTTGTTGTTATTTTCATAGTACAGTTAATTTTTATTGGTCAACCATAAATATTTTCAAAATTCGTTTGATCAATGATAAGCATTATTGAATTTTTTTCTTGGATTTCCACTTTTAACACTAACATCATGTTAGTATTAAATGTAGACTGCCCATGTTATATTATTTCCAAGTTTTGGCATGGTTGTTAAAACATTTGTTATAAGAAGTCTTTTATAACATGACAATGACGTTGTTGTTGTATTTTAGGTTGACAGTAGTATTTGCGAACAGCGCCATCTGTTGCTTAATAGTACTACTACTATCTTCTGCATTCTATTTATCTATATTCTGCATACTATCTAAGGATTCAAACAACATTGTTGGAAAACAGAAAATTATGTTTAAACAGAAAATGACATAAACATGCATTCTTCACCTATAACAACATGCACAAATTAATTCCGTTGCTCTGCCGGCGTCATGTTTATGTTTTGTTCAGTTTGATGACTAGTGAAGCTTAAGCTGGATTCATCAAATTTGTCTGGACAAAATTTTTGTTCGAACAACATTTTTTGTATGCGTAGTTTCACACATAGATAGTCAACTGAAACTTTAAAAACCTAAGTCTTTTGTCAAAAAACCTAAGTCTAAGAATGTATTGGTAGGCAAAATTGTGTGTTAAAAAAAAAAAAAATAAAATTCCCCAAAGCACCTAAACTGCACATAGTTGTATAAAATATTTTGTAAAAGCAGAATATTTTTTACATTCAATTATAGATTATATGAATTTTATTTGAACTATTTTTGAATTAATAAATTAATTATTTTAGGCTTAAGTTCTTTTTTAGATGTTAAAATTAAATAATTCTTTTGCTTTTTAATAAAAATATGAATTTTGTTTTTTTCTAATATATTTATGTGCGAAAAACGTTAAATTGAATGCTAATTTTAAATATTTATTATATTGATATGAAAATTTTCATTCCCTAAAAGACAAAAAAATGCAATACATATGTACTGTGTAGAAATAAATTTCACCAAACAAATGTCAACAAAATTAAATTTATTTTCTATTAAAAAATTTAAATTACAATAAATTGTTAAATCATTTTTTGTGCAAAAATTCAAAATTGTTTAAATATTTGGAAAGTGCAATAGAATATCGCATAATAGTGTCTAAAGTGAATACAAATTTTACTCCACTGAGTGTGTTGAATTCACACCGTACCCGTATGTGTGAAGGCATTTGTAGCCACGTTTTTTTACATTTGGAGAGTTTGCCATCTATGTGTTATCCATGGTTTCACAGTGACTTTGTCCAGCTTGATTTGGTTTAATTTTCCGTTATGCCAACTAGCAATCGAGTTCACACATCAACACTTGCTGACGACACTGCTTTAATAAGCATTCATGAATGCCCCCAAGTAGCATCCCAATACTTACAAGACATATACATACATATGTATTTTATTTGGAATTGTTGGTAAAAAACGAGAATAAAAATTAACGAACCAAAATGTAGTCACATAACCAGGGATGTCAAAAGTACCGATTTTTGCCGATTTTTACTCTTAAAAGTCACGAAAAGCCAATTGCCGATTTTTGGTCAAAAAATGCAGATTTTATCAAATCAATTGATTTGATAAAATTTAATATATAAATTTTAAATTCACAATATCTATACATACATATGTACATATAATAAAACTGTAAAAGGAAAATTTTTTTGACAAAACCTTTTATTTTTGATAGCATTTACAAAACTCTAGAATAATTTTAAAACTTTTATACATTTTATATAAAGAAAATATATATATGTATAATGAAAATATAAAAAATATACAATGTATAAACCTGAACTCAAGCATTATAAAAGTAAGAATCTTAAAATTTGGTGTGGAGTACTTTTAAAACAAAATCGAACAAAATATTGTTAGAACGCCCACGACGTGGCGGGCACAGCTATATATCAGTTGTTAATAAACGCATAAATTTTATATAGACATGCTCATTTAAATACGGAAACGGTTTGATTTTGAAATTAACTTTAAATCACTAAGTTTTATAAATCGATATGTAATAACGAATAACAAAATTAAGACTATTTCTGATATCCTTAAGGATTTTATCAATTTCATTGATGGAAATTAAAAACAAGCCTTAGATTCTGAGTACCCAGAATTGCTATTTTTTGAATTTTTATATAATTTCTGATTTATAGCGCGGAAAATCCGCAAAAGCTTTTAAAATTGTAACAGAATTTGTGAAAAAAATTATAATTCTGCCACATTCGTCCGCAAATATCGAATGAATATTTAGTGGTCATTTAAAAAAAGCAAATATCGATGTTCCATAGAATATGAAACTTTAAAGGAATTATTATTTGAAACTTAATAAATCCAGTTGTATTGACATATTAAATATGATTGAGCAAAAATGTAAAATTCTGAAACGTATTCCTAACGGGTTCGGGTCGAAATCCTGTCTATAACAAAATCCTGTTTTTCATAATACTGTTTTACAAAATACTGGATTTGCTGTTTTGCAAATCAGTACTTAAGTTTCTAAAATTTAAAAAAAATTTTCACTGTAATAATTAAGTAAAATTTATCTCAATTAAAAAATAGATAAAGAACTATTATAAATACGTAAAAAAAAGAAAATACATACATAAGGAATGTAAATCTCGTGTTGTAACAAAGATTGTTATATATCTATATATATATATATATATATATATAGAGTTATAAGAGAAAAAGGTGTGAATTAACCCAAACAGGCTACCTAAAGAGAATTGCAAAAAATCTTGTACTATTTTAAGTTTATAAAATGCGTACACAATCATTAAAAGAGTTAGAAGAAAAAGGTGTGAATTAAGCCATATCGCCTAAAGCGAAATTCCAAAAATTTTGTACTAATTTCAGTTTATAAAATGCATTCAAATTAATTTTTTGTTAAATGTTTTTGTTAATTTTTGAAAATTATGTATTTTTGTTGAAGTTATTTTTAAGAAAATAAATTTTGTAAACCAGGGGCCTAATCACCGCATTCGATATCGAGTAAAGTATCGTATCGAATAACATTTCGATACGAGTCGAGTAAGCAAATTATGTATTTCGACATGTATCGTATCGTAATTTTTATCAAATTGTAATAGATTAATAAACATATGTTTTCATTTTGTAAACAAATGAACAAATAAAAAACACGCTTTAACACATTTACGAAAAATAAAATAATATTTAAATGAATTTATATAATATGTGAATTAAAAATTCATAGTCGTATAGCTTCTCAATTAATCAAGAACAACTGCGTCCATATGTGAGTGTGATCTTTGCAGAAAAATCTTAACCAACACAAATAATTTCATTTCTTCATTGAAGCCTTCCAATGCGACGTGTGCAACAAGGCATTTACTACTCAGCATAGTTTGCAAGGTCGCAAAATCGGACACTCGGGGCAAAGGCCACTTATTTGTCGTATTTGGAACAAATCTTTTGTGGCCAGGAACACATTCACACCAGTGAAAGGATGTTTAAATGTGTCTTTTGTCCAATTGCATTTGCTCAGTGCACAAATTCGGTCCGTCGCAAGAAATCTACACATTTGAAATAAAAATTACATAAAAAAATAAACATATGTTTAAGATCCTTTAAGCGCAAACGTTTATTAGACTATTCAAATGAGAGAATGGCCACACAAATGTCAAGTATGTGGCGCTGGATGTGTCTATCAAGAATACTACATAGTGGCTAAAAACCATACGCCTGCGAAGTATATAGCCAACAATTTAATAGTCGCGGCAATCACAATGCGCCCAATTTCACATTTGTCTTTAGCTTGCCAGTGTACAGCGTGGTTAATAATTACTTGGAACGATTTGGACAATTTTATAATTCCTTTCGTATGGGTTAGATTTACACATTGTCAAATTTAAAATTTTAACTTTTTGTATATTACATGTATGGAAGTAATTTTTTGTATAAAAATAATTATTTTTGTGTAAAAATAAACTTGTAAAACAAAATATAATAATATTTTGTCGCTAAAGAATTACATTTATATGCATAAGATTAGCATAGACGTATCGAATGAAATCTCGATCGATCAAACTTTTTTATTACTCGATATCGAATGCTATAATCTCAAATTACGATACTTTTTATTCGATATCGAGTGCCATGATACCACAATGAAAAATTACGACAGAATTTAATCGATATCGAATGCGGTGATTAGACCCCAGCATTTTTACTTTACAGTATTTTGCAAAACAGTATTTCGAAATCCAGTATTTTGCAAAACAGTATTATGAAAAGCAGGGTTTTTAAGTTTTTTTTGACCAGTATTTTGTCCAAACAGTATTTTGCATAAGAGGATTACATACGTATCCCATTCCTAACTGCATACGAAAAAATTAACTTAAATTATTTTATTATTATTTTTAAAAATTTTGTGTTCATGTTTATAAAACCATAAATCACTTTGACTTTAAATATTTACATACGTTTGTAAAATTCATAAAACTATTAGGATTTGTTATTACTTTTGTTGTTTTTTAAATAAAATTGAAATAAAACCTCAACAAATAGCTAGTTTTATTTATGCGGATTTTCTTGCCGATTTTCTAAACTGAAGTACCGAAAATGCCGATTTTTTTCTCAAAAAGTGCAGACTTTTCATCAAAATCTTCTGGCAGCCCTGCACATAACCTTCAGTTTGAGTAGAGACTCATTCCCTACTATTCGAATAAATAACTAAACCATACCTCAACACTCAGAGGTCAAATACCTCGGATACATCTCGATAGACTTTTAACCTGGAAAATTCACATTGAAGCAAAAGTAACCCAAATGAAGTTAAAAGAAGTGCAATTAAATTGGCTCATTAGTAGAAACTAAACCCTAAGCTCAGATTGCAATCTTCTAATATATGTATAATATTATTCTTAAATCAATATGGTGCTATGTTCTTAAATATGGGGTACTGTCTTAGCCTCAAATTTAGAAAAAGCTGGAAACGCATCCAAATCCGCTGGCCTGTAACATCCTAAACAATCATGGCTACGTTCGACTAAGAAGGAGAAATATTGCTTCTATTGGCCGAACATCAGAGAGAGGACCAACAAATGATAACTGCAACCGTGAATAATGTATATACATATATATTTTTTAAATTTTTTACTTTTACTTTTAGAGTTACGATATGAGCACTTATTGTTAGTTCATTATTTTGAAGATACAATAAATAATATGATGTGTTGCGCTCTAATTTAATAGAAAATCATATTATTCTAATTGCAGATTTGGTGTGGTGGCCTTATGCCACAAGAATTATACAAAAAGTATAATTCTTAGTTTCTGATAAAGATTAAATTCTCTTTTGCACCATAGAACTGTGACGAAGTTTTTAATTTTTGGATTGCTATCAGACAGAGCAATATGTTAAATAATATGATTGCCTTTTTTAAAGAAAAAAACATGGTGTAGTTTTCAAAAAGATAAAATCATAATCAAAGTGATGTGGTTATACCGTACATTGAAATTGAAATGGAGCAAAGCTTTAGGAAAAAAGATGGGTTCAAATTAAACCTGGCTGGATTTTGTGATTGATTTTGAGTGACTTTGTCAAGGTATGAATCAAAAGAAATAAGTTTCAAATAATCATAGAATAAAATTGATTATTTATTTCTGAAGCGATCAGTCAAAGAATATGTAGTTGTTGATGATGAACTAAAATTAATAACCTTCATAATTAATTAAAGTTTTTGCATATTTTTTGGTTGTTTTCAATTTCAGAATGACATACAATAAAGCTAGCTCTGAGAAAACAAGGCGCGGAAAAGTTGATTAGTTCCAAATCACCAAGTCAAATATAAAAAGCTACAAAAAGAAAAGTGCTTATCTGTTTATCAAGCTCTTTCATTATATTTTGAATTGGAATAATCTATTCTGAATTATAACACTCTGCGATGCATAGTTATGATTCGTCTGATTGTGAACAATACCACGCAACTACAACACGCTATAAACCAATGCATGAGTTTTTCATATGTGTTTACTCAAAAGATGTCAGAGTGAGAGCGAGTTCGTGCTACATAGCAGGTTGTGTAATGGTTTGTAGCGCCTTGTAGTTTCTTCCCCTTGATTCTTTATTTTTAATATGTACCAAGTAGCATCACCACATTTACAAGTCCACATAATAAATTTGGAAAAAATAAAGGTGAATGATCAAAAATACACTCATATAACTTTAACACTGCGTAGGGACTCATGCCCCCTTTTCGCATAAATAACCAAATACTTCGGCATACATCTTGAACGTCGCCTTACCTGGTAATGCGACGTAGAATCCAAGTTAACACAAATTAAGTTAAAAGCAGTCAAACTAAACAGGTTTATTGGCAGAAACTCTACCCTCAGCTTAGATTGCAAAATTCTAATGTACAAGTCGATCGTTAAACCAATTTGGTGTTATGGGATTCAATTATGGGTCACTACCTCAGCTAGTAATGTTGAAATATTCATAGGCGCCAAAATAAGATTCTACGAATGATCACAGTTGCTCCCTGGTATATCAAACACTCTAATATCCCCAAAGACCTAAATGTGCCAACAGTTAAATCAGAAATAGCGAAACTTGTGGTAACGTATTTGAAGAATATTGAAACTCATCCAAATCCTTTGGCACGTAACATTCTTAATGCTCCTGTTTATATTCGACTAAAAAGAAGAGATATTGCTCTTCTTGGTCGTACATTAGTGGAATGACACAGAAATAACTTCAACAATCATAAAACATACTTTATTTTTGCCTAGCACTGGCTGGACTTAACAATTACACAAAAGCCCTTAAAAGTATTAATGACATGGAAAACTCTTCGTCTGAGTCCATTACAAAACAATAAAAAGCTTCTCTCCGACATCTTGTAGCATTTGTATAGCACGAACTATTATCGTTTCTAGCTTCGCTTGTAGCGAGCACTATGGTCTCAGCCTAAAGCATGGTCACGAGTTCAATACTTAACCGTGGCAACATCTATTTTTCTGATATTTATTATTTCTTTCTGTAATACATATCACAGCACCCTTCTTCGCCGGTATTATCATATAGCACTAAATTGCCGGCGAAGCAAAATAATTATAAAATGACTATATGTTCTGCTAGTGTCTAATTACATTTTTCCCATTTTTCTTTAAAAATTTAATTTTACCCAATTTGTAAATAAATATTCTTCAACTACTATTAGTAGTCAGAGAGAATAAAAGAACTTAAGCTTAACTTTAACAATTCATTCATATGACTATACTACTTCAAATTAATTCGCCTAAATATCACTAGAGGCGCTCCAACACTATTTCAAAAATAAACATTTCGTGCAATTGCAGTGTTGCCGAGAGTGTCTTATCTACTCCTTGTATACCTTTCCAAAGGAAGTAACACGACTAATGTTGGTATTAGCTGCCTGAGTGTTACTTCTCCTTTAAAAATATTCCTCTTAGACATGTTACGGGCCAGTGGATTTGGATTCGTTTCAAACTTTATTAGATACTGCATTTTTGCTATTACTGCCTTAACTAGTGCATAATGAGATCTTTGTGGATGTTCGAGTTTTTAATATACCAGGGTACGACTTTAATAATTTGTTAAATCTTATTTTGGCGTCTTTGAATTTTTTCTAAATTTCAAGCAGGAAGCACCATATTTGTTTAAGAATCGAATTATAAATTAGAAGCTTGCAATCTACCAATAAGCCAATTTATTTGCCTTTACCTTAATTTAGGTTAGTTTTGCTTCAACATGACTTTTGCAGGTTAAGCGTCTATATACACTAACATAGTAAGTTACTTTTAATTTCTACATATAAATAGGTAAGAAATAAACAAATAAGTTTGCAGAGAACCATACCATTGTGCCTTTTTATTAAAAAAATATAGAAGGTTGAAAAGAAAATTGGCTGCTGTATGGTATTTGATCTCTGAGTGTTGGGGTATGGTTTTGTTATTTTTTCGAATATGGGGACATGAGTCTACGCAGAGTGAAGGTTTTGTGAAGGAATGCTATTTGGGGGCTTTCATGGATGCTTAGAAAAGCAGTGTCATCAGCAAAAGTTGATGTGTGCTAGTTGGCATATCCGATGTGTACAGCAAATAAAAAATGGGTCCCAATATACTACCTTGGAGAACTTCAGCTTTAATTGATTGAAGCGAGCTTAAAAAATCTCCTTATATATAAGAATAATACAGCTAATAAAAATTAGTAGCAAATTTTGCTTTAACTTGTAAACTAGACCTTCATGTTATACTTTGTCGAACGTTTGAGAAGCGTCTATGAAAAGCGAAGAATAATATTTTCTCTCCTGGAAAGCCTTTTTTACTACATTTACTAAACTGAGCGTTTTTTCAAGAGTGCTGTGCTGTCTTCTAAAACCGAATTGGTGGTTCGGAATACATGTTTTTTTCGCCCGAAAATTGGGTTCAGCTTAGTAATTAAAATTGTCTCAAATAGTTTTGATATATTTGATAATACTGTTCGAATATGGTTTTTGTTTTGAAAGCAATCCGCACCGAATTTTATTTCAGGAAAATCTGGAAAGATCGTTGTATGCTCTATTTTGGCATTTGTACCCTAACGCTTCCGAACATACCAAATGACTTGAGAAAAAATTTGTAAAAGCTTACCTACCTAAAGCCTAGTACTCTGTTCGAATTTATGTAACATGTTGTACAACATTTATTATTTCACAAGGAAATTTGAAATTTAAAATGAGGTGTCTATCTGGCTATTTTGAAGAATTTTACGATTTTATTGTTTTTAAGTATACTACATATTGTTTTACAAACGTTAGCAAAAGCTGTTGGTTTAAAAAATCCACATCAAATAATGCCCATTTGCTTTTTTACATAATTGTAGAAATATCTTTACAAATTATGTAAGTAAAAAAGAAGTGCGACTAATTTCCACAAAAATGTGCAACTAAATCCTAATGAAGAGCAATGGACCACATCAACCAGCTTTCTATGATCTAGGAATCCCAGCACATCGCGACCTCCTTCCCATAAACACCTTTTTAGAATAGACTGTATCTTATTAGCCACGACAAGAGTTGGTACATCAAAATTTAGCACACAACACTACTATGAAGAGACACTGCCTAGAGACTGCATAGCTTCCTCAGAGATAGATACACACACATATTAACCACATTTTTAAAAATTGCCTCAGAAGTGCCATAAATAAGATGCTTGATGAGATCCTTAACTGCAATAAAAAAACCCAGAAAACAAATAAAAAGTATTATTAGCTCCGCCAAAGTGTTAGAAGAAATTCAAACAATCATATACATACGTATGTATGGTGTATAGGCCTAGTAGCCCAAAATATTCGTTTCTGCATTTAAATTTATTTTTAAATACATAAATAATTTAACAAAAAAAAAATAATAGTTTATCAAGCATTGTTAAAAAAATGCTTGTGAATTTACATTTTATAAATATTATTATAAGCGAAATTAAGAAAAGCTTAAAACACACTGTTTTTATAAAGCTTATTCTCAACTTGTATTGTAGTTTGATTGCTATATGGTATGTTGGGTTGTCACATATTGTATGAGATTATTTAATGGCATGCGATGGAAGGTAACGAACTTTGTAATGTTTTAGGATTTAAGTAATATTAAAATAAGATATATATGTATGTATGTATGTATGTATGTATGTATGTATGTATGTATGTATGTATGTATGTATGTATGTATGTATGTATGTATGTATGTATGTATGTATGTATGTATGTATGTATATATGTATGTCAGTGTGATTTTTTTATAGTACGTCTACATGTGCGAATATTTTATGAATACATACAGATGACCTTAACAACTACATATATTTATTTTTATGTTTGTAATATTTGTTGTTGTTTCTATAAGTATTGTTTTGTTATCTCACTCAAACATTTTGTCAAAAAAATAAATAATTTCGTTTTTCCCATTTTTAATGCAGATTGTAATATTAATCATGCAAATAGTGTGACTTTTTGGTTTTGACAATAATTTAATTTTTTAAATAAATAATAGTTGTAATCTATATTAATGTTAGTTGTTTTAAATTTTGTTGTTTTTTGTTATTTTGTTTATAGTAATACTTTATTTAAATAAATCATACTTACACTTAATAAATAATAGCTGTTAAAATAATAATATACAGACACATACATTTACTTTCATATACATATGTACATACATTGTATATGAATTATTTAATTAGTTATTTGTATACAATAATACATTTAACAATTAACGAAAGCGTTCCCAAAACTATTCTATCACAGGACTTAAAACACAACAGCTGTGAAGTGACTAAATGAACAGACACTCACCAATTAATGAAGTTACTGAATATTGCTGAAAAGGTGTTCCGAGCTAAAAGATTACTGTCCTTACACAAAAGATGTACAATTTTTTTTTGTTTAAACTCTAATTTTTTATACAAAAATTGTCATCAAGTAAAATTCAATTAAACTTGATTTCTTTTGTATGTGTATGATAAAAATAAATAAATTTTTATTTGCAAGTTCGGATAATTTTGAGACCACCCTCATTAAGGCATATGTATGACAAAAGAATATAAAAAATTTAATTTTTAAATTTAATTCTATTTTAATCTTAATTTCATTTAAAATAAATTATGCGTAAAAATTAACTTTAAAACATTGAATATTTGTTTATACGAGTATTTAGTTTTCAATTATTTAAGTCATGTTCTATGAACATTTGGTACATGTTTTGTTTTTGTTTGTTTTTATATTTTTTAAGGTTTTTGATTCATGTTTATTTTTTCCGTAATTTGATTTTAATTTATAAAAATTATCTTTAATTATTTTAAACAGTTTTGGTTTTTGTTTTGTTTTGTTTTATTTTATAATTTATGATTAAATTTATGTATAAGTATATTATGAATATTTTTTTTTATTTTATTCTTGTACACATGAGTATAATAAAAAATTTGTTCCATTTAGTTTTCGGTTAGTAGTCACATTTAAATCTAAATGTTTTTCTTTTTTTTAAATAAGTTCAAACAACGTACTTTAACAGATGCAGTATGATTACTAAAACATCATCTAATATTTCAACTGCAAACGATTGAACAAATTACCAAAAATGACAGTAACAATTATAGTTACACATTAAATATGATGGGGCATTCCCAATTGCAAATAACTGATAAAGAACTTAAGTCAATCACAAATATAAATATCGTATATTATATTAGCCGTATTCAAAAGTATACTCTATGACAAGTTTTGGATGAATATTTGTCATAAAATATACGATTTTTACAGTTAAACACAATTTTTACAATTTTTCCCCTTAAGTGGTGGTTTAACTATCAAACTCCATAGACAAAATTAAAAAAATGTTCCCCTTCGTTGTGAGGCTACGTGATGAATGTGCCTTATCAAGCAATCTTAATTTCTTTTTAAATACGAGCATATTTCTCTATAAAAGTTATTTAAATAGAAAATGATTACAGTTGAAGTAAGTACCTTGCAGATAAATGCGAAAAATGATGGCTCAAGAAGTATGTAATCATCGAGAAAATGCTTTACATTCTCCAAATTGTTGTTTATCTGTTTATAATAGCAAACTTAAGCCTGAAAAGTAATTAACTCATTATTGAGTTTTAGAAACCAAACTGTGATTTTTCTTCAGTTATTTTTTATATGATTCTTTTTAACGCTCTATTTTTCGGTTGAGTATAATCAAAAATATCTGCAAGCTTTTTAATATACAACTAACGTGATCCGGTGTTGGGATTTGTGGTACAATTGTACTAAATTTGGTCTAGAGCTAACTAAATTGCAACATTCTTGATTTATGTTCAGGACTTTTATGTTATAACCTTTTTATGTATAAGTCATAGGTAATTTAGTTGCAAGGTCTTTTTGCTGAACTGCAGCGTTTGACCGTTTCCGGCAGAATTCAGATGATATATTTTTGCTTCTATCGTAAGGTATTTTTAATTATTCTTTTAAGGTATATTTTCAAAGTATATTTGAAATCTCTTATTATGTATATTAATTGTTTATATTTTATTACAATGGCCACTACTTTTCAGTTGTTTTATAGATCTTTTGTATATTAAGTAAAATTCGGTCGGCTATTATGTTACAAAATTTGTTTGGCTAGAAAAGTTCGCGAACACGCCTCATGCCAATTATTTTTTTCTTTTTCTTTCTTTATATTTTTTTTAATATTTTGAAAAAGTCGGACAAAAAAAGGTTGCTTTGTTTTTTTTCGAATTCACTTTGCATATATCTGTAAAAATATGCCTTTATTGGTTTATTACCAAGGCACATTCTCTAACGCTGTCATATATTTTTCGTTTTTCTTTTCTATTTCCTTTAAAATTAATATATTCACAAATTCAGATATTAAATGAAGTTGTTCTGTTATTTTAATAAATAAATTAATAGTTTTTAACTAAAAACAGGAATTGTAGGATTTAATTTCATTGATATCGTCATGTTATATCGTCATATAATTAGAAGTAAAATTTATCAATAGAAACAATATAAGCTCTGTTTCTAGCGACTTTACCTTTTCAAAATATTTATTTTTTCTAATTTGCATCAAATTTTTCTATCATTTATTTTTGAGAAACTCCTTCACTATGTCTGAGTAACGTAAATAACAACTTTTTTATAGAACTTATGTATTTGAAATTTTGAATGATTTTGTAGTTAAGGTACCATAATAGATTAAAACGCTGTTATTGTTGTTATCAGATTAGCATTTTTTGTGTTATTAAAACGAATTTACTGAATTGTAAATTTTTCAATAAATGAAATTATTAACTTTATGCTGCAAGGCCGAATCTGTAATTTTTAGTTATTAGAAAATATTTGCATATATTTCCGTTTAGCAAACGACATTATTCTACAGCTGAACCTTTTGACAAATAATTTTGAAAATATAATATGTATGTGCTCTTATACATATCGAATACTAAATCATAAACAGTCGGAACTTTAAATGCAAAAAACTGTATTCAAAAAAACTTGGTTTCAATTTTATAATAATATTGAGTTCCAAAGTCACGGTATTTTTTTATTTAACCTTTATGTCAACAGCAGAAAAATTATACGTACGTCAACAGCAGCATACCCGGGTATACACGTACATTTTGTATGTATGTGATTTTTCTTGGTTTTGAGTTTGTTTATGTTTTGTTGCTTTTGTTGTTGATTTTACGTTGGTGTTTTTTGTGTATGAATATTTAGAATAACGGCGTATTTAGCAAACATAAGTTATTATTGTGAGTTTTTGGTTGCGATCAGTCGTTTTTTTTGCAATAATAATAACACATAAGATCAGTGTAAGAGTAAAGTGAATAAAATGGCAGATGGTGAATGGCTTACTCCACGACAAATTAGTGCACTAGGTTATGAAGAAAATCAAGAATACATTCGTCAGAGATTAGAAGATTTACAAGAAGAAAATAGCGAAGATGAGCCATTCGAATCTATGGATGCTACAGGTGATAACGAAACTGATGTAGCTGCAGATTGTTCCGATGTAGAAGAAATGCAGTTGCCCGAATATAACCCTGACGACGAAACTGAAGATGATACTGACGACATACCGAGTGAAAGTGGAGAAAATTATATTAGTAAAGATGGAACTACTTGGTCTACTGCACCACCGCCAACTGCCAGATTCCTTACCCACAACATTTTGAGATCTGGAAACTATGGACCAGTACGAAGTACACAAGGTCTATCCATTGTGGAAACATTTCGATTAATAATTTCTGATGAAATGTGCGACATTATTATTCTGGAAACAAATAGAAAAGCCAACCAATGCTATGAACGTGAGAATGCACAAAACCCAACAAGGGAGCAGCTTACATGGAAAGCAATAACAAAAAGTGAGTTCGATGCATATTTGGGCCTTTTTTTGCTGAGTGGTGTGACACATTCTGGTTACGTTCACACTAAAGATTTGTGGAAATCAACCTCACATCCTTTGTATCGAGCTGCCATGAGTGTACAACGTTTTTGGGCTATAAGCCGTTTTATACGTTTCGACAACGGAAACACTCGCCAGCAACGGAAAAAAACAGACAAAGCGGCAGCAATATCGGACATATTTTTGATGCTTAATAATAATCTGCATAAAAATTATAGAGCAGGACCCAACGTCACTGTTGATGAACAATTGTATGCTTTCCGAGATGGTACTGGTTTCACACAATACATACCATCGAAACCCGCCAAATACGGAATCAAAGTATGGTGGGTATGTGATTCCCTTTCTTCTTATCCTTTGAAGGGACAAATCTACACGGGAATGGCGTCATTCGGTGAACGGGAGAAAAACGTTGGAGAAAGAGTGGTGAAGGACTTGTGCGTTAATCTTTTCCGTGGAAGTGGACGAAACATTGTTTGCGACAACTTTTTTACCAGCTACAATTTGGCAAAAAGTTTGATGATGGAAAGCAATTTATCGATGTTAGGTACAGTAAATAAAAGAAGAACATTTGTACCACCGCAATTCGCTGTTCCAAAAGGACGTCAAGTAGAATCCACCATATTCGGTTTTAGTAACAAAATAACAATGTGTTCTTATGTGCCCAAGAAAAACAAAACTGTTGTAGTGCTTTCCACCACGCATTGCAAAAGCTAAGTGGAAGGTCTAAAGAAGAAGCCTGTAATGATATTAGACTACAACAAGAGTAAAGGTGGCGTTGATAATATGGACAAATGTTTGGCAAAATATTCAACCAAACGACGAACAAATAGATGGCCTTTGGCTTTCTTTTATAATATTCTGGATGTGGGTGCCTTTGCTGCATTCACAATTTATGTGGGGAACAATCCAGAATTGAAGACTTTTACAAGCCGTCGGCGAATGTTCCTTCACAAACTAAGCGAACAACTGGCGCAACCTAAAGTAGAAATAAGAGCCAAAAATAATAGAATAACGAGAATATTTTCTACACGAAATGCCATTGAAGTTATAAAAGGTGAACCTTTGAAAATAAAAGATAATGCAATAGGATGCCAGGAAGAACGTGATAGTACTGGCAGAATAAAAGTAAAGGGAAATTGCTACAAATATACTTATTATGTATTATTTTAAAAACTTGAATTTAAGAATAAATATTACTTTATTTTATTTTATGCAATTTATGTATGTAATATTAACATATTTTCATTTTTCTTCTACATACCCGGGTATGCAGCTGTTGACGTAAGGGGTAGGATTCGAAAAGTGGGCATGTCCTTGACATGAGTTGTCCAATTCCACTCAAACAGGGTAACATGGTATAAAACATATTTCTTAAGGATATCATGAAATTTCAGATCAATCTGATTGCTAGTTTCTGAGATATAGCAGATTTAAAACACAAAACATACCCGGGTATGTTGCCGTTGACATAAAGGTTAAAGAAAAAATTGATCTGTGAACTGGTTTATGGAATTTTTTTTTTATATTTTGTGTTGTGATATGTTCGTTCATATGCATACATACATATGTATGTATGTGAACATTTTTTAATGTTTGATTGGATTTACAAAAAGCAAGCAGGGTTCTCGTATGTGGCACAAAATGTTAAAATTTAAATAATTATGCAAATAATGTTTTAAAATTGAAAAAATGTTTAAACATTTGTTGACGTGTGTCAGCGAATATGTCTTATTATTTTTGTGTGGTTTTAGTTATAAAGGGTTCTTTAATAGAAATGGATAGCTCTGATGTTTTAAGCAACACGAGCAAACCCAGGTAGTCAATTTTGCTCGAAAGTACTAGTCTTGCAGTGGCATAAATATTCGATGATTTGGGTTCGAACGAATTTTGATCCCTACACGGCGGCTTTCCATACCACATAACATCTAAACTTCGTTATTGGAGACCCTTACCTCAGTTTGTTTTGTATGCAACAACAAGAACATTAAAAGATTGTTATGCAACATTTGGTACCGTTAATTATAGTTGTTTGTATGAGAGGGTTTGTGCGTTATTGATTTGATTCCTATAAAAATGTTGCATTAAAAAGGACTTATAAAAAAAAAAACAACAAAAATTACTACAACAATATTATATATAAGGTGCGATCCCGTATGGGAGCCCGTGGGATCCCTATTATACCGAAAACTCTTCACGTACTGCAAGATGTGGTAAAAGATAGAAATTTTGATAGAAAGTATTTTTCTTCTTGCACGAAATAGCCCAAAATTTTTCTTCGGTTGGGTTTTGGTGTTCCCGTACTTTTGGGCATTTTTGAATCTAAGAGAGTTTATTTTTGTTTTCTCTTATTTTACCGAACTTTTCCCAAAAAGTACGGGATCGCATCTATAATTTAAGAAATTGTCATAAATGTAATTTTAAATACACACACCCATACAATATGCATTCATACATCCCAAAAACCATTCCGCAAGAGAAATGTAAAGTTTAGTGATCCTTTAAATTATTATGTATTTATAAATATAAATTTGTACATATATTAATTTATATTAAATAATAATATTACATTAGTATATAAATTATATTAATTACTATAAATAATTTATAAAGCAAACTTATTTATGTATATCAGGTAAAAATTATTGAAAAACTAATTATTTAATTATATTCATAGGCTTACAAAAATAAACTTACTAATGCATTATTAGAAAGCTCTGTTCCTGTAAGTTTTTTCTATACTTAAACTTTTAAAATTGTAAATCAGAGACGAGCAAGCTTATCGCAAGCAGTGGTGGCAACGTATTGAGTAGGGGGGTACCGGGTAACGAGTATTTCATCTATTTTTTGAGTACTTAATACTCAAAAGTAGTAACTCGATGCTTTTAGCTTTATATTTTTGGAAAAAATAAAAAAATTGAATAGAAAATTTAACGAGCTAAGTACCCGATTGATAAGTATCGAGTAATTAAAAATAGCAGAAATTTCCAGCACTAATCGCATTTGTTATGTGTTCTAATGAAACCAAGGAACTCGTTCTACGTACTTCTTTCCACCACATCAAAAATACTACGACAAGGTCGTCGAAAAATTAAAAGAAATCTAATTTTCTCCCAAACTAAAAGAACCCAGACATGTAAACGCGTGTTTGTAAATATGTATTTTGAATTATAAGTACATTTTTGGTAACAATTAAACAAATGAACATATATCACAGGGGGCATAGCCACATAGCCCTTTGCCATCTATGAAACTTTATTTAAAACAATTTTTTATTGTTTTTAATTCATAAATTTTACTTCATTAAATAAACAAAGTTTTTTTCAAAAAATGAAAAGAATAAAGAAATTAATAATTGGTTGACCAAGACCAGCATATACTAGGAATTTGTGGTTCGAGTATTGTATGGGAAAATAAACCTCTCGTTTTGTAATTTTTTGTATCGACACAATGTTACTATTATATTTCATTCTGAATAAATATCTGAAAAGTTTGACGTGCTGGATTTCTTCCAGTATTTTCCCCAAAGTTAGACAACCTACAATCCTATGTTATGACAAGTTGCAATGTATTTTTTAAAAGACGTAGTGTTGTAACATCCGCCTAAGCCCATAAATTCATACACATATACAAAATACCCAGTGGTTTAGCTAGGAACCATCGCAACTACTGACAGGAGAAGTAGTTAGACCGTTTACTCTGTTTACACTTGGGGCTACTGATGTGTCATACCCAACCGAACCTACATCATTCTACAGACACTAATATTTTATGTTAACTTGTTAAAATTGCTAAAGGGCTTTTCACACTATAATAGAAGTATTAATACTTTTGAGGAAAATGCAACCCTGACATGATGAGTTGTTATTGTTTTTTTTGAAAAATTTTAAACGGCGATTAGATCAGAGTTGCATTTTATTCTAAAGTATTAATACTTGTATTATAGTGTGAAATGCCCTTAACCACTATTCGATAGTATTTTCTCTAACCCTAATTAATGCAGAAAATTATATCTTTCTACGATAAATATTTTCTCTTCGTTACTAAGAACAACATTCTGTTGAATGTGGGTGTGGTGGGTAAAGGATATGCATAGATGGGCCAATTGCTCCCTTCGTAGGACCTTCCCATGTTAAATTCACCAGGTAATGCATGTGAAGTACATTGGATTGGGACTAGCGGTAGTTCTTCAAGAGCTGGCGAGTATACTCGTGCGAAACTAGCTACATAAACCACTAGGTATATTTGTATATGTAGGATATAAAGTTTATATGGCCAAATTTATGCAATTATATGGATTAATTAAATTTATTTGTATGCAATAGTACAATTTTAGATAATTTTAAGTTAATTATGCCAACTACATTCATGAATATTAATAAATGCACAATTACGAAAGTAATTTTAAATAATAATAGGGGAGTAATATCAATCTGTCTTTGGGTACGTTGTTTGTTCTTATAAGTATAATTTTAGATTTTACTATTTAAACATACCATTTGCATGTTTGAATTTACTAAAATATGTGTGTATAACTTAAATATTATTAATTATCTAATAGACACATTGGTTATTATTTATTAATAGTATTTAGTATCGTCATCGTTGACATACAACTAAAATAAATACTATAAAAAACACAACCGAGAGTATTGGGTTCACCAATGAACCTGATGCATGCTGCATGGCAGCTGGTTCTTCACCTGTAAAGAAAAACGTCATTTAATTAAATTCAATTAAATAAACCTAAATACATTCGAGGGTTTTATGAAATGAAGACTATTAAAATTGTGTCATCTTAAAATGTACAAAATCCGATCTTTCATAATTTTTTTAATAAATAAATAGTTGGGGAAGACAACCGAAATGTAATTTACAGCAACCTACAACCAGCCTTTAATTTTGACTTTAGTGATTTCAGATTTCTTATCAAGCAGTCTCTTGTAATTTCTAGCATTTGCTTAAGGCTCAGGTCCCCAAAACTTTTTCTAACTGAAAAGTTAAACGAAAATTAAAGTTATTTTTTTTGTATTTTTTACGAAAAACTACGTCAATTTTTCGAACAATTTTTACCAAATGTAAAATTGTTTATATTTCGGTGGCAGATATGTTTAATCAAAGTGTAAAAAAAGTATAACAGACAAAATAAACTCAAATCTGAAAGTGCTCCAACTTCCCTTAAATCTAAATTTTAATGCAACCAAAATTTAATTGAAAGACATGTACGGGTGTTAGCAATTTGTGGTTCAAATAATTGATAATTCCTCATGGATTTTTTTTAAGAGAAGTAACACTCAGGCAATTAATGCCTATATTAACTATGTTACCTCCTTTGGAAAGGGATAGTTGTATATAAGACAGGTGGTTAGTGTAATAGTAAAAGCTTTGCTTATGGCAACACTGCGTTATGATTATTTTTAGAACAGTGTTGCAAGCTCCTCTGGTGTTATTTAGGCGAATTACATAGTTTGAAGATAGCATAGCCAATTTATAATTATTTTACTTCGCCGTCGCACAGAGGGCTATTTTGCCAATCTAGCCGGACATTAGGCCAAAAATTAATTTTGAGAAATGTAAAAATTTAAGTAATGTAACGACACGTTCTCGCTGGTTGCTGAGGTGATGCTCAGCGGAGTCCAGGGTCGTTTATATAATAGTAAAACACCAGATTAAAACGTTATAATCTTTATTGTGCGTCTAGGGTCGTGCTCTTGCTCCCAATACTCTCTTCTCGCACGTTATGATGATGCCCTTGGCGCTTTGGCCGTCACACTACCCTTCCTCTCCCCTGGTAATTATTGTTTAAGCCAAATCACTCTCACCATTCCTGACCGAGAGATTATGACCCTATATCGCTGACCATTTATTATTTTGACCACTCTACCCCAAGGCTTAGGCTGTTCTGAGGCCATTCGATCCTGTATCTCTTGCCTAAGTTGTTCGGGAGCCTGGTCCAGCGGAATCTCGATTAGTTCTACGGCTAGGGTTGATACTACAACGTCTGATAAGGCATTGGGGAGAATTGTGCTAGATCCAATGGGGTTGTCCATGCAGATAGGCTCGATGATAGTAAGGGCTTGTGGCTGTGGATCGTATGATGAAATGAATGTTGAAGACGTGCTCAATTTTGATGTTTTTGATGGAGACGTTGTAGATGAGGATGATGATGGTGATGATGATGATGATGATGGTGATGATGATGATGACCTAATGAGGCTCAGGATGGTCGATGCCAGTTCTGGAACCGGTGCAGCTTCCTGCCCTTCAATGACTTTGCCACGGGTGTAGACGTCGTTTTCTGGAGGTTATTGATGTGACTCTATAAATGGTTTTATTTCACTAAGATGGGCTGTGCGCCTTTCACTACTCTCTACTCTACTAAGTTTAACAATAACGGGGGACACGAATCCCGTGATGACATAAGGTCCCCCGAATCGAGGAGCCAATTTCGCCGCAAAGCTATCGATTGCTTTCGACAGTGGATGTTGGCGTACTAAAACGCGATCACCTATTCGAGGTTGCCACTGACGACGTCGTAAATTATAATAGTGTTTTTGGTTGTGCGACGCTTTGCTTATATTTCGTCGTACTATAACAAAGATCTCCTTCAGTTCTTTAGCGCGATCAACTGGAGTAATTGCGCGAGCTCCTGTGCCGATGGTCACTTCGTCGTACAGTGCTTTTGGTAAACGGGGTTCTCTTCCTTGTGTTAAGTAAGCCGGTGTATACCCTGTTGATGCCGATGTGCTAGTGTTTATGGCCAACATTATTTCAGGCACCGACTCATCCCAGGCAGAATGCTTTTGACGCGAAAACTGTGCAATAATGGTCTTGATCGTACGATTGGCTCGTTCCGTTGGATTTTCCTGTGGGGTGTAAGGAGCGGTAAATTGCTGCTGTACCCCAAGTTCTTCTAAATAATTTTTTAGCACCCGCGATGTGAATTGTGTTTCATTGTCGGTGAGGAGGACCTTTGGTACCCCAAAGGTCCTCCTCCTCCGACAAATATCTCGGCTCATACCTGGCCAATAATAACGACTAGTAACTTTGTTAAGAGTCTTTCGGATACCGAGGTGGCCACCTGCGGCTTGATCGTGTGTCTCCCGTAGAACTTGTAGTCTTAACGGTGTGGCCACGCAGAGTTTCCACAGAGTGGAATCATCATCATTTGCTTCTCTGGTGAAATGTCGATATAGTTGTCCATTGACAATAGAGTAATCTGCAAATTCTTCCGGGTATTTTTTACGGCTGCCATTTGTTTTTCAAGCCACTGGCAAGTAGATGTCGGTTTTGTTTGTGCTAGGTTTACCTCTTCTACCGGTTGCCGAGAAAGCGCGTCGGCCACCACATTGTGCTTCCCTCTTCTATAATTGATGGTAAATTTATACTGTTGTAATTCGAGTGCCCATCTTGCCAAACGTCCAGTGGGGTTATCGATAGAGTTTAGCCATTTTAAGGATAGATGATCTGTTAGTACTTTGAATTCATACCCCTCAAGATAGGGTCTCATTTTCCGGATGCCCCATACAATCGCCAAACACTCTTTCTTAGTGGCGGAGTAATTTTTTTCCGCTTTGTTTAAGTGCCGGCTGGCATAAGCGATTACATGTTCTTTATCATTAATTTCTTGGGTCAGAACGGCCCCCAGTCCATAATCGCTGGCATCAGTCTGAAGGGTGAAGGGTTGGGTAAAATCTGGGCAAGCGAGTACTGGTGCTATGGTGAGTTTTTGCTTCAGTGTCTCAAATGCGTTCTGCTGCGCCATTCCCCATTTCCAATGTTTTCCTTTCTTTAACATTTGTGTCAATGGTTGAGCGATTTCGGAAAAGTTTGGAACAAATCGCCTATACCATGAAGTGATGCCAAGGAAGCGACGAACTTCTCTTACATTTATAGGCGGAAGCATGTCAAAAAAGGCTGCTATCTTTTCCGGATCAGTTTTAATCCCATTACTAGTAACGATATGGCCTAGGTATTTAGTTTCAGATTTAAAGAATGCGCACTTATCTACATTTATTTTCAAATTGGCTGCGCGTAGGCGCCTAAATACCTCCTTTAAATTCTTCATATGTTCCTCAAATGTGGCTCCAATGACAATAATATCGTCTAAATAGGCGAAGGCGTGTGGTTCCATCTCTGGTCCGATGATGCCGTCTAAGGCTCGTTGAAACGTGGCCGGAGCCGAATGTAGACCAAAGGGCATTACTCGCCACTGGTACAAGCCGCGACCGTTAACAGCAAAGGCAGTATATTTCTTACTGCTTTCCTCCATAGGTATTTGCCAATATCCATCTTTCAAATCCAGGCTACTAATGAACTTTGCATTGCGTAGCCGGTTCAGGATACTGTCGATTCTTGGTAGAGGGTAAGCATCAGGAATGGACCTAGCATTGAGCTGGCGAAAATCCATACAGGTACGCCACTTTCCATTCTTTTTCTTAACCAACGTTATCGGGAAACTATATGGGCTACATGATGGCTCAATACAGCCTTGGTCAATTAGTTTGCTCACTTGCTCGTCAATAATTTCTTGCATTGCGGGATTTCGCGGAGCATATCGTATCTTGATCGGACGGTCATCCTTCATAACTATTCGGTGAGTGGCAGCAGTAGATAATCCCTTAATTTTTCTGAATTTGGGTAGCTCTTCTTCTAGAAACTGCTTAATTTTTTGTTGTTGGTAGTCGGCGTTGGAAAGATTCTTTCCAATTTTTGTTCTTCACTTATTTTCGCATGTCGCATCAGGTCTTGCAGGGAAAGCACGTAATCCTTAAATGGTTCACGTGGCCGCTGTACTCTCTTCCGAATCTCGTCATCGAGTTTTTCGAAATAGCGTGGCGGCAGAAAGAAATCGTAAAAATCCTTTTTAAAAGCTACCCATTTGTCCCAATGTTTATTATTATTTCTGAGCCAACTGAGCGCCCTTTCACGTAGTAGTTCTGACATAACCCGGAGGACGCTCGTCAGTTCCATTTCATACATTCCGGCTAGTTCCTCCACTCGCTCAATAAATCCAAGCGGGTCTTTTCTACCATCATACTTCAGTCCCCATTTCCGGACTAATTCAATTGTAGCTAACCGGTCCTCTTTTGGTGCTTGGTTGTTTGTTTGGGATTGTGCTGCCTTTTCGTAAATTTCTATTTTTCTTGGTGATGTCGAATTATCATCTGCTGCTGTGACTGGCAATTGTAATTTTATATTTGGTGAAAACGATCCACTTGTCTCATGTTTGACCTGCCATTCTAGAAGTTTTCTCGTTGTTTCCTCATTATGCTCAGCTGTCACAAATTTTGCAAAACGCTTTCTCATCTCGTCGACTGATCCGCTCGGATTTTGCTCACATTGTGTCAGATAATTTGTAATTTCCTCTTTTTTTAAAGAGTAAACCCACGTTGTTTTAAGCACAGTGCCGACGGACATGTTGTTTGTGTTTATTATTACACAGAATCTGTCTTCCTTATTGAGAAAATAAATATTTCCCTATTGTTAAAAAAAAAATTTTCTTGATGGACAAAATGTCCCTGCTCGGGCGCCAATGTAACGACACGTTCTCGCTGGTTGCTGGGGTGATGCTCAGCGGAGTCCAGGGTCGTTTATATAATAGTAAAACACCAGATTAAAACGTTATAATCTTTATTGTGCGTCTAGGGTCGTGCTCTTGCTCCCAATACTCTCTTCTCGCACGTTATGATGATGCCCTCGTGTGGTTGTGTCATCGACTTATAAACGGCGATTAAAATACTGTGGTCGGTTTCTCGCTTGTTATTTTGGAGAGCAGGATAGTCTCTTGCTGATGTGTCCAACGACAAGAGCTGTTCCTGTTACTCCAACAACGAGTTGCTCTAAGATCCTCCACTGATAATGTGTCCAAAACCAGTTTTAGATCTCGCTAGGTTAAGAGTATTAGCTGATGTGTCCAACGACTAATATTGTTCTTACCGTCGCACGAGCTGCCGGCCAACTAACTTTTATTATGTGATCATTCGCCTTTTATACCTTTTAGTTGTACACACACGGGCATACATTCACACGTACTTCTGCTTGTGTACACACATTAATACACAATCAATACATATCCCAAAAGAATGAATGGTTGTAAACATTAATACACAATCAATACATATCCCAAAAGAATGAATGGTTGTAAACAAGCAGAGTTGTATTAATGAGCAATGCACGATATGATTACATTTCTTCCGTTAAGTTTAAATTTCAAATTAACGCATCAATATGAAAAATATAAATGTTATTATAAAATAAAAAAATTCAAATGTATAAAAGTTATTATAATAAACAAAAAAAAGATTTTTGTGTGTGAGCCTAAAACAAGTTGGCGACTTTGGCCGTCACAGTACGCAGCTCGACAGACAACAAAATTCTGCATCGTATAGTGAATTTTCAAGGCTTTTTCTTGAGATTTGTCGTTTTGGGACACTGTTAAAGTTTTTATTGACTTTAAACGATTTTGAGAGGTTTGCAATATATTTTTTGGTGGCTAAACGAATAAAGATTTTATATTGATTTTTTCTCTGTGAAAGGGTTTATTAGTAGCTTATGTTAATTTTTAGAATTTTTTTTTAATTTTTAATGATAAAAAATTTCGGTCAAAATTAAAAAAAGGTTTTTTTTTTTGTAAAATTTTTGGTCAAAAAAAAGGTGAAAAGGTTTTTAAGAGTGATCTCCATCGCGATCCTAAAAATGTTATATATCACTACAAAATTTACGATCTCTTCTTTTATGCTGTAAAAAAAACGTTGCGCATATTTGCGCCATTTTTGTTGTTGCGATTTTTGGAAAATTTTACCTTTTTATGTTTATTCTTATCTTGGATAGGTAAATACGAGTAAGAAACCCTTGCATATTCATAAAATGTTTTGGTTTTTAATAACTGAAGGTCGATGTTTTTTATTTAAATCATTACATCTAATACTGTTATTACCTCTACAAAAAACAATTTAAATATCAAAAGAGATATAGACGTAGATGCCCTTTCTTTCGGACTATCTACTTTACACGCCAGAATTCGCCTATTTGAGAGCATATATCACCTGTCATATAAACTGTCAGTGAAAAAATGGCAAATAAAATCTGATGCGGACAAAGCCATTGTTAACGCGAGGAAAAAAAATATCCAAGAAAAATTTAGAAGTGAATTAGGGCTAGTAGTGGGTGTACCGAAAGCTGGATTTGGAAACACTAACGATGGTAACAGAAATAACTGTACTTAACGCTAAAGAGGATTCAGATTCGGAAGAGGTCTTTGAAGAATCCGACGAAGAAGAACCATGGCACTCATCATCATCTTAGTGCAAAGGAGAAGTTGTTTTAAATAAATTTAATAAAATTTATCGTTACAATCATAAATAAGTTATTACTATGAATAAATTAATTATTTTAAGATAAATAAAATACTATAAAGCAAAAAATTACAAAAATATATTTTTAATAATATTCTTGGGAGGCGGGGATTGATAGGCATTGAAAAGCTTAAAAACGAATATTTTTAGGAAATTGGCAAAAAAATTAAAAATTTTTTTTTCACAGGCACGTTTTGGGGGTGGGATTAGAGAAATACCCCCCCTGCCCATAAAAATAAATTTTTCACCGCCCACAAAAGGGACGGGCTAAAAATGGCAATTAAGAATCTCTTGAGTCCAACTTTAAGTTTTTGGACATTCTTTGACCTTAAAAGTTGTAATTGATGAACAAAATGACGGGAAAATCAAAAAATTTTTCAGAGGTTGGATCAGTTTTTCCAAGGGGAACTTTTTTCTCCTTGATCCGATTTTTCCTATTTTATAGCATTATAGCCTATGACCATTACAGATTTTCCTGCAAAGTTTCATTAATTTAGGGCCACTCAGTACATTTTTAGAGCCAATATAAGCTAAAAAAAAGTAATGTCCGGCTAGATTGGCAAAATACCCCTATGTGCGTCGATTTAGTGCTATGTGGTAATACCGGCGAAGGACGGCGCTGTGATATGCATTATTATAAAGAGAAAAATACATAGAAAAATTTATGTTGCTACGGCTGAGTATTGAACTCGTGACCATTGCTTAGTAGCCAGTGTGCTAACCCTTTAGCTACAGCCTAGTTTTTGTTTGGCTCATATTTTTTATAATCTAATGATTTTTTTTGTGATTTGTGAATTGATTTTGAATTTTTATATTAATATCGGTTGCTATTTAGAAACTACAGATTCATTTTTGTTGGCCACATCCATCATTGTGCACAGCAAAGCAGAGGAATTTTCAAAGTGATTTGAGAGCTCTATTCAAACTTGAATCTGACCCTCTTCATCATGTTAATCCTGATTTCAGAGAATTTAAACGGTAATATTTTTTGCTTTCTTAAGTAAAGATAAATAAATGAATGTTTTAATTTTGCACGTAAAACATTGATTTGTTTAAAACTCTAAATATATGTGTATTAAGATTATTTTTGGATGCAAATATCTTGTGCTTGTGCTTTTGCGTTTTTTGCAACCAAAAACTAATATAAATAAAAAATCAAATTAATAAAATATTTTACATTTCGTTATTTCTAATACTTGTTTGTGGGTGTAAAACAAAAAGTATATTTTTGATGATAAATGTATTTGAATTATTTATATTGTAAATATTTATACATACCATTGAGAACGTGTACCATAACAGTTCCAGTGATATCATTGCCAAGTATACACGAATAGTTTCCAGTATCATGACGATTCGCATTGGCTATATAAAGACGACTGAATGCACGTCCTGGTAGCATATCGGTTTTTACACTACAAATAAGAGAAAAAGAAAAGTCTTTCAATAATATGAAAAGCACCACAAGGAAATATCAAGATACAAAGGAAATATTTTTATACGCATTGATGTGTAAAAGTTGTATTAAAAAAAGTAATTTTGCTTTTTTATTTAAATTTTATTAGCACTACCCGGTGTGTTTCGCTAACCCCCCTAAAAAAAGTATTGCCAACACGTTATTCTCAGAGTAATCTATGTTCCACTATTGCAATTCTATAGATTTGGATATGGGTAATACTTGTCGCCCAAGTGTTATTCTTAGGGTAGAAACTTTAATTTTCTACTGTTGCCCAACTATGTAAATAAAAAAGGGGGTTGGTTACCTCTACAAAATTTAGAGACTGTATATTACTAAAAATATACATATATATCACATATTACCCACCACATAGCTAGTAACGAATTGTATCAATACAAGAGGAGCGGTCAACTGGTGCAGGCCTACATAAGGGTGTGATAGTCATTCAATCTGACTTTTCGACTTTGTAAAAGTCTTATATCAGCACTGTTAACGACTAAAACATACAGCGGACAATTTAACAACAAGGAATAAGTCTCACGATACAAAGAGAAGCTATTGAAAAGACGACTTGTCAAACATACTAAACAAAGAGCTAAAGGAGGTATGTATTTTAGAGCTAAATAATAATATGTTAATATTCTTAGGTAAATTTATAAATAACTAGCTGTGCCCGCCACGTCTTGGGCGTCCTGACAATATTTTGCTCGATTTTATTCTGAAAGTATTCCACACCAATTGTAAGACTTACATACTTTTATAGTGCTTCAGTTAAGGTTTATGTGCTTACTTTATATAAAGGTACCCATTCCTGGATACAATTCTAAAATTCATAATAAATTCTAAAATTCTAAAAATTATTGTAAAGCTCTGTAAGAGGTGTTTAAAATATTTTAATAACAATGTAAATCCACAAAGTGAAAATACAAATTTTATTCAATTGCCGCCACCTGTTGCGCAATTTTGCTTAAAATATCCCACTTTCAAAAATAAAAGGTGCCTAATAGTGCTTAAAATATCCCAGTTTTAAACCGAAAGTTTTAGTACCTTTAAACCGGAACTGCTTTTTCTCCACTTTCTTTCCAATATAGGATACTTTTTTCCGAAAAAAAGTAAAAAAAGAATCAGGATACTAAAGTACGTAACATAATACGAACGCAAAAGAAAAGCAGACAGACGGAAATGAGTTACTATTTTATTATATTGTTACGTTTTTACTTTACGTTGGGTTCTTTTAATTGCAAAATATATACACACTGTTATTACTTTTACTGTAAGTCGCTTTATTTATTAATACCACTGTTCAAAAATACAGCAAACTGTTAAACACTCTTAAAATTCGACAACTGAACTCTTTGACTTTTAAATTAATACTGCCATACTACTCGCCAGCACGATTCACTTATATAGGTGCTTTAAAAGCACCAGAATGTTCTATTCCAGACATATCTGGCAGGTTCGATTGCTATTGCTCTTGTTTTCTGTTTGTGTGGTTGTGTATTTCTTTATACCTTTATGTGTGGCTGTTTATTTGTTTATGCTTGTATTTATGTATGTCGCTGTGTATTTAACTGATGAGTGTTTATTTAATGTGTGTGTGTATTTGTTTAAGGCGTTACTCTTTATTGTTTGTTTCTTTCTTTCATCATTGTAAGAAAACAAACCATTAATGTTGTTGTTGTTCGAGAGTATTGTGGTTCAGAGCCTATAATGAATAAATTCTTTCGTAACACTACCCCCTTCTCAAACCTGTTCGTCCCGAACAGGCACAGATGTACCTTTTCCATAGTTGGCTAGCCGCTCCAAGTGCACAACTTTCATTTTTGATCTTGGGCTCTGAAACTTCTGTATTCTGTAAACTACGTCATTTAGCCGTTTTATTACTTTATAAGGTCCATCCCAATGAGTTTGTAGTTTGGGCGATAATCCTTTCTTCCGTTGTGGGTTAAAAAGTAGAACCAGTTGTCCCTCGTTAAATCCCTCAGAGTTGGCAGCTCGATCATATCTGGCTTTCATTTTATCACTGGTTAATTTTATCCGACTCCGCACGAATTCGTGAATCTCCTGAAGGTCCCTTTGTGCCTGACTAGAGTTTTCGCCGTCTCCTTCTGCCGATGTTGGCTTAACACCAAACTCTAAATCTGCAGGCAACTTTAGCTCAGATCCAAAGAATATTTTCGCTGGTGTTCGTGAGGTTGAATCGTGAACAGCTGATCTATATGCTAACAAAAATTTGGGTATATGCTCATCCCAGTCCCTCTGATGTGCGCTGACCACTTTTCTCAGGTATTCTGCCAGGGTTCGATTGAATCGTTCGACCGTACCATCAGATTGCGGATGTAACGGTGTCGTTCTGGTCTTTCTTATTCCGTATACCTCGCACATCTCTTTGAATATAACGGATTCAAAATTTCGGCCTTGGTCGGAGTGTAGTTCTAAGGGAACACCATAGCGACACACCCAGTTGCTTATAAAAGCGTCTACAATCGTTCTGGCTTCTTGATTGGGAATGGCATATACTTCCGTCCATTTGCTAAAATAGTCTATGACCACTAAAACGTATCGGCTTCCAGCATTGCTAGCAGGGAAGGGACCTGCTACGTCCATCGCTATACGTTCAAAGGGAGCGCCTGAATTGTACTGCTGAAGCTGCCCCCGACTCCTTCGTACTGGACCCTTTGCTGCAATGCACTCCTGGCAACTGGCTATCCACTCTGCTACGGCTTGTTGACAGCCGACCCAATAGAACCGTTGTTTTATCTTTTCCAGCGTCTTCGTTACACCGAGGTGACCTCCGCTAGGACCATTGTGGAATTGTTTCATGACCTCTTTGATCTTGGAGGATGGCACGACGATTAAGTCTATCATAGTTTTACCGTCTGTGCTTTCCCAGGTGCGACATAAGCAGCCATCCTTCAACCTGAGACTGTTCCACTGGGCCCAATATGCCTTCGCCAGTGGACTTTCTGGTGCGATCTCACTTCGCGTCGGTCTTCTGTCTTCCTCTTTAGCCGCTATAATTTTTGCCAATATGGGATCGTTTCTTTGTGCAGTCGGCCAGTCTTCACTAGATTCTATATGTGTAAGCCGAACATCAATAACAAATTCTTTTCTCTCCACAGATCACATGGCCGCCTAGAAAGGGCGTCTGCGTTGTTATGCTTGCATCCTTTTCTGTGCTCAATACTAAAGTCATAGCTCTGAAGACGCTCTATCCAGCGTGCAAGCCGTCCTTCAGGGCTCTTGAATTGCAGCAACCACCTGAGTGCGGCATGATCTGTCCTCAACGTAAAATGTTGGCTATACAAATACTTGTGGTAGTGTTTTATGCACTCCAATGCTGCTAGAAGCTCTCGTCGCGTTACGCAATAGTTTCTTTCAGGCTTCGAAAGTACTCTGCTGTAGTAGCCTATAACCTTTTCTGTCTAGCACGAATTTTTGCCCAGCTACTGGATATGCCAGGATAGGTGCCACACACAATAATTCTTTGAGCTTCTGGAATGCTTCCTCGGCTGCTTCACTCCACTGGTAAGGTCGCGACTTTTTGGTTAGCTCATGTAGACTCGCAGCGACACTAGCAAAATTTGACACAAATCGTCTGTAGTATGTGCAGAGTCCCAAGAAACTTCGTAACTCGTGAAGATTTTGAGGACGAGGCCAGTCCTTTACTGCCCGTATTTTATCTTCATCGGTTGATATGCCCTCTGCTGTTACACGATGCCCCAAATATTTGACTTCCTTCTGAAACAATGCACATTTCTTAACACTGAGCTTCAGTCCAGCCGCTGATATACGCCTGAAGACTTCTTCCATATTCCTTAGGTGTTCATCGAAGGTCTTTCCCATGACAATTATGTCATCCAGATACACCAGGCATGACTTCCAATTGAGTCCCTTTAACACTCGTTCCATTAAACGCTCGAAGGTGGCTGGAGCGTTGCAGAGACCAAATGGCATAACATTAAACTGCCATAAACCATCGAGAGCACTAAAAGCAGTTTTTTCTTTATCTTTGTCTGCTATCTCGACTTGCCAGTAACCGCTCTGTAAATCTAGCGTAGAAAACCACTTGGTTCCTGCTAGCGTGTCCAAGGTGTCATCGATTCTTGGTAGCGGATAACTGTCCTTTTTGGTAACATCGTTGAGCTTTCTGTAGTCAACGCAGAATCTAGTGCTGCCATCTTTCTTCTTTACTAAAACTACCGGCGAGCTCCAGGGACTCGAAGATGGTTCGATGATTCCGTCTCGCTCCATTTCGTTGACTAGCTGCTTTACTTCGCTCCGCTTGGCTAGGGGAATGCTCCTGGGGGCTTGTTTTATGGGCCTCGCTTCGCCAGTATTTATTTCATGCTTCACTATTGCCGTTCTACCTTGGCTTTTATCTTTTAGGGCGAAGACAGAGGCGTACTTTCGTAGCAGCTGCTTGGCTTTGTTTCTGTCAGGTGGCTCCAGCTCTGCTACCCATTTCCCCACGTGTTCTGCTAGTATTTCGCGCTCTTTAGTTGACAGTTTTTCAGGCTCTGAGTCTCTCTCGCAATTAATTATGGCCTCTGCTGGTGTACATTGAGCTATCTGAGAGTTTTTACCAATTACTTTTTCACTGTTGGATAGATTTAACACTCTTACAGGAATTTTTCCATTCTTAGAGGTTTTCACGAGGGCTTTTGCTGTTATTGTCTCACTCTTAATTCCTGATGGTTCTACTACCCACAACCGGTTGTCCTCACAATCCTCCTCCATACGTGCCCATATCACAGTTTCTGTCTGAGGTGGTAATTTCTGGGATGCTACAGCAACCAACTTCCTTACTGCAAATTTACTCACATATCCAATATCAAGGGGTATTTCGACGCTTCGCCAGATCATTATTTGTTGCCCCATGCGCAGATCGACTCCATGCATGATCATAAAATCTGCGCCAATAATAACTTCGTCCACGATATCGGCAACAATGAACACATGGTCCACACTCATGTTGGCTATAGTTAATCTGACTTTGGCCTTACCATAGACAGTAGCAAATTCTCCGGTCGCGGTGCGCAGGCTTACATTATTCAATTGTTCCACTTTTCCCTTTACTAAATCGGGCCTTATTATAGACTGCGACGCTCCTGTGTCTATTGTCAGAATAAGCTTTCCTCCGTTGATATACCCGCTTGCAGTAAGATTGCTGTTTTGCTGCTGCATCACAGATATGGAGATTGTGGATCCCTCGGTTGTGGGAGCTAGCTCATGCCCCGTAGTGCTAGCTCTCTTTAGCTTAACGACTCTCGAGATGTTCCATGAGTCGCACGTTTATTGTTTCTTGGCGGCGAAACAGATCTGGCTCGTTTTCTTGCTGCCTTACAGTTTCGTGGAAAATGGCCGACTTTGCCGCAATTAAAGCACTTAGCGTTTGTCTTACCTTGTCTTTCATATAAGACTTTCTTTACCGACTCAAGTACTTGCTTTATGTCGTCCATTGTTGTTTTCTCATCTTCAGCAGCAAGTTCAACTTTTCGCACTTTGTATGACTGCGGCCTTGAAATGACTTTTGCTGTTTCTTGAGCCAGAGCGTAAGTAATGGTTTCAGCAAAGGATGTGTTTTGCTTAGCGCAAACTGCGTGCTTAATATCTGGGTCACGAATACCATTAACAAATGCCTCCACTTTGAACTGTTCTAAAAGTGGATGGTTTTCCCCAGGGTATATTAGCTGCACCAAGCGCTCTATCTCCATGGCGAAATCCTGAAGCGTCTCATTTGCTCTCTGCAGCCTGCCACTTAGCTCCATTCTGTACAGCTCCTTTTTATGATCGCCGCCATATTTACGCTGTAACGCCACCATTATGTCCTCATAATTATTTCTGCAGCTAGTTGGTAGGCTTTCGAGGACTTCTGCTGCAGATCCTTTAAGTGCCAGAATCAGCTCAATTGCTTTTTCTTCATTGCTCCATAGATTTTTACTGGCCACTGTCTCGAATTGAAATTTGAAGACGTTGAAGGGTATGTTGCCGTCGAAACTGGGAGCTTTTATCCTATTTGTGTTTTCAGTCACGACTCGTACTGGACCTTCTCTTATTTCCAGGCTCATAATTTTGTTTTCAAGCTCCTGCAGCTTTACATCGACATCCTTTACCTGTACTTCGACGCCACTAGTTTCTAAAAGATTCACTTTTCTGTTTAAACCGGACAGTTGCACTTCTACGGCAGAGATTTTTTCGTCGAACTTGACTTCTACGTAGTCTACTCGCTTATTAATGGTTTAAGAAATTTGTAGAAGATTTTCGTTGACTTGTCCCAAAAGTTTCTCATTATTCGCTCTAGAAACTTCTTGAATCTCAGCTAGAAGTTGTTGATTTTTCTCCAGTTTCTCATTTACTGTTTCCAGTAGTTTCTCGCTGTTTGCTCTAGAAACTTCTTCACTTCTTTTAGAAGCTTCTTGTACTTCCACTGGCTTTTCGTTTACATTTTCTAGAAGCATTCTAGAGTTTTCTCCTATTTTCTCCATCATAGCGGCAAACATCGTATTGATGCCATGCTACTTGCTGTTGTTGTTTCACGGCTACATACCTCTGCCACCTCTTTTTCTTCGAACTCATATGCGCCAATGTCCATGCCACGAAGCTTGAATTCATCCATGAGCCTCTTCTGCAGTTCTGTTTTGTTACCTGCTGTTGGCAAATCTAGCTTACTGTTAAACACTCTTAAAATTCGACAACTGAACTCTTTGACTTTTAAATTAATACTGCCATACTACTCTCCAGCACGATTCACTTATATAGGTGCTTTAAAAGCACCAGAATGTTCTATTCCAGACATATCTGGCAGGTTCGATTGTTATTGCTCTTGTTTTCTGTTTGTGTGGTTGTTTATTTCTTTATACCTGTATGTGTGGCTGTTTATTTGTTTATGCTTGTATTTATGTATGTCGCTGTGTATTTAACTGATGAGTGTTTATTTAATGTGTGTGTGTATTTGTTTAAGCCGTTACTCTTTATTGTTTGTTTCTTTCTTTCATCATTGTAAGAAAACAAACCATTAATGTTGTTGTTGTTCGAGAGTATTGTGGTTCAGAGCCTATAATGAATATATTCTTTCGTAACAATATGTATATAGATTTGATGTAGTGACATTATCTTGGTAACGTTACTGAAACCCGAGTTATTGAAATCTGAGTAAGTTTTTTCAAAACAACCAAAAAAAAAACTTGCAGACATAATGGTATTTTTTCAGTTAGAGTTTTGATCTGTTTATGAAAAAAAAAAAACGATTTAGATAAATTTTTAACTAGGGTATGTGAAACGGGAAAAGTTTCATAGTCATTAATGTAAACAGATTATTCAAATCACTTGAATCTATAGAACTATCAACTAGCTATTGTGACAGACAATAACATATAATAAAGTAGTAACTCACTTCCGTCTGTCTGCTTTTCATTCACGTTTGCATCAAGTAAAAACTACTGGATGGACTTTAACAAAATTTTGTGAGCAGGTACCTAAGTATCCTGTTCCCAATATATTTTTTTTTCCGCAAAAGTGGAGAAAAAGCAGTGAAAAATGAGATTTCCGGTTTAAAGGTACTGATATTTTCGGTTCAATACTAGGATTTTTCAACACTGTTGAATTTTCAACACGGATTTTTTTTCAACACGGTTATTTTTTCAACTCACCTTTTTGTTTTTGAAACTGGGATCCTTTAAAAAACTACTGCGCAACAGATGGCGCCAGTTGAATAAAATTTGTATTTAATTTGTATTTTTTACTTTGTGGAATTCCATTGTTATTAAAATATTTTAATAACAAGCTTTACCAAGCTTTACAATAATTTTTGAATTTTCGAATTTTTTATAAATTTTAGAATTTTATCCAGGGATGGGTACCTGTATATGAAGTAAATACATAAACCATAACTGAAGCACTATAAAAGTAATAGTCTTTCAATTGGTGTGGAATACTTTCAAAGCAAAACTGAAGAAAATATTGTCAGGACGCCCACGACGTGGCGGGCACTGCTAGTACTAACATATATTTCTACAAAAAATTAATAAAAGCAATTTATTATAAAAATCACAACAACAAATCTTAAAAATAAGCTCTTGTTGGAAAACTAGCTTTATGTAATTTAAATTTATTTAAATAAAATGGCTTTTTTATTATTTTTTATCTCTTACATATTTTCCGTTACCTGAATTTTTAATTTTTTCATTTGTTTTTAAGTTTTATGAACTCATCAATATTTATATACTATTTTAGTATATAAACTTGATTACTTTTGGAACTGATTTTTTCCCAGGAAAGTCAGGCCTAGAATTCCCTAGAATGCAATTATTTTGTTCCCCGTTTCCCGGGAAATGAAAAAGTCCGTAAAATCCCAAACTCTACTTCTAACATGTCCTTTCCTGAGCAGCTGATTGTTAGTGTACACGACGTGTATTTGTCATATGACCTGTCAGTTTGATAATCCATATGTAATTTCATGTGTTTGTCAAAATAACCCTTTTACATACGGTTTTAATTTTTGCTTTAAAACGGACATGTGTAATTACATGTGACATAATTTACAATATATAATTTTGCCGCCACACAGTTTTTTATTTGCAACCACAGCTGATGCAAAGATGCAAACCTAGTGCTTTTACCACATTTTTAGCGCTTTTGGTACCACAAAAAGAATAAAATAAAAAATATCAAGTCGGCATTACAGGATGTCAGATGCTTTGTGACATCAAAATAGAACACGTTCTAAATGAAAAATGTCATATGTATTGTACATATGGAAAATACACATGTTATGTTTGAAAGTGCTCACACGACGTGTATAGAATTTACACATGGAAAAGTGACAAGTCATATGACAAATACAAGCCGTGTAATACCACTTTAAGCGTGTAAAACATAACGTATGAGTATGATTGATAAGTGTGATGTGGCTTCCCAGCAAAAAATACTGCTTCGCCGTATTTTGAGGTGACGAATTTCGATAATAGTGCCACCTATTTTTTACACTTGGCCTAAAATATTAGAACATTTGAGCCGAATCCATACAGGTAAATTTAAAAATTTCACTAAAGGCGTGTTCAAAGTGTTCCTAAAATTTGCAATAATATTTCATCTTAAGATCGCTATTCTTTTTAACATGTAAATGGTTTCAATTTAATAATTGGTCATCTGAAGAATAATAATAAATAAGAGATTAGGTTGTACATTACATATAAGAGTGCATTTGGTTACTTTCTATAAATAATAAAAGTAATAAGCGGATATAGAAAATTCAAATTCAAGTAGATTTAAGTTATAAAAATCGTTAAAGGTTTAGGGAAAAATGCTTTCGGGGAAAAGTGCTTTGAATTGAATTTTTGGAGTATTATTATTTAGAATATTGAACAGCCTAAATTACGAGAATAGTTAACGTTAATTAAACACTGTATACGATTTAAAACCAGATTACTAAAATAAATAAAATGAACGTTTGCTTTCGTTTTGCTTGCAGTTTGCTAAACGTTTGCTAATTTTATTTAATCATAAACAAATTCGGCATTCAAAAATAATTTACGTTGACAATCAATCACGCAAAAAATCGAATTGTTTTGTTCGCGCTCTTTGTCATTCAAAAAGTATTTATTTGTTTTGCTCATGTACAAAACGATACAAAATTTTTAAAAGTTTATACATCTATACCATACATGGGACTAATTAATTAGATTTGGGTAATTAATTGGCAATTTCATTAGCATTAAATTATAAATAATGCTAACAAATTATTTTTTTCATTAGCATTGTTTTTAATATTGGTAATGCTTATTAATGAAAAGGTTTCATTACTAATTATTTAAAAAACAAAATTAACACCATTCATCAATGATTAACTTATATAAAAGCATTATAATAATTGGCCACATTTGTAATCAACTTATTTGTAGTGAAAAAGTGAGAAATTTTACATTTATTTGATGTTTTTTAAAGAAGTCATACCTCATTTTCTGCTGTCCTGTTATGTGCATTTCTTCATATACATATGTACCATACTTGGGATTTTTTCATTAGCATTGAATTTTTATTGGCATTATTTCAAATAGTTGCAATGGAAAAAAGTTTAACTACCATTTAATGCTACTGTTTTATTTTTAATTACAATTGTTTTTACCAATGGTAATGGAAATGTTATGAAATTGTATAATTCCTACTTATAATTGATGAAAAAATCATTGTATTTATTAAACACAAATTTATTATTGCATTTGGTTTTAATAACTACGAATAAAGTACCAATTTCATGTCTGCAGCAATACTATTACATTCACTCTAGTTTTGAAAATCTGTACTGCACATTCTCCAACGGGTTAAAAATTTGTCATAAACATTTAATTTTCAGAAATTTTTTATATTTTTTTCTGATTTTTGTTTGTTTTTATCTAAAAAAAAATGCACATAATGGGAGAGCAGAGAATTGAGGTAGGACTTCTTTAAAAACATCACCACAAAAAAGTTGAATGCAAATGTGGCCAATAATGATAATGCTTTTTTATAATTTTATCATTAATTAATGGTAATGATTTTGTTTTTTAAATAATTACTAATGAAACTTTTTCATTAAAAATTTTACCATTAATGAAAACAATGGTAATGAAAAAAAAATTTATTAGCATTATTTAGAATTCAATGCTAATGAAATTGTCAATTAATTACTAAATCTAATTAATTAGTCCCATTTTTGATATGTACATATGTACGTAAAAAGAAACAAAAAAGCAGAAAAAATATTAAAAAAATTTCTGAAAATTAAATTTGTGTGACAAATTTTTAACCCATTGAACAATACTTTTTTATTTATTTGTTTCCCTCTGATGAGACCAAATTGTAAGCGTAGTACAGATTTTCAAAACTATCGTGTATGCAATAGTTGTTCCACACTAGATCGAATAAAAAGATACAGATTTAGAAAAAGCATAACCTGGCTTAAAATTGATACGATTTACGTCAAATAGTGTTCACAGTGATAAGGGTGCATTCAGTAAAGGCACAGCTGATACTCCTACGTGGACGGAGTTGTCTTTTTGTTATATATTTGACCACACTGGTGTAGACATAAAACTTTAAAAATAGTTTTTGGGAGTTATAAAAAGATGTATTTCGACTCGCAGTTTTTTTTTTTCAAATAAATGCTGGATTAGTGACCATAAATTTATAAGAAGAATCTATCCAAAGGTAATCGTAATGAAAATTATTAACTAGCGGTGTAGTATTATGAATGTGCTTTGTCAGCTGACTAACTGCCACAGCGTGTATTGAGTTTATTCCATAGCAAAAAGTTAACTTTTTTACATTCTGCGTTTTCTATAAAAATATTAGCTAAATATAAGGTTATATATACCTATGCATTATCTGCAAGAGACATTTATATATATATTCTGTTTAAAATATTTTTTATGAGTTTTGTAAATCCATCCTTAGATGGGCAGCAAATTGAAGTAAGCTACCAGTTGGTCCTGACAATGATAGATGGAAAAGTGGGTGGTTTGACTAACACGAAGGCTGCATTATATGCCAAGCAACATCAACCCAATTAAACCAAGTCCCAGCAAAATCATTAGATAATACCGATGCATATGAATTTGGATTATCACCACTACACGCAAGAATACGACTTATGGAACACATACTAAAAATCAGTTATGATTTGGATTTCGGGTCTTCAGGATCAATAAGAAACAACGTGACCAACAAAGAGTTAAGAAGTTCAAAAAAGAAACATGTTCAAGATGAATATCGCAAACGTGGACTGATTATAGATCAGCCAAAACAAGGGTCAGGCAATACAAATGATGGCAATACCGAAAGAAGATTCTTTTCAGATCCAGAAACAGCATCTGAAATAACAGGAGTGGATTTCAACCTTATTTTCAGATTTAAAATAATACTAGAAGTACTTGCGTGCAATGAAGAAATTGACTGTAGAAAATTTGGAGATTATGCTAAGGAAACTGCAAAAATATATACAACTAACTACTTATGGAGAAATGTGAAGGTAGCGCAGAGGATCCGAGTACATTTTCCATTCGTCATGAAAGCTTAAAAATTATTTTTTTATGCAATCTATGCTTAGGTAATACAATTTGTTAATTATTGACACTATTTTTCATATAATATGCTATATAAACGCCCACAAAAAGGGGGCGGGGTCCAAAAATAAATTTTTATGATTTTCTGGCTCCAGGGTAAAGACCTTGAACCTTCTTTGACATAAAAATGTTTCATTTGCTTAACAAATTTACAAAAAAACTTGTAAAAATGTGTAGTTTTTCAGGGGTTGGTTTAGTTCTTCTTAGGGGAATTTTTTTCCCCCTGGTCCGATTTGGCCCATTTACGAACTTAGCCTGCCCTATCCTTCAAGATATATATGTACCAAATTTCAAAGGACTGGCTCTTTTCGTTTAGACTGAATCGTGTTCATACAGACAGGCGAATGGACGGACGGCCGGATGGACAGACGGACGTATGGACAGACGGACATAGCTATATCGTCTTAGATTTCATCACTGATCAAGAATATATATGCTTTTTTGGATCTTAGAGGGATATTTTACTATGTTACACACAGAATAAACCCATATTTCACTCTGAAAGTTAAAAAAATTAAAATGTTCAACTTTGACCTCGAATTCCTTAAAAAGTCCTCAATCAATTTTAATGTAATTAAAACTGAATCAAGCTGAGCTAAATATCTATCCATTAAAAAAAATTATTTCAATATTTTGATCGGTTCAAAAGTTACAGAATTTTGGCCAACGAAAAACGATTTTCAGCCACTGTGCGTCGTCTTTTTCAACGTACAAGAAAGTTGAAATACTGGTTTTCTAATGAGTGATGTCACAATCAGTACGTCTCCCACAACTTTTAACGTACGTTGAACAGTTTTATAGATATCAATTGGTTTTTTTGTTGTTTTGATTTAATTAAATAAAGCCAAATCGAGAACAGAGCTTTTCAAATGTTTTCTTTCCGGATTTAAAATCCGTAACAAAGTACTCATTGTGTCAACCTCTTCCGTCGGTACTTTAATCACAGTTGAATACGTCAAGGTATAACGTATGATGGATTCTATGTAGTCCGGCCTTAAGATTCAGGACCACTAGTAGAAGCTTGTTAAATATAGATGCCATGGTGAACCTGAGCCTTGAAAAAATGCTAGCATTTACTAGAGACTGCGTGATTAGAAAGAAGGCCGACAGCTACCAGTCGATAGGTTGAAATCAATTAAGTCAAGAATAAAGGCTGCGTGATTAGAAAGAAGGCCGACAGCTACCAGTCGACAGGTTGAAATCAATTAAGTCAAGAATAAAGGCTGGTTTTAGCATGTGACTCAATGATGGTAGGCTGGCGTAAATTACATTTTGTCTATAATCATAGAATCGAAAAGAGACCCATTATTAATATAAACGGTATCACCTTGTATGAATGAGATATTACACAAAAACTGATGACACCTTTTTCGAAGGGCCCACTGATTTTCAGAATCTTTCGAGGTCCATTAATAAAAATTGGTCTCCAATTTCGCCAAACCAAGTAAACGGTTTTACAACCCTTTGGTAGTAGAATCGAACCTTTACTTTCAAGTTCGTTTATTGTTTTCACTGTTATACTGTGTTATTAACAGTTAGAAGTTTAAGAAAGATTTTTTAAGTATAAGCGCTACCAGCTTCCATGTAAAATTGGTTCGAAAGTGTATTAATAGAAGACAAATCTTACAAATATTACAAATTAGTTCATTTTAAAACTTAAGTAATATTAAGATTAAACACTTCAAACAAAAAAAGATATGAACTCAGCGAATGAATATTTAAGAACTCATCGACTATTGTCATATTAGAAAAATAAGACATTTGCTACATTTTTGGCAAAAAAGTGAAATTTGAACTTTCCATTTCTATGCGCAGAGCTTGCTTAAACATATTATTTAAAAATACAAAATTGGCTCAGCTATCAAAATTTTGAGATTTGGCAAAATAACTGCCGCCCTATTGTAAATGTGGAATACGTATCCTCCTCTGTTTTCTATTTTTTACAACAATATGTATTTCACATATTATATTGATTGAATTTAGGAAAATTTTGAGCAAATGTTTTGCATGATTTATTTATGCTTTCAATAGATATAAAATTGAACACTTCAAGACTTTAAAACCACAATTCAATGCTTTTCAATTATGGAGTTTTTATTATTCTAAAAAGTTTCGAAGAATTTGTCACTGGCATTTGTTTTATTTCTTTAAAAATTTAATCAAGGAATTTCTTAAAGATTTATTATTGAACGTATAATAGTTATCAATCAAACTCTGTTTAACAAGTTCAGATTTTTAATTTTATTTATTTTATTATTAAAATTGTTAAAATGTTTGAAAATGACTAAGAAAAAAAATATCAGGAAATAACTAATTCTACTAATTCTTAAGGAATCAAATATTAAAGAGATATTATATGTATAAATTTTATTCTGGCTATTCTGAAAATTTTAAAATTCTCTTTGTATAGTTTGTATAAATAGAAAAATTATTACAAATGAAACTACCTCGTAGAAAGATACGGAGAATGCTGAAGACGGATATACCGACCCAGAAAATGCATTACATTCTGCTAGTGTCTAATTTTTCTTTATCTCTTTATAACAAAGAACTTAAGCCAGAATAAATTTCACAATTATCCCATATCATATAGAAAGAGATGCAATAATAAAAAGCAAATAAATAAGTTACACTGCTTTTATATTTGGACCGAAAATGAGCAGACATACGAGATTTTTAAAGATGGTAATGCAATACACACTCTACTTCATGCTAACAAATCTCGTCTGTCCGCTCATTTTTTCCAAATGTAAAAGCAGTCTTAGGCACCGTTGCCGTTTTGGTCCAATTGGACCAAATTTGGTCCGAAAAATAATTAAATTCGTCCGATAGTCGGACCAATTTCATTTTGGTATGTTTTGTCGTTTATTATTTTTCATTTTTCATAAACCCATGTTATAGGAAACTTTTCAACGATTTCAAATATGTCACTCTTAATAATATCACATTTTTAGTTTAGAAGATATAACCGTTCAAAGGTGACCGACTTTCGGTATTCAAAAAAACACACAATTTTTAGTCATTTTGTTGCGATTTCAGGTGTAATATCACGAAAAATAGGTAACGAATCGCCATATTTTTTATTTATTAAATGTATAATGATAAAAAAAAATTAACTGTTTGCTTTGTGTTTCTCCTGGTAAATCACTATTTAAAAACTATCCGTTTTTTCACTATTTTTCAACTTTGACGGAAAATAAAAAAAATCTATATTTTTCTATATTTGCCATATTTGCAAAACCTGTTCTTTGATTATTTCTTTACATAATTCAAAAGGTTTTATCTGCCTGTAGCCCGTTTGGCTTCTAGAGGTAAAAAAGGTTAAAAAGACATGGTTGCAGAAATTGTATGGCGTTCATCCCTTATATGTATGTTTTGACTGACAGTAGTTTTTTTTAGTAGTAAATTTTTGTTTAATTTTTTTTTTAGTAGTAAATTTTTAGGCATGGTAGCATAAGCCTATATATTGCAAAATAAGCATAATGCCTGGATTAGTCTACGACTGAAAGTTGGCACAACAATTACTGAAACCATTAAACAATTTAAGTACTGAAAACATGGCGTTGAACAATTTAAAATTATTTGAACTGTTTAGAAAGTCAACTACACCAAAGTTTTACACGAAAGCTGCTTTAGAAGAACTTGATAGCTTATACGGAAATATTGAGAGAAGCGAAATTATAAATAATACATTTTATCTGATATATGCAAATATTAAGGCAAAATGGGTGCAATCTAATCGAACCATTCAGAACTTCAACTCCAAATACAAGGACTGGCTTAATGAAGACACCATCCTGGCTATATTGGCAGTAGATAAACCCAAAACATCAACCAGAAGAGCAAAAGGAAGGTCAAAAAAAAATATTGAGGAGTGTTAAATTTTCACAAGAAATAGGAAACTTGCCGCTGCCACCAATGACTTGACCACGAAGCATTTATCGGACGCGCTAGCTATTAAATATACAAAGGATAGTGATAGAGTTAGGTCTCAGATAACCAAATCTGTTGCTGATGCAAGCCCACTGCGACTAAAAAGGATTAAGGAAAGCAAGTAGGGTTCCGAAGAAGCCTTGGCCTTGTTTATGGACTTAGAACTTTCCAAAGAGAAATATGAGAAACTACGGGCATCTTTAACGCGACACGGCGCTGACGTTTTACCCAGATACAAGCATATTACGCAAGCCAAAATAAATTCACGACCACTGCATACGGAGTTTACGGAAGTCTCTGCGAAAGTAAAACGGTTGTTGGAGAGTCTTCCTCAAAATGAGGTAAAAATTCTTCCTGAAAAGTTGACATTGATCAGCAAATAGGGCTGCGATGGATCATCCGGACAAAGCGTTTATAAGCAAAGGATATCTTCCGATGACGCTACAATATCGGACGGAAATATGTTTATGGCATCTGTTGTTCCTTTGCGGCTAAAATCTGATGTTTCCCTAGACTGGAGAAATCCACGTCCATCATCAGTGCATTATTGCCGACCAATAATATTTCAGTTTGCAAGGGAATCGGCAGAACTCATAAGGACCACGGTGAAGGACACTGAAGAACAAATAAGCAAGATTAAGCCTACAAAGCTGCAAATTGGAGAAGGAAAATATATTGAATGCAATTACGAGTTCCACCTGACCATGGTTGACGGAAAAGTCGTAAACGAACTGACAGGAACAAAATCAACAATGTCATGCCCGATTTGCAAAAAGAGTCAGAAGAACTTTTGTAATTTAAACGATTCTACGAATATGGAATGTCACCATTGCACGCGAGGATTAGGTGTATGGAGTTCTTGCTAAAACTGGCGTATACCCTACCACAAGAGGAGGAAAACTTCGATGAAAATACATCAATAAAGGATAAGGAAAAGATCAGAAAGAAGCAAATACAGGATGCTTTTTTTAAACAAGTTGGACTAAAAGTAGACTGTCCCAAGCACGGATATGGTAACTCAAACGATGGAAACACTTCTAGGAGATTTTTTGAAAATGATGAGGCAGTAACTAGAATGACTGGAATTGACAATCAAATAGTGAAAAGAGTGGGAACGATCTTGGATATTGTAAACTGCAAAGAAAATGTCAATTCTACAAAACATGGAGAATATGCGTCTGCATCTGCATCTCTTTTATCTGATATGTATCCACAGAAGAAGTTGACCCCGACCGTCCATAAAATATTGGCGCATGGCAAAGATATAATTGAGTACCAGTCTTTGCCAATTGGAGAGCTTTCTGAAGAAGCACAGGAAACTCTTAACAAATTTTATAAAAAATATAGATTGCAGAACACATTCAAAGCATCAAGGGTAAGGCAAAATGAGGACCTCTTCAACATGTTGGCAGCATCTTCCGATCCACTTATTTCTTCCCTGCGGCATGTGAAGTCACGAATAGAGTTAGATAATAATTATAGTTTAGAAATGGTTAGTCTTTTAGATATACCTTATCTTACGATTTGTGATGAATATTATACAGAAAATTGAAAAAATTAATTTAAAAATTAAAAAAAAAAAATATTTTTTTTTAAATTTGTTGGGTAATAATTTAAAACATAAAACCCTAAAGAAAAAAAATAAAAACTATTTAAAAATGTAAAAATAATTTTTTTTAGTTACCATAAAATTGATTTTTCTACTAATTTTAACTTTGATAACCCATAAGTAGGCCCCTACAAAGCGTAGCACCCTTTCCAAATGCTCATTTCATAGGCTGAACAGTTATCTATCATATGGTGTTTAAACTGTTTAATTATCTTATTCGGTTCAAAAGATATGATTTTTGCAATGAAAAAACTCAAATGGCGCCACTGTGCGACGTTTTAAAAGTTTCCTAAACTAATTGAATGTGATCCTGATTTAATAGTAGCAAAATGGAATTTGCTGCGGCTCAGCGAAATGAAAATTTCCGTTAATTTAAATATTAATGACTTTTGGCAAGAAATAGCATCAATAAAAACGGTTGAAACAAAAATGGTTCGGAAATATTTCTAATTTTATATTTAATTTATTATATCTGCCACATAGCTCCGCCGCAGCTGAACTCTATCGCTTATAAAAACCAAATTAAGAAATAAACTGGATTTAAATACTATCAACAGTATTATGTCTTGCAAAGAAATTATTGAAATAAATAATCCACACTATGTGTGGTCAGCAAAAAGAGACATACCTAATCAAATATAAAATAATTTAATTTTAAGTGCTAATGAAATATTTTACATAAATAATTTTTTATAATTAACATTCTTTGTCCTACAAATGATCTCAAACAGATTGAAAAATTTGTTGATATTAATCTTTTTAATACATGCCAATAATCATATAAAATGTGTTATGTTTCATTATTCTTTTTTAAATGTAAAATGTAAAAACATACACAAATGTAAATGTAAAATACATACACAAAAAGACTGAAGAAGATTATTTTAGTTCTCGGCATTTTAAAATTTATAAATTTCATTATATAATTTTTTCATACCTCAATTATTTAAATCAAATAAATTATGTTTCAAACCTTTATTTTACTTAATAAATTGTTTTTAAATAACATTAATTGGTATATTAATTGAGTTTTAAAATTTGGTCCGATAAAACGGTTTTGGTCCATTTTTGGGAAACTGGTCTTAGGACAACAAAAAGTCCTTGTTGATGTGTCACTTTTAAACTGTTCGAATGTCCAAAATTAATAACAATGTCTCTTATTAATACAATTTTTGGGAATTTAATAATAAAAATGCAATTTATTTGTTGGGAGAAAAGAGTTAATTCCTATACGTATTTCACTATTTGCTCAGGCCAGATCATCAGAAAACCTTTTTCCTAATTATAGAGAAGCCAAAAATACTCTATAAGTATTAAAATTCTACAAAACACAAGGAGAAGTGTATATGTTAATAGAACAATATTACAGAATATTAAAGCTTCATTAAAACACCAACTAACAAACTACGTTTTGGAATATCCTTACTGTCCTTCTACAATTGGATGGTTTTTTAATGCAGCCGTAAACTTCATATAAAAAACCAGTATTAAAAATAACGTTTTTTTATATGAAGTTTGACTTTTGTTAAGACATGTTAATAGCAAATGAAGACGGGGGTTCAGGGTAATGAAATGAATACACAACAGTGTTGGGATTTGTGGTAAAATTATACAAAATTTGGTACAATGGACACATTAGTGGTACACTGGTACACTCCATGAGTTTTTGGTACAATTTCATATTTGGTTAATTTAGTTACAAGGCCTTTTTGCTGAGCTACAACGTTCAAACGTTCGAAAACATCGCCTTAATCAGTTTCCGGCAGTATTCGGCTGATATATTTTTTCATTCTTTCTAGTGATAAACCGTAAGGTCTTTTTGGTAATCAGATGATTTTTTAATTGTTTTTCCAAATAGCTCCAGGCATACTTAATCGGATTAAGATCTGGTGACTTTGGTAAAGTTTCAAGCACTTGATGACAATTGTAGTGTAGCCAGCTATTAACATTGCACAGTTTTAAAGGGCCATCTGTAAAGGACCAGTCCGGTTGACTTGGACAGAGGAGTATCTGAGATTAAGTTTTGAAGCTGGGCAACATTCACTTGCCAATGGATCCATTTCTATTTATTATTAGTACACATTTTTAAGTTTTTTCGTAATTAGCGATTTAAGATATTGTGGAAAAATTTCAAAATATTATATCTTTTCTGAGTTAAAAACTAGATGATTTTCAATTTAAGAACTTCAATATTATTCCATTTTTGTGTATTTTGGCTTAAAAAAGGTTCATCAATCTTTTTTTAATAAAAGAAATTCTTAATTTATAATTTATAATTTTCTATATATAAAAATTTTCGTGTAAGAGTGATGATCCTTTGAGAACATGGAGGTCCTACAATTTGATCTCTTTTATATCGAAATTTAGATATTAGCCTATCTGTTCTTAAATACCAAAGGGATCGGAAAAAAAGACTGCTGTAAAAAAGCTATATACATATATTTCCAATTATTGCTGAAAGTATTTATTGAACCCTAGTCCATATGTGGACTTTATGGGCAATTTTGGGATTTTTGGTATTTATTTTAGAAATTGCGGAAATGTTGAAAATTTGTATGCGCTTTGATTTTCGTTGACTAATATCCACAGAAAATAAATTCAAGGAATCAAGGTCAATTATCATAACTTTAAATACCCTAGTATTAAAGTTTTGATGTATGTACTGTACTGTATGTAAGTTTTGCTTGTTTTTTTACTTAATGTCAAATGTTGGTACAATTGATGCAGATTTGGTATAATTTTATCACTGGAACGGTAGAATTTAAACATTGTCAGATCCCAACACTGATACATTAACTAATTTTGTTCTCAAAATTAGTTAATTGCATGTTTAGTTATTTATAAAATTTTTGGTAATTTAAATATTAATATTATTATAAAGTATGGCTAATTACCCATAACATTTTATAATATAAATGCAATTTATTTTCTTATTATTCACTGTATTTATCTTTTGAGTTTTTCCTTTGTTTTAAAAGGTATTTACATCAAATCTTAAGACTCTTCTTTTTATATAGTTTTCAGCGTTGCCGTTTTGGTTACTTTTAACCAAAATTGGTTACTTTTAACCAAAATTGGTTATTTTTTGTCCTGATGTGTAGATGTGTACTTTGTTTTGATTTGGGTTACTTTCTTTTTCACCAAAATTTTTAGATGTACGAGTATACACGCTATGTATTTTATATGCTAATTTTTCAAATCGCGCTTCAATTTTACATATATTTGTTTAACATTGCAATATATGCGTTTTTATTTCATTGTCTCGACAACACTATGAGTACTTACAAATGTAATACCAAATGTAGGTCAGAATTCACAATCCTTCACAACCTCCAGCACCGTTGTAAAAGGTTCCACAGTATCACAAAAAAAAGATTTTGCAGCTTTGATCGCAAGGAAAAAATATTTTATGAATTTTTTCAAAAGATTACATTTTTCTTGATAAAAGTCAAGACGAATTTATTCCAGTTGTAGGCACTATGTTATTAAATCTTATAGACCTGTCAAAAAGTCTGTCACACACATACATTTCTAATCAACACTATCATACTTTTTTAGCACACATGTTATTTTTGACAGATCGTACGACTGAGTAAGAATACCATGGTATACTAAAAACTACATCTTTTCTTTTAATGGCAGCTTTTTACCATAAAAACGAATAAAAAGTGATTAAGATATTTTTGATTTCAGTAAAAAAACAAACAATAGTACAAAGTCGCAATTAAATTAAAATTGTATTTCTATTTATATTTATTTTGTTATAATTTTGGTACTTATTTTTTTACTTAATAATAATTTTTAATTACTTATAATACATATATGTATATGCATGTGTGCATAATTATAATAAGTAATCAGCAGCGTACTTTTTTGTATTAAAACGTGAAATAAAAAAAAACCAAATTTAATTTAAATAAATCGAAATAATTTTTAATTTTGGTTACTTTTTTCGTATTTGGTTACATTTTTAAGAAAATTTGGTTGTAATTTTTTTTTTGTCGTGGCAACACTGATAGTGTTGCAAACAATGTTTATATATTGCACAGAGGTACCCATCTCTGGGTAAATACTCAGGATGTTGCAACATAGGTTTTATATAAAATTTTGTAAATAGTGTCTCAAATTTTCCGTTTAAAAAACTAAAAGGTGCTGCAAAGTTTTCAGTAGCATTAAATCAAAAAAATTCGTACTTTCACCGTTTTATCTCTATTTTATCTTCGAAATGAGATTTTTTAACGGGAATAAGGTATGCTATATTTGAATCGAGGGCCTTAGGTGCATCCTCATAAAATTTTATTAAAATTCATACGATAGCTTTTAGGTGATGCGAACACAGATAGACGGACAGACACAGACAGACAGACAAAAATTAAAAAATTTATGTTTTGTATTTTATATCGATTGCTATCCGTACCAGCAGCAAAATTTTCCAAAAATATAATACAGAAATGATCCCGTTACAATTTTATTATATGTATAGACTGTATTTTAAATGCAACTAAACTACCAATAAGTGTTTATATCTAAGTCTACGTGTAACGAAAGTCTATGTGTCTTAGACGCTAAAATCCATATTTTCAACATTTTAAAAATATTTTTAATAAAATTTAAGCAATTTCAAGCTATACTGAAATAAATTATTATAAATTCATATTATTGTTATTGAACGGCAGTTATCACATTTTCTTCTTCTTTCGGAAACTCAATTTGGCCACTTTGTACAAAATCCTTTGGTTTCGCACCGACGAAAGGGTAATAACGTAACCATATTGTTTTCGCTACGATGTCAGTCCGCCTGTCAGCGCCTCCTATTTCTGGAACAGTATTATTAGACTCTCGAAATTTTCACAGAAGGTGTATTACTATCTCCGCTATAGCAACAAACTCTAAAACGTATAGGGTGTTCCGAACGTGACGTGTTATTCGCGTAACTTAAAATGTGCAAAAAAAAAATTTATAATTAAACGATGTCTCGATAGTTATGTGATTTGAATGTATGTGTATGGCCTAAGCTTTGAACCGTAATAGATAGACTCTTGAAATGGTTCAAGTTGTGGTGCCACGGCTGCTAAAACAATTACTAAAAATTAAAGGGTGTTTCAACAGTGACATGTTTTAAACGTATATTGTTCTTTTTTGAACCGGAATAGAAAGTATATTACCATGGCCGCTACAACAACCATTGGTAAAATTCAAAGGGTGTTCCGACAGGGATGCAATTTTTGCGAGTGTGATATATTCATATAAATTTGTTAATATTTGCACATGAATATTATTCATGTTAAAAATTAACAATTTGTATTTTTAAAGTTGTACTGAACATGGTACGGAACCCTACGTGTATGTGTCTGACACGCTTTGACTGATTTATCTTTAACTCACAAACGCAATTTGGAAAAACTGCTTATATTCTGGAATAGGAGAATCTTACAGAGTAGCAGGATTTGGAGGCTTTGCAAGCTTCTCCAAATATATTACTGCACGTTTTGACACTTTCGCTTTAATAAACGACGCGGCGCGTTCAGATCTTTGTGAATGTTCGAGTTTCGAATACATATGTATATCAATGAGCGACTGTGATAATTCGTAGAATCTTATTTTGGCGCTATTAAATAGTTTTAATATAATTACTATAAAAATTGATGCATTAGTTTTGCAATTTCAAGTAGAAAAAACAATTAGCATTCATTCGTCTTGTGTTTATTCTACTACATATAACCAAAAAATATTTTTCTTGTGCTATAGCAGCGGCCATTAAAATTTGTTTAACCCTTTCACCCCTGAGTTTTTTCTCAAAATCTGATAGGTTTTTTTAAATTTTGACGGCATATATAGTTATAAAGCAAAAATATAAGATGTTGGGGATACGTGGGAAATCTGAGATCCTTGCAGTTATCCTGGGATATATAATCCCAATAAGGTTTTACGGTGGGACAATATGTCCCAATAAACATAAAAATAGCAAAAACTGGCTCGACCAATATATATTTTCTTTTTTATTTATATGAAAAAAACAAAGACAAAATTAAAAATTCAAAGCTTACAAAAATAAAGGAATATAAAAAATAAATAAATAATAAATAAACCAAAAACAAATAATAAAATTCAATGTAAACATATCAAAAATAATGTTTTTATTTGTGAAATGGGGCAAAACAGGAAGGACATAGAGCATTGTTACATCCTGAGCACACGAATTTGGTTCTTGTCTCTCTCTTTATGGAAGTGCAGCGAACGCAACGACGTCGAGATTTGCTTTCAATGAGTAAATGCTCGCCAATATTCAAAAGCTCTGTATTCTTCCGCTTAGATGGTCTGCCACCTGCTCGACGTGTTTTGAGTGCTTTGTGTTTCACTCCTTCCGATATAAGCATTTCAGCCAATGGAACTATGAATTGAATTAATGGCATCTTACGGTGATGATGCTCCATATATACAATCCACGCGTTTACTACACAAAGCATTAGGATTTTAAAAAACACCTTCTTCCACCACTTTCTGGATTTTCTATTCATGTCGTAAACTTGTGTTTTTTGGTCCGCGAGATCGACCCCTCCCATCATCCGATTATAGTCACTTATGACCAAAGGGCAGTCCACTTGCTTTCTTGTGCCATCCTTTTGTTTTCTCAGCACCTGAACTAAATGTGACATGTGGCAATTTGACATGCACAGTACTTCCTTGGAGTCCATCCATCTTGCAGCTGATAAACCATTAGCACCCACTTGAAATTGACTTTGTCCACGATCCAAGCGTCCTTCGAAAACTGGTGTTGCTTTCCGATTTCTCATATACGTTCCGAACGCTGGAAATGGAATGTTCCTTAGCAATGAGACTGACGTGAAAAATCTGACGAAAATAACTGCAACGTCGTTAATTCGAATCGTAGCTGTTAAATTGAGAATTACTCTTTCGCCAAGAGTGCCGGAGACCTCAGAATTGGTTTCCTTTCCAGTATAAATATTTAGGTCATACGTATATCCGGTCTTAGCATCACACCGCATCCACATTTTCACTTCACGTTTTATGGGCTTCATTGGCATATACTGCTTTAGCACGAAACGGCCCTTGAATTTCGTCATACACTCATCTATTGACTGGAAAGGACTTTCGCTTCGTGCCTCAGAAAACGTTTTTTTAACACAAGCTAAAACTTCAGACATATAATAGTCTTTTGGAGCTCCAATCGGTTTTTCTATGTCATTGAAATATATCATCAATGAAAGGTTAGTGTATCGGTCACGAGATATGCTCTTATTTATAGATTCATTGCCCAAAGAAAGGTTTTTACTCCAATAATCAGCTACAGCCGGAACGTGGTTGTAGTGCATAATTAAGGACACTCCAATGAAAGTCATAATTTCATATTCATCTGTCAAATGTCGTTTCGAACCTTTTACCCTGTTTAGCTTCGTCAACCTCTGATTAGTGCATTCGGCAATTCGAATGTACAAACTCTTTGGGAAAAATTTTCTAAAAACATCATATTTAGTAACCGAAGGAGTGAAATTCAATAATATCTCTGGCTCCCTTTCCGTGGGCATTGTATGTTTAGGCACAAATGTATTGTTTTCGTTAAAAATATACCACTCGCAAGTAGCAAGTATAGTAGCTGCATCAGGAGCAACAACAGCACCAAGTGAAAGATCAGCAATCTCGCCATCTACAGTAACGGCACTACCAAGTGCAACAGCAGCATAAGCGGCATCTTTATCCACGGATTCATCGCTTGATTCTATTACATTATCATCTACTTCATCATCTGACGGAGAATAATTGGATCCAGAATCACTGAAGTCGGTACCATCATATTCGGTTTCATCGTCTTCTAACATCATCTCCGTTATTTGGTTATACGACATTCTCTTTCTTGCCATATTCTAACACAAAATTAGTAGTTGTGAAGTTATATTGGGATAATAAATCCCACTTGAAATCTTATTGGGATAATATGTCCCATTTCAAGAAAAACCCACTTTACTTTTTACTGTTGGACAATTATCTTGCTGCAAAAAGTTAACACCAATATTCCGGTACCTACCTCTTGTTATTATATAGAATTACAAATAAAAACACAAAAACGGGGACTTTTTTTAATAAAAGTACAAGAAGATCTGCGAAAAACACGTGCTCTCACATAAAAAAATGCACATAACTGATCTACCAGTATAATTCAACACAGATTTTTGTAATTACAACACAGATAACACTTCAAACATTATTGGGATATATTAGGTTTAAGAATATAAAAGCTAAAAAAAAGTTATTATGTAAGGAACACTGCTGGGATATATGATCCCAGTAGGGGCGAAAGGGTTAAATAATATTACGATTTTTCATTTTATTGTGGTCATTATCCAAAGCTATTTTTACTTGAAAGTTTAAGTTTGCTAATATTTTTTAAGACAACTAAAAATTGATTCTATTAAAACTAATATTAATAAAATAAATTACTACAAATACAAATTCATATAACTTCTATTTCTAGTAGTAGAATGAGATAAAATGTCGAATGTGATGTTTTCGTGCACTAAGCGCTATGTACAATTTTTGCTTCCCGAATAATTTAAATTGTCGATGTAGCCAATTTTGTCACTGAAATTACAAAAAGTCTGTCCAAGAAGGCTTCATATTTGGAAGCAGTTGTATTTTTTCAGCTTACGAATTTATTACAACATAGCAACTTTCAAAAATAAGCTTTAAAATATTCTAACAAGAAGCGTAAAACAAAATAAAGCAAAAATGTAAACCTTAAAGAAGGGTAAAATTGGGAGAAGTTAAATTTTTAAACATTAAGCGACAGCCTAATATACATAAGAATTTATATAGACTTAAAAAGATGTAAATCTCTTACACATCAAAAATTTTCTTTTATTTTTGAACACCTCTCGCATGTGCTTAATTCCAAAACAACAATCAAATTGCAATTACAAAGAAAATAACAACTAATGCAATTAAACTGTGTTTTAATTTGACATATTATTTATTTAAATGTAATGTCATGTCATCCTGTATATTTTTGTGTAAACTGTTTAAATAAAATAATATAATTGTTGCTTAATAATTTGCATCTAACAAGTTTATAAGTGATGTACATATGTATATCAGTATACATACAAATAACCGTTTGTGCATTTCATATCCTATTGTATGCATGCTTAGTCGTCCATGCTATTGTTGTACAAATGTTGTTGGTTATTACTATTTAAACATTTGCTACAACACGCACATAATTTTTCCGCATAGATATGAGGCTGCCCTGTTTACTCTATAATAAGGAAGACTTCTCATAGATTAAAATCTCCTACCAAGCAGCCACAATATCTACCCAATGCTCATTATCCTTAGTTATCCCAACCGACCACTCAACATGTATCATACGCTGATATGACAAAAACCAATCGTGTTTCAGTAAATAACAGGGAGCGCAAATAATAGTTATAAAAAAAAAAAAAAAAAAAAATTAAACTTAAAAACTCTTTATGATAGAGTCAACCGAGATCTATACTGTCACATATCAATAGATTTGTATTGGCGAACTCTTTCCGAATATATGGTGGTCTTAAAAAATCGATCTCAACTCCATAGTTAACAGTTATTTTTCAACGTAAAAATAAAAACTCAAATGAAAGTTTTAAACAAAGAATTTTATTTTGCCGTAATAAAATAAAACTTTTTTGAGGAGTTTTATGTTTTCCGTCAGAAAATTTTTTGTGGATAGATTTGACCTGAGGCCGCTCGATACGAATTTATTAGCATAGCATGCTCTTTCCATGCTTCCCTGGGCTGCAAGAGCAAACTGTTGATTTTGTTTTTGTCAATTTACGGATATGGATATTTTCAAAAAGGTCTTTGGTCCATTTTTCCAAAACTAGGGGGGACACCTAGTTGCATCCAATTAAATGTCCAACAGTCAAAACACTTAACAGTGTGTATTTTCAGAAAGATAATAGACGCTTGAAATTTTCACAGAAGGTGTATAGCTGTGGCCGCTATAGTAAAATACTAAAACCTATAGGGTGTTCCGATAGAGAGGTGTTTTTCGCGAATATGTGTTTATTTCTTGAACTGTAGGAGGCATAGTCTCAAGATTTAAAAACAGTAATTAAAACTTAGTACACTATATAAACAAGTATAAAAAAAAAACTAAAAATTAAAGTGTTTTCCAATTGTGGGGTGATTTCATGTATAAGCCCTAAGTTTTGAACCATAATAGATAGACGATTGAAATTTTCACAGAAGGTGGCCGCTATAGCAACAAATATTAAACCTTATAGGGTGTTCCGATAGAGAGGTGTTATTCACGAATATGTACTTATTTCTTGAACTGTAGGAGGCATTCACTAAAAATTTACAAACAGTAATTAAAACATAGTTCGCTATATAAACAAGTCTTAAAAAAATAAACCTAAAAATTAAAGGTTGTTCCGATAGTGGTGTGATGTGCATGTATAAGGCCTAAGTTTTGAACCATAATAGATAGACGCTTGAAATTTCCACAGAAGGTGTATAACTGTGGCCGCTATAGTAGCAAATACTAAAACTTATAGCCAGTTCCCATAGAGAGGTGTTACTCACAAATATGTACTTATTTCTTGAACTGTAGGAGGCATACACTAAAAATTTACAAACAGTAATTAAAACATAGTTCGCTATATAAACAATTCTTAAAAAAATAAACCTAAAAATTAAAGGGTGTTCCGAAAGTGGCATGATTTGAATGTATAAGGCCTAAATTTGAACCATAATAGGTAGACTCTTGAAATTTTCAAAGAATGTGTATAACTGTGGCCACTATAACAACAAATACTAAAATGTATAGGGTGTTCCGAAAGTGACGTGTTATTTGCCTTTGTCTTTATTTCTTGAGCTATATACTATGGCCACTATAACAAATAGAAAAAATTAAAGGGTGTACCAACACTGACGTGATTTGCATGAAAATTGATTAATTTTTTAACCATAATAGATAGACTCTTGAAATTTTCATAAATGGTGTATTACTATGACCCCTATAAAAACCATAAAAATTTTAAGGGTTTTCCTACAGTGACTTGTTTTGCAAGTATAACGACATATTTTTTGAACCGTAATAGGTAGACTCTTCCAAATTGAATAGAAGATGTGTTGCCGTGGCCGTTATGACAATTACTAAAGAGTAAAGGGTGTTCTTACTGTGACATGTTTTTTCACCCATAGTGTTTACGCGCATAGTGTGAACATCTTAATAATTATTGTTCAATAGACGTTTTTACACATATTCGTTAAGTTATTGGCGCAATTGTTATTCTCCTTTTTATGATATAGTTATTTACGATTGTAAACCCGAAGTGTACGGTACGTACAAAATTACAAAGAAAAAAAAAACCCTAATAATTATTTTAATAAAACCCCAAGTTATATAAAACCCAAAAAACTAATACCCGTTTTTTAATTCTCCATATTTTCGAGGAAATATTTCTAGACAAACATTTTTTGGTCCTATCAAACCGGATAAAACCCCCCGCGAATCTAAAAATATTTTCAAGAAAGTATTTTTATTTTCAGATTCCAATCAACCCAATCCTCTTTGGAAATCAATCCATTTTTTCTATTCATCCCTAAAATATAATAAAAAAGGTACGTTCTTTGTGCATTTTAATAAGTGGATAAAATAAACAAAAAAGTGTGATAATAAAAGCAAAACTCTTGTGTTTCAAAAAGGAAAATCAAACATATAACCAACAAGTAATACAAAAAATCACAAAAACAAAAACCTGTGCAAAATTTATTTGCCGTCGGCAAAACACTTTTTTACTCGTTTTTTAATTTTCCCACCCTTAAATTCGTGTGTGTTAAAAGAAAAAATTATATTTCATTTTTAAAGTGAAATAATAATAAAACCCTTTGTCAGTTATTTATTTAATAAAAATATTAATACCTATTTTAACCTGTGCGTATATTTCATTTGTTTAAAGTGATTTGATTTTTTTCTATAACATTCTAGTGTTTTTTTTTTTTTTTTGATTTTGATCCGTGATTTTTTATTCTCTGTTAACAGAAGCTCTTTTATTTTACATATTCAAGAATAAAACACAGAAGAGAATAAATTAAAATAATTTTACTCCTTAGATAAATTTTCAACAAAACACAGAAATTAAACCCGAATTTAAAAATTTAATATATTGTGATTTTTTTTGTTTTTTAAAAACAAAAACAAAATACACAAATAATTGTTTTTTTATTATTTCTAGTGAGAGAGTTTATGTTTTTAAACACCCCAATTAACTCAGTGTGTTTGTTGGTTGCTTTTTTTGCTTTTGTTTTGATATTATCACACAAGAGAAACAAATACTAGTGCTGCAATATTTTAATCGGACGAATAAACCGATTAATTTTAAAGTTTCGTAATAAAGTGCATTTTAAAATATTTTCACCCATTTACTCAATAATAAATAAACTCTTTGGTGCACTTTAACCCATTTTATTCTTAAAATAAAAATTTTTTTAATGAATAAAACATACTCATTTACCCAAAAGTGAGTACCCGAATTTACTATTGCAGCAATACTAGTGTATTTAATATTTTTTATACCTTTTCTATTAAAAAAGTTTTTTTTAACTAAAATTTTGTTGTTGAATTTATATTTTTTTATATTTAAATTGATATTGCAATTTCAATCCGTTTTTAAGTAATTGAAAAGACGAATAAAGTTAAAAGCGACTTGTTTTATAATTTTATTAATTTTTTACCCCTTTTATAAAATTTTATACATTTTATGACCATATCTTAAGTCTAAAATAAAATATACTTTTTAAGTCCAGCCAGTGCAAGACAAAAAAAAATGTATGTTCCACGATTGTTGAAATTATTTACGGGTCATCCCTCTATTGTACGGCCAAGAAAAGCAGTATCTCTTCTTTTTAGTCTAATGTAACCAGGAGCATTAAGAATGTTACGCGCCAGTGGATTTGGATGAGTTTCAAGCTTTTTCAAATACGTTACCGCATGTTTCGCTATTTCTGATTTAACTGTTGGCGTTTAGATCTTTGTGAATATTAGAGTTTTTGATATACCAGGGGGCAACTGTGATCATTCGAAGAATCTTATTTTGGCGCCTTTGTATTTTTTCAACATTGCTAGCTGAGGAAGTATCCCATAATTGAATCCCATAGCACCAAATTGGTTTAAGTATCGACTTGTAGAGTAGTAATTTGCAATCTAATCTGAGGATAGAGTTTCTGCCAATAAGCCAGTTTAGTTGGACTGCTTTTAACTTCATTTGTGTCAATTTGGATTCTATGTGGCTTTTCCAAGTAAGGCGCCGGTCAAGATGTATACCGACGTATTTGACGTCTGAAAGCTGGGGTATTATTTGATTATTTATGCGAATAGGGGGGCATGAGTCCCTACGCAGTGTGAAAGTTATATGAGTGCATTTTTGTTCATTCACCTTAATTCTCCATTTCTTCAACCATTTTTCCAATTTGAGTACGTGATCTTGTAAATCTTGTGATGCTACTTGCGCGCTTTCATGAATACTTAAAAAAGCTGTGTCATCAGCAAATGTTGATGTGTGCACTTGATTGCTAATTGGCATATCGGATGTGTACAGCAAGTATAAAATGGGTCCCAAAATACTACCCTGTGGAACTCCGGCTTTAATAAGCTGAGGCGAGCTTAAGAAATCTCCTTCTTTTAGTATGAACTTTCGATCAGTTAAATAATTTTTTATGAGCTTATAGAAGTTTTTGGGCAAATTCAGCTTTAACTTGTATATAAGGCCTTCGTGCCATACCTTGTCAAATGCTTGAGAAACATCGATAAAAAGTGCAAAACAGTATTTTTTTTCTTCAAAGGTCTTTTTAATTACATTTACTAATCTGTGTGTTTGTTGGATCGTACTATGTTGTTTTCTGAAGCCAAATTGATGGTTCGGACTACATCCTTTGGCGCTCAGAATTGGGTTCAACTTAATTATTAATATTTTTTGGAACAGCTTTGATATATTTGATAATAGGCTTATAGGTCTGTATGATTCAACCTTGGTGTTGTCTTTTCCAGGCTTAGGTATCATAGTAATCAAAGAAATTTTCCACTTTGTAGAAAAGTACTCAAGACGTAAAATGGCATTAAAAACAAAAAGAATGATTTTTTGGGCTATACGGGGCAATTCAAATAACATATTGTTACTGATTTTATCAATGCCAGGAGCTTTCTTAGTATTTAAATCAGTTATTGCCTTTTCAATATCTTGAAACTCGAACCTTAGGGTAACTGCCGGACTAACATCTATAGGTGGGAGCTCAGCTATATCAGTCGAGACAATTGGAGTAAACACGTTTTTTAAATGATCAACAAACACATTACCTTTTTCGGTATGATTTCTTGCCCAGTCTCCACAAGAAGTTCGCAATGGTGGCTTACGTACGACTGGTCTATTGAGCTTTCGACATGCACGCCATAATGAATAATCTGATTGTGGAGTTGGGTCCAGATCTTCCAAGTAATTTTTCATAGATGCTACCCTTTGAGATTCTATTAGGTCTCTTAGCCGCTTCGTGCAATCTTTAAGTCTATTTTTAAGTTAAGGAGATCTATATGATTGCCACTCTCTACGAATTTTTCTTTTTTCAGTCAAGAGCCGCTCGACATCTGCAGAATAAATGTGATTGCATCTGTCTATTTGCCGGGTTACAGTTGCATGTTGGGCAGCTAATTTGATGTTTCGATCAAAATCAATTATACACTGCTCTATGTCTTCTGGTGTTCTTAGCGGGATGTTTTCCGAGCAATGCGTGCTGAGATATTTTCTATATTTCAGCCAATTTATGCTTGTCCTGGTTGTTGGTGATACGATATTTTGTTGATTCCATATATAGACAATAGTGGGTGAATGATCTGAGGATAATTCTAGTGATGTTTCAGCTTTAATAATTTCTCTTGAAATACCCTTAAAAACGCCAAAATCAATAACATCCGGTATTTTTTGTCGATCAGTAGGCCAATAGGTGGGTTGGCCACTCGAGATCACATTGAGACGCATTTTTGAAATTGTGTCGAACAAAACACGACCTTTTGGTGTTATTAGTCGTGATTCTCTGATACTTGAAATCTAGGAGGTGAATAAATTGAAGAAATAACTAAGTTTTGATGAAATTCTTCAAGGCAGATATTTGTTGCTTGAGGGTAATCCTCATAAAAATCACACAGTAAATAATGTTTGATGCGGGCCTTTATAAGTATTGCTGAACCACCACATGCTCTGCCACGCGGGTCTTTGGTGTCATATAAAATATAGCCATTGATTTTAAAAAAGCTATTTCTTGTTAAATGTGTTTCTGCAATCAGCATGACATCAATTTGTTTAAAAGCTTTTTACTCGTTATACGTCATAATTTTTAGATCCGTTTTTCGTTTCTTTCTTGACATTTAAAGCTAATCTGTTCTTTGTATTTCACAATTTTCGACTTGATTTAGATATTTTAAACTTTTTTTTAACTTTTCCAAAATTACCCGTTATCAATTACGCTCAAAAATGGATATGACTACTTTAATTCGTAATGCCGATCGTTTGGCAGAATTTGAGGCTTATGTTGCCATAATATCCGTGACGGACCACCGAATTGGTTCCTTAAGCAGTCATGAAAAAGAGCTCAATCGTTTATGGGAAGCTGTTCGGTCAACATACGACTCTTTGTTGATTGAGGCCGATAAAATAAAATGTCCACAGATCGTGGAAATAAAATCAAGATATATGGCTTCTTATAGTACATATACTCGTGGAATATCTTTAATTACGGCTCACTTAGACCGAAAGGTCTGCTCAGGCCGAAAGGTTAATGGAGCTTGGCATCCATTCGATGCGCATGATTAATTTACCCCCGTGTGATACCCCAATATTCTACGGTGACTATAAGAACTGGCCCTCATTTCGAGATATGTTCTCAGCTTTATATGGCAATAACCCAAGATTAACTCCGGTGCAAAAATTGTATTATTTGCTGCAGAAAACTGCAAAAGATGCTCATGATGCCATACAAACTGTTCCGTTGACCAATGATGGCTATGCAGTAGCATGGAAAAAATTGGTGGACACGTACGAGAACAAAGGTGCTCTAATAAACGAACAGCTACGAACTCTTTTGAGCATAAAACCCATTACTCAGGAATCAGGTCCAAACATTAAAAACATACGAAGAACAATGAACGATTGCATAACGAATCTTGCTTTGTTAGAAGTAACCCCAGAAGTGTTTTATCACGTTATGTTGGTGTATATTTGTGCTACAAAATTACCCGAGAATACTCTGAGTCTCTGGGAGCAGTCTAAAAAGCTTTGTCAAACCACTCCGAAGTGGGAAGATATGGACGCATTTTTGACAGCCCATTTTAAAACACTTGAGTCGATTTCTGATATAAGGCGGTCACACTCAAGCCCAGTTAAAAACCCGAACAAAACCCCTAGCTCTGTCAATTTACAAAAGAACTCCAGTTTCAAAGTTCATAAAAAATCTTCCTATGATTCTAGGAAAATTCAAAATTTGCAACAAAAACTAGTACTACCCCAACTATTTGTCGTTGCTACCTTTGCCAAGGTTCTCACCCCCTGAGACTTTGCCCCTGCTTTCTGAGTCAGAGTATTGATGAGAGAATGTCAACAGTAAAAAGATTGAGGTGTTGTTCGAATTGTTTGGCAACCTCTCATAAATTCAAAAATTGTAAAAGCATACATGTCTGCACATTATGTAAACAAAAGCATCACTCTTTGCTTCAAAGAGATGTAAGGTTAAATAAGTCCACTGGTAACTCAACCCAGCTCCCTATAGCTTCTGGTATGGCTGCACCTTCATCTCACCCACAGAATCCAGCTAGCAACCAGTTACAACCCACACTCAATTTAAACCCTTCAACATCCTCAGCTCATAATTTGCAGACTTACTCCGCACAACTAAATGCAAACCCAAAATCAACAGTCCTTTTGGGCACTACTTTTTGTTTAATTCATATTAATGACATTAGATATGTGGCTCGAGCGCTGGTTGACCCCGGTTCGCAAGGTACCTTTATCTCAAGGAGGTTACAAAGGAAGCTTGCTATTCCTACATTTTCAGTGCCATCGACAAATGTCACTGGGATGATGGATTGCTTAGCTGGTAAAACCTCAACTATGTGTATCCTGACGGTCGGTTCACCGATCGACCCCGGTTTTAAGATTAAAGTTTGTGCATATGTAGTTGAGAAAATCACCGGTCGGTTGCCCTCGTGTACTATATCTAATATTGTAACTTCAAGTTTTCCCGAAATTACAATGACCGATGTCATGTGTACCCGTATGGACATACTTTTTGGAGGAAATCCAAAAATTCTAACTTCAGATGTTAAAATTCATCCGAATGGCAACCTGATCGCCCAGAGAACCGTTTTTGGTTGGATAGTTACAGGTGAAGTTTTTCAATCGGAACCCCTTTATTCGATTGCATTATTTTGCACCCACGTTGATTTAAATACTCAACTCACTCGTTTTTGGGAACTTGAAGAAGTTCCACAAATTACTCGACTTTCCGAAGATGAAGAATATTGCGAAAAACTATACCGAACTACCACTTATAGAAACCCTGATGGTTGCTATGTTGTATCGCTCCCATTTCGTCGGGAATTTTCAAACGAGTTGTTATTGGGAGATTCTCGAAATAGCGCTTTGACCCAATTCATGCGGAATGAAACTCGGCTCTTAAAAAACCCCGAATTGAAATCACAATATGACTATGTGATTACCGAATATTTCGAGATGGGACATATAAATACCGTACAACCCCTCGGCTCAGAAGCGACTAATTATTACTTACCGCATCACGCTGTGTTTAAACCTGACAGCGTTACCACCAAACTCCGTGTGGTATTTAACGCTTCTAATCCCTCCTCTAATGGCGTAAGCCTTAATAATACTTTATACCCGGGACCTGTTTTACAGGCAGATCTTACCATCTTAATTTTACGATGGCGGTTCTTCCGTTATGTTTTCAATGCTGATATTGAAAAAATGTATCGCCAGATATTAGTTCGTCCTGTTCAAACGCAGTATCAGCGGATATTGTTTCGTGAAAATCCTGAGGCTGAAGTTAAGGACTATGAGCTTAATACTGTGACATTCGGAGTGAATTGCGCGCCGTAATTAGCTATTCGTACTCTTTTACAATTAGCAAATGATTGTGAAACCCTGAGTCCTGCGGCATCTGAAATTTTGAAAACCTAAATGTATGTTGATGACGTACTAGCTGACTCGTATGAGCTAGAAGATGCTTTTAAGAGACGTAATGAACTAACCCAAGTTCTTGGCTCGGCTGGTTTTTTTTGCGAAAATGGACGGCCAATCATTTGCGGCTCTTAGAAGATTTACTGTAAGAATCTGCTTGATGCAGACTTCTTAAAGTTTTCGGATGCCAGTAACATAAAAACCCTGGGCTTGCGATGGAATGGTAATAGCGATAGCTTCTACTTTAAATTAGTTTCGCAGCCACGCCAGGATATTGTAACGAAACGTGCTGTCTTATCTGAAATAGCGAAGCTATTTGACCCCGCCGGTTGGCTCTCTCCAAAAATTATAATGCAACAAATATGGAAAGATAAGACAGATTAAAACCCTTAACTCTTATTAAATGGCGAGCATTTTTGAACGACTACCCTAATATAGAAAAAATTAATATCCCAAGATGGGTTAATTTTCTACCCGAAAATGAAGTTGAGCTTCATGCGTTTTGTGATGCCTCTGAAAAGGCATATGGTGCAGCTCTATATGTACGCAGCATTTCTTCTGCAGAAATATCAGTACATTTACTAGCGTCAAAAACGAAGGTAGCTCCTGTGAAATCCGAAACGTTACCCCGTTTAGAATTATGCGGAGCGGCTTTGATGGCGAACATGGTAGAATCGTTGTGTGGTCAATTAAATCTAGACAAGAGAAAGATTTATTTGTGGACTGATTCTACTATTGTTTTATCTTGGCTCAAAAAATCCCCTTGCCATTGGCCAACCTTCGTCAAAAACAGAATTGCTTTAATTTTGGAAAAAGTTGGTAATGAAAATCATGTCGATTCCAAGGACAACTCCGCCGATTTGGCAAGTCGTGGAACTCTTGCTCGAGATTTGGTTGATAACTCTCTATGGTGGCATGGGCCTACCTGGTTAAGACAACCTCAAGAGTGTTGGCCACGACATTCCCCCATTGATCACCAGCACCTAGAAGTTAAGTCATTTTCTACTCAGATTGAACCTCCATATGATATACTTGAACGCTTTTCCGATTTACCCTGTGCAATGAGAATTACTTCTTATTTTTTCAGATCTTTAGAGTATTTGAAAACCCGAAAATGCTTATATAATACCTTAGATTTAACTCAATCGGAAGTAAAGTTCACACGAGATCGTTTGATTCTTTTATGTCAGAAAAATGTATACATGAGTATTCACAACTATCAAAGGGTATACCTATTTCTTCAAAGAGCAGTATACTCACTTTGAACCCCTTTATTGACTCAAATGGTTTTGTTAGAATCAACGGAAGACTAGCTAGATCAGACTGCTTGACATATGAGGAACGGTACCCTAAAATTTTACCATATTCAGCCAGGTTTACTCGTTTATTTATTGAATATGTTCACAAGTGTTCTGCTCATGGCGGACATTCCTTAATGCTCCGTTTAGTTAGAACTGAGTTCTGGATCCCCAAGCTAAAGAATCTAATTCGCACAGTAATCCATAATTGCAAGGAATGTACGATTAATAGAAAAAAGACCGGTCAGCAAATTATGGCTGCTTTACCCCCTGAACGATCATCTCTAACTATGCCGTTTACCCACACCGGTTTAGATTTTGCAGGTCCATTCGACATAAAAACCTACATAGGCCGAGGCTGTCGAATTACCAAAGGTTATGTGCTTGTTTTTGTTTGCTTTGCAACAAAGGCAACCCATTTAGAAGCAACTGGTGATTTGTCGACTGAAACATTCCTTGCAGCCTTTGCTCGTTTTTTCTCTCGTCGGGGCTGTCCCGCCCACTTATACTCGGACAATGGAACTGCATTTGTTGGGGCGGCTAATTTACTCGAGGTTGACCCGCAAACAATTCTTAGGCGAACTAAAAAGGAAGTTACTGGTGCGAAATAGTGTACAACCTATTGAATGGCATTTTATACCCCCGGGTGCTCCTCATATGGGTGGCTTATGGGAAGTCGGTGTAAAGAGTGTGAAAACTCATTTACGAAAAATATCTGGAGTGCAGAAATTTACATTTGAAGAGTTCACAACTATGTTAACCCGTATAGAAGCTTCCCTGAACTCAAGACCATTAACTGCAATGACAGAAGACCCATCTGACTTAATACCCTTAACCCCAGGTCATTTTCTAATTGGAGCGCCGCTCCTCGCACCCCCTGAACCCGATCTTTCTTTGAGTGTTGCAAATAGATGGCAAAAGCTCAAAGTACTTCACCACCAATTTGCTCAAAGATGGATAGAAGAATATCTCAAAGAACTTCACCGGCGAGTGAAATGGAAATACCCCCAAAAGGACTTTAAGGTAGGAGATTTAGTTGTTATCCGTCAGGATAATTTACCCCCAAATGAATGGCGACTAGGTCGTATAGAAAAAACTTATGTGGGGAATGATTCGAAAGTCCGTACTACGGACGTGAGAATGGCTTCTGGCATTTTCACCCGGCCGATAGTGAAGCTCGTTCTCTTACCTAAACCAGAATCCCACTAATTCATATTTTCTTCTTTTATTTTTGTTGTTTTACCCGGTAGTCATCATGTCGAGTGCATCCCGTAGATTAGAGGTCCATCGCAAACCTATTGAAGGGCCATCATCTCCCCGGTCCAAAACGTTTCGCGATGAAAGTCTTCGGGACTGTCGCCTCTGTAAGAGCGAGCACGCATTGCGAAAATGATTAAAATTTAGGAAGATGTCTGTGGGAGAGCGTTGGGAAATAGTGAAGAGATTTCGTTATTGTTTTAATTGTTTGGCGCACTCCCACATGAAAGATAAATGCACCAGTCGAGAGATGCATGGAGTGCAAATCCGAGCATCATACTCTGCTGCACAAAACAAAAAGACCGAGGGAAAGTGTTTCGACTACCCGTTCGTCGACCGTCAACGACAGTACCATTTCAAGGCAGGAAAAAAGAAAGCGACGACAGAAGAAAAGAAGATCGAGCACCCAAATAGCCAACAACACCACACATCAGTGCTGCAGCCACTGTAAGCAACAACAAACCACGGCGACACATCAACCATTCGTTCCGAATGCAACACAAACTCCGGCCACCATTGTTATTAATGTGATGAATGGGCGAATTGCATAAATCCAGCATATTTTATTTTTATTTTTATTATTTTCATTTATCTTGTTTTTTTGTATTTTTATTGTAAAATGAATTGCCTTTATTACTCTTTATTTTGTTTTCAGGTGCTAGTTATTTTTTACCCACGTTGTCCTTGACCGTCCTTGTTGCAGTATAGCAAGGGGGCGGGATGTTTACGCGCATAGTGTGAACATCTTAATAATTATTGTTCAATAGACGTTTTTACACATATTCGTTAAGTTTATGGCGCAATTGTTATTCTCTTTTTTATGATATAGTTACTTACGATTGTAAACCCGAAGTGTACGGTACGTACAAAATTACAAAGAAAAAAAACCCTAATAATTATTTTAATAAAACCCCAAGTTATATAAAACCCAAAAAACTAATACCCGCTTTTTAATTCTCCATATTTTCGAGGAAATATTTCTAGACAAACACATAGTAACTTATTTTTTTAAAGTAACAGGTAGACTCTTGATATATTCATAGAAAGAGAATTGCGATGGCAGCTATAACAAATAACAAAATTAAAGGGTGTTCCGACAGAGTCATGATTTGTACGTAAACAGCCTTCTTTTTTCAACGGTACTTTGGCCGCTGTAACAATTACTAATATCTAGAGGGTGTGTGACATATTTTTTAACAGCAATAGGTAGGCGCGTGTATATTTTTATAGAAAGTGTGTAACCATGCCCGCTATAATAACAATTACTAAAATTAAAAGGGTGTTCCAGCAGTGATACAATTTTCGCGATTTTGGCTTTAATTTTAAAATTCAAGGGTGACTCATTAGACATGAAAAAATTAACAATTTGAATTTTTATAGTTGTACTAAACATAGTACGCAACCCTACGTGTGTGAGTCTAACTCTCGCTTGACTGATTTATTATTCTATAAAATAAATAGAGCAAACGGCAAATATCCTACACCCGAAAAGATTTTATTATTTATCTTGTTTGAAAAAACTTCAACTCCACAGATTGTGTAAAAATAAGAAAATAACGTAAAAAGATCCAAATAATATTTTCGATTATTGTTTACGAGGAACGCATACATATGTGACCGCGTAAATAGAAGGCAATAGAAGGGTAAAAAGGAAATTTTACAGGAGATCTCTTTAAAGATTACCACCCTTCATCGACTATGACCATTTTTTAATTTTTTCCGGTACTCAAATTATATACTGAAAAACTAATTTTTGACCTCAGAAACACTTCAGGGGGTTAGGACTTTAACTTTTTCACCAAATTTAACGAAAATTTATAAAAACTGGTCAACGCTTTAAAACGGTTGATGAAACTAAAAGCAGTTATCGTAAAGCAGTAAAGGAGTTTGAAAGCTGCAAAAAGCACTTTTATACCTATCAACTGAAGAGTAGCAAATGTCTACAGGTAGTTATTAAAGGTGTAGACTCAAATGCTGATCCAGTAGAAATAAGAGCTGGCCTCCAAAAAGCGGGATTTAAGGTAAAAAGTATAGATAATCTCAGAAATCGAGAGCGTGTCCCTCAACACGATTAGATTATTCATTATGACGTACGTTCGCAAGGGAGGCCAGTTGTACATAAGCATCCCTTTCGAACTTCGTTTGAAGGCTGGGGAAGAAATGATACCGAAAAAGGCAATCTATTTGTTGGATATTTGAAAAAGGTTTTTACTCCAAATGTACAGACTGATGCAGCTGAGTTGCCAACTGTCGAAGTTAGTGCTGCAATACCCTTAAGATTTCAATTTAGTGATATTAAAAGGGTAAAAATTGATTTAGACACAAAGAAAGCCCCTGGATTGGATAAAACCAGTAAAAAGATGTTATTCGAATTGCCCCGTGTAACCAAAAAAATTGTTCTATATTATTTTAATGCCATTTTACGTCTTGAGTACGTTCCTCCAGAACGGAAGATTTCGTTAATAACTATGATTCCTAAACCATGAAAAGACCACACAAAAGTATTCATATAGGCCTATAAGCCTTTTATCAATTATGTCAAAGCTGTTTGAGAGGATGTTAATAACTAAACTGAACCCCATTTTAGGCGACAAAAGATGTATTCCAAACCATCCATTCGGCTTCAGAAAAAAACATAATACAATCGAACAAACTCACAGGCTAGTCAACGTAGTGAAGAAGACCTTTGGATAAAGAAAATACTGCGTTTTTATCGACGTTTCTTAAGCATTCGATAAGGTATGGCATGCTGGCCTAATTTACGAGTTAAAACTGAATTTTCCCGTAAACTTATATAAGCTTTTGGATAGAGATTTAACTGATCGAAAATTTATTGTGAAAGAAGGAAATTGTGTAAGCTGACCTGAGCCAATCGAAGCCGGAGTTCCTCAGGGTAGTATATTGGGGCCCATTTTATATTTTTTGTGTACTTCAGATATGGCAACTAGTGACCGAGTCCACCCAACGACATTTGCCGACGACATAGCTTTTTTAAGCATTCACGAAAGTCTCGAAGTAGCATCACGATATTTACAAGACCACATATAGAAAAATGGCTGAAGAAATGGAGAATAAAAGTGAATGAACAAAAATGTACTCATATAACTTTTACATATTTGGGAATTCACAAGGTGTCATGCAGGATCCAATATAGATGATACTTGATGTGAATGGTGATCAGTAGCAATTTTCTCAAAAAGTTTAGGTATAGCGCTAAGTTTAGCAATACTTCTGTAGTTTGCAACATTATTCCTACAACCAGATTTAAATAATGGGATAATAAAAGAATCCTTCCATATTTTGAAAATTATTGTAAGAGGTTTTACCAGTGCCATAGCACATTTAATAAGAAGGCAACTCGGAATATCATCCGGACCATATTTATATAAAAATTTTAAGCTTTTTTAAACTGTTAAAAACGGTTGATTCATCAAGAAATGGCTCGATTTAGCACCTCTGATAATTGATAAAAGTTGGATTCATCAAAATTTTTATCAGAATAGGTGATATAAAAGAAATCTGCAAACAAATTACTTATTGTCAGCTCAGCATCAGATTCAAAATTTGATACTCATAACAGTTGAAAATGCCATCGATATTTTTTGGAGTTGACAAAGATCTTCGATTCGACTTTAAATTGTTTCGAATCTTGTTTAAGTTAGCAGAGTAACACTATTGATTAATTGCATTATATTGAGCACGACTAACAGAATACTTTGCATAGTCAATAAACGAACCAGACTTTTTATACCTTTTGTATATCTTGTTTTTCTAATTTTGAGCCTTAATCAGATACTTAGTGTTCCATGGCGGACCGGTAGGTTTAAACTCGAAGCCTTTAGAAATACATTGATTCATATACAAATATAATTTGTTATAAAAACTTTCAATTATATTATAAATATCTTTGGCAATTATATTATCAATATCTAATTTGAATAGAATTTAAAAGCAGATTCAACCAGTTTGTATTATTTAAAAGCACGGTTAAAATTTACGAAATCCATGGTATACGTATTTGTCCTCGACGTTGGAATAAAATATCCGTTATCAGCTGAAAAGTTCCATGATATCCAGGGCATATTAAAGTCCCCAACGATAATTATAAAATCATTCATTGTTGAAAGCATCTGCATGTTTTTGGTACACTATTCCAGGTGAATTTGGAGGAATATAAGAAGAGATAACAATCATTTTGTATGTTCTAATTTAATAACAACAGGTTCACTTGTTAAAGCTTTTGATGAAAAAAGACTGCAAACTGCAATTAGAACACCTCCTCCTCTGATATTTCCAGGTAATATTGGGTAAGGCTCCAATGTATTTGCAAAGTAGTCTAAATTTCAGATGCGCTATTACTTTAGTCTGGTAAAAGATTTTTTGGAGCAGTTATTAATTTCTCAGAGTGAATTGGAAAGGTCATCGAACTGGAATTATAAGACACAGAAACATTATATGATTCAGCAGTATTAGTAGCATTTGTGTCATAGTACCAGAATTTTGGGTAGTTGCGATCCTGTGTTTGGAGTTTTTCGTTTGGGTGAGACAGCTTGTCAAATTTATATAAATTAGGGTAATTATTAAACAGCTTACCAAATTGGGCAAGCTTGTCATGCAGGACCAAAAATTCATTGTTAAATATCTATTGCGTAGTTATTTGTCAATTAGTACGGACGTGTATTTTTTAAGCTCGCAATATACGTAAAATAAAACAAAATTTAGTGAGTGACTTTAATTAAAAAAAAAAACAAACAAACAAAAAATATTAAAACCTATTTTTACACAACAACAAAGTTGTTGTATTTCGTTTTTTTTCCTTTTTACAACGGCATTATTGTTTGAGTAATAAGAGAAAACAAAAGTACAGTGCGAGGGCTCATTTTTGAGTCACTCAAATTTAAATTTAAATATTTCTGGGAAAAGTGCAAACATAAGCAGTAGAAATGCTTATGTAATACTAAATGCAGATGAAAATAGTGAAAACACCAAAATAAATAAAAACAAAAAAACTGATGTGTTTTTAAATGCTGCGCCTATTTACCGCTCACGTTCATGTTCACCGTTGTTGCTAAGTAGTGATAATAAAATAAATGTGAATAAACCGTCGTCGTCTTCTGAATACAGTACGACCAAAACCATAATGGACAGTGCCCAAAAACCCAAGACTCCAGTGGGAATGGATAGATACGTGACTGTAATGAAAAGAGGTCGAAGCGCTAAATCTTCGCAGTTAGCACCAAAGTCGAAAGTACATAAAGAAAAGGACTCTAACGGAATAAATTCCCAAAATCGTTTTGCTATATTAGATAGAGAAGCAAGTGAACCTAAAACGGCACCCAAGTCGTTCAAACCACCTCCAATATATTTAAGGAAGAAAAATTCAGACGACTTAATAAAAAAGTTAAATTCCGTTATTGGGGAGAACTCATTTTTTGTAATTCCTATCAAGCGAGGTAACATTGATGAGACAAAAATTCAATTTATTGACGAAAGCAGTTATCGGAAAGCAGTAAACGAGTTTGAAAGCTGTAAAAAGAACTTTTATACCTATCAGCTGTATCAGTAATTAAAGGTTTTTTTTCGCATTCTTATTTATTGTATCTTCAATATAATTGAACTGTCAATAATTACTCATATCTTAAGTCTAAAAATATACTTGTTAAGTCCAACCATTGCTGGACAAAAAAAATGTATATTTCACGGTTACTGTAATTTGTGGGTTATCCCTCTGATGTACGGATGAGAGAAGCAGTTTCCCTCCTTCTTAGTCGAATGTAACCAGCTTCAGTTAGTATGTTACGGGCCAGTGGATTCGGATGAGTTTCAAGCTTCTTTAAATACCTTATGGCAAGTTTCGCTATTTCTGCTTTAACTCATGGCACGTTTAGATCTTTATGGATGTTCGAATTTTTTATATACCAGGGAGCAGATGTAATAATACGTAGAATCTTATTTTGGCGCCTTTGAATTTTTTCTACGTTGGTAGCTGAGGCAGTGCCCCATAATTAAATGCCATAACACCATATTGGTTTTAGAATTGACTTGTATAATAAAAGTTTGCAGTCTAAAGCTAGAGTAGAATTTCTGCCAATTAGCCAGTTTAGTTGGACTGCTTTCAACTTCATTTGTGTTAACTTTGTTTCTATGTGCCGTTTCCATGTAAGGCGCCGGTCAAGATGTATGCCGAGATATTTGACGTCTGAAAGCTGAGGTAACGTTTGGTTATTTATCCGAATAGGGGGGCAAGATTCTCTACGCAGTGTGAAAGTTATGTGAGTACATTTTTGTTCATTCACTTTTATTCTCCATTTCTTCAACCATTTTTCTAAATTGGATATGTGGTCTTGTAAATATCGTGATGCTACTTCGGGTCTTTCGTGAATGCTCAAAAAAGCTGTGTCGTCAGCAAATGTCGATGTGTGAACTCGGTTACTAGTTGGCATGTCTGAAGTATACAATAAGTATAAAAAGGGCCCCAATAGACTACCTTGGGGAACTCCGGCTTCGATTGGCTGGGGTGAGCTCAAAAAATCTCCTTCTTTCACAATAAATTTTCGTTCGGTTAAATAACTATCTAGCAGCTTATATACGTTTACGGGCAAATTGAGTTTTAGCTTATATATTAGGCCTTCATGCCATACCTTATCGAATGCTTGAGAAACGTCGATAAAAAGCGCAGGGCAGTATTTTTTCTCTTCAAATGTCTTCTTAACAACATTGACTAACCTGTGAGTTTGTTCGATCGTACTATGTTTTTTCCTGAAGCCGAATTGATGGTTTGGAATACATCCTTTGTCACTTAGAATAGGGTTAAGCTTAGTTATTAACATCCTCTCAAACAGCTTTGACATATTTGACAAAAGGCTTATAGGTCTGTATGATTCAATTTTTGTGTGGTCTTTTCCTGGTTTAGGAATCATGGTAACCAAGGACACCTTCCAATCTGTGGGAAAGTATTCAAAACGTAAAATGGCATTAAAAATAAAAAGAACGATTCTGCGAGCTACACGGGGCAACTCAATTAACATCTTGTTACTGGTTTTATCAACGCCAGGGGCTTTTTTGGTGTTCAAATCCGTTATTGCCTTTTCAAGATCACCAAATTCAAATCTTATCGGTACTGCAGCACTAGCCTCGAGAACTGGCAACTCAACTATATCAGTCGATATATTTGGGGTAAAAACCTTTTTCAAATGTCCAGCAAATAAATTTCCTTTTTCGGTATCACTCCTTGCCCAGCCTCCAGCTGAAGTTCGCAAGGGAGGCTTACGTAAGACTGGCCTTTTAAGGTTTCTACAAGCACGCCATAACGAATAATCTGATTGAGGAGTTGCGTCTAGGTCTCCCAAATAGTTTTTCAGGGATGCTACTCTTAGAGATTCCAGCATGTCACTTAGCCGGTTCCTGCATTCTTTAAGTCTGCTTTTGAGTTGAGGAGATCTCTGTGATTGCCATTCTCTACGAATTTTTCTTTTTTCAGCCAAGAGCCGTTCGATATCTGCAGAATAAATTTGATTGTATCTATCTAATTGTCGGGTTATTGCTGATTTGAGGTTTTGGTCAAAATCAATAAGACTCCGCTCTACGTCTTCAGGTGTTCTTAGCGGGATCTTTTCCGAGCAATGAGTACTAAGATACTTTCTATATTTCAACCAATTAATGCTTGTGGTATTCATTGGTGATATGATGTTTTGTTTGTCCCATATATAGACGATAGTGGGTGAATGATCTGAGGATAATTCAAGTGACGCTTCAGCTTTAATCGTTTCTCTTGGAATACCCTTAATCACGCCAAAATCAATAACATCCGGTATTTTTTGTCGATCAGTAGGCCAATAGGTGGGTTGTCCACTCGATATCACATTCAGACGCATTTTTGAAATTGTGTCAAACAAAACACGACCTTTTGGAGTTATTAGGCGTGATCCCCAAAACGTATGTTTAGCGTTGTAGTCGCCTGATGCTATGAAACAGGGACCTAGTGATTTGAAGAAATCGCTGTATTGACTCTCTGATATTTGAAACCTAGGAGGTGAATAAATCGAAGAAATTCTTCAATACAGATGTTTGTTGCTTGTAGGTAATCTTCACAAAAATCGCACAGTAAATAATGTTTGATTCGAGCCTTTATTAGTATTGCTGAACCACCACATGCTCTGCCACGGGGGTCTTTGGTGTCATATAAGATATAGCCATTTATTTTAAAAAAGCTATTTGTTGTTAAGTGAGTCTCTGCAACCAGCATGACATCAATTTTTTCCTTCTTAAGGAAGTACTCGAGTTCATTTTTGTGTTGGCGCAAGCCGTTTGCGTTCCAGAAACATATTTTTAAACAGTTCATGGTTTGTTAAGTAACGCCTGCAACATAGTAGATTGCATGCGTACCATTTCTTGCATCATGCTGCTCATAGAGCTCATAAAACTGTTTAACGAATGCACTAATGTCTCGATGCTTGCTTCGAGACGATTAAAATTACCAGATGGTGTTTGTTCTTTAGGATGCGATTGCAAATTAGGAGTAGAATTAGTTGTCGGTGTCGCTTTATGTACTGCAGTATGATTGGTTTTTACCATATCAGCGTATGAAACGTGTTGTGTTGTTGGTTGGGCTAACTGAGGATAATGAGCATTTGCTCGATATTGTTGGTGCTTAGCAGGAGTATTTAGTTTTTGAGTGGTTTTCCTTACCATGGAAAAAACTGGACAGCCTCTGTAGTTAGCAGTGTGGTTTCCACCGCAATTGCTGCATTTTTTAACTTTCGAGTCATCCCTTGCTTTGTCGCATTGGGCGGAACAATGTAGCTCGCCACATACAACGCAAACCGGAGGCAACTTACAGTAAGCCCTAGTATGACCATATTCTTGACAATTTAGACACTGGACAGGTCCTGGACGCTTATGCGGCTCCTCTACAGTTATTTTACGGTGTAACAGGTATTTCAGATTGTAAATGGGGTGCATTTCGTTCTTCTTCAATCTGATATCTCCAGGTTCCAGTTCAACGCGAAATAGTGGTTGGGGGACACGTTCCCGATTACGGAGATTATCTACACTTTTTATTTTAAAACCCGCTTTTTGGAGTCCGGCTTTTATTTCAGCTGGATCAACGTATGAATCTACACCTTTAATGACTACCTGTAGACCTTTGCTACTCTTCAGCTGATAGGTATAAAAGTTCTTTTTGCAGTTTTCAAACTCGCTTACTGCTTTACGATAACTACTTTCATCAATAAATTGTATTTTTGTCTCATCAATGTTACCGCGCTTAATGGGAATTACATAGAATGAGTTCTCGCCAATAATTGTAATTAAATTTTTTATTAAATCGTTCGAATTTTTCTCCCTTAAATAAACTGGAGGTGGTTTGAACGACTTAATTGCCGTTTTATGTACACTCGTTTCACTATCTAAGATAGCAAAACGATTATGGGAATTTATTCCGTTAGAGCCCTTGTCTTTTTGTACTTTAGCCATTGGTGCAATCTGCGAAGATTTAGGGCTTCGACCTCTTTTCAATACAGTTATGTATCTGTCCATTCCCACTTGCGTCTTGGGTTTTTCTACACTATCCATATTATCTTTGGCAACACTGTGTTCAGAAGGCGATTTGTTTGTTTTTATTTTATTGTCATCGCTTAGTAAAAGTGAAGAACAAGATTGGGCACGAATAACTCGCGTAGCATTAGTACACAAATTATTTTCAGTTTTTTTGTTTTTATTTAATCCAGCATTGTCAACATTTTTGTTGCTTAAATTAAACAGGCTCATTAGCCTTTATTGTTTTTATTTTAAAAGTAGCAGTACCGTTGTACAAAATAAAGAAAAGGGAAAAAAAAAGAAGAAAAAAATATTTTACAAACAACTTTGTTGTTGTAACGAGTGATTTTTTAAGAGCTTGAGAACTTTTAAAAAAAAAAAAACGCATAAAATTTGCAAAATCTCATCGGTTCTTTATTTGAAACGTTAGATTGGTCCATGACATTTACTTTTTGAAGATAATTTCATTTAAATGTTGACCGCGGCTGCGTCTTAGGTGGTCCATTCGGAAAGTCCAATTTTGGGCAACTTTTTCGAGCATTTCGGCCGGAATAGCCCGAATTTCTTCGGAAATGTTGTCTTCCAAAGCTGGAATAGTTGCTGGCTTATTTCTGTAGACTTTAGACTTGACGTAGCCCCACAAAAAATAGTCTAAAGGCGTCAAATCGCATGATCTTGGTGGCCAACTTACCGGTCCATTTCTTGAGATGAATTGTTCTCCGAAGTTTTCCCTCAAAATGGCCATAGAATCGCGAGCTGTTTGGCATGTAGCGCCATCTTGTTGAAACCACATGTCAACCAAGTTCAGTTGTTCCATTTTTGGCAACAAAAAGTTTGTTAGCATCGAACGATAGCGATCGCCATTCACCGTAACGTTGCGTCCAACAGCATCTTTGAAAAAATACGGTCCAATGATTCCACCAGCGTACAAACCACACCAAACAGTGCATTTTTCGGGATGCATGGGCAGTTCTTGAACGGCTTCTGGTTGCTCTTCACTCCAAATGCGGCAATTTTGCTTATTTACGTAGCCATTCAACCAGAAATGAGCCTCATCGCTGAACAAAATTTGTCACATTTGAACATTTCGAACCGAACACTGATTTTGGTAATAAAATTCAATGATTTGCAAGCGTTGCTCGTTAGTAAGTCTATTCATGATGAAATGTCAAAGCATACTGAGCATCTTTCTCTTTGGCACCATGTCTGAAATCTCACGTGATCTGTCAAATACTAATGCATGAAAATCCTAACCTCAAAAAAATCACCCAATATTAAAACACGTTTGTTTTTTGTTTTTGTTTTAAATTGTTCACACAATGTATGTTTTGTTTTTTGTTAATGCGAGCTTAAAAAAAAAATCGCGTCCGCACTTATCAACGCCAAAAACAGAAAGTAATTAAAGGTGTAGACTCATATGTTGATCCAGCTGAAATCAGAGATGGCCTCCAAAAAGCAGGATTTGAGGTAAAACATGTAGATAATCTCAGAAATAGAGAACGTGTGCCCCAACCACTTTTTTGAGTTGATCTTGAACCTGGAGATATGCGATTAAAGAAAAACGAAACGCATCCAATTTACAATCTGAAATACTTACTGCACCGAAAAATTAAAGTGGAGGAGCCACATAAGCCATCAGGACCCGTCCAGTGCCTGAATTGCCAAGAGTATGGCCATACTAGGGCATACTGTAAGTTGCCACCGGTTTGCGTAGTGTGTGGTGAGCTACATTGTTCCGCTCAATGCGATAAACCTAAGAATGACACTAATTTTAAAAAATGTAGCAATTGCGGTGGAAACCACACTGCCATTTACAGAGGCTGTCCAGTATTTTGTATGGTAAGGAAGTCAACCCAAAAATTAAATACTCCTGCTAAGTAGCCACAATATCGAGAAAATGTGCATTACCCCCAGTTACATCAACCAACAACCCAACATGTTTCATACGCGGATATGTTAAAATCCAACCATATTTCAGTGCACAAAGCAACACCGACAACTAATTCTACTCCAAATTTGCAATCGCATCCTAAAGAACAAACACCATCTGGTAATTTTAATCGTCTCGAATCAAGCATCGAGACATTAGTGCTATCGTTAAACAGTTTTATGAGCTCTATGAGCAGCATGATGCAAGAAATGGTATGCATGCAATCTACTATGTTGCAGGCGTTACTTAACAAACCTGTTCCTGGAACGCAAACGGCTTGCGCCAACACAAAAATGAACTCAAGTACTTCCTTAATAAGGAACAAATTGATGTCATGCTGGTTGCAGAGACTCACTTAACAACAAATAGCTTTTTTAAAATAAATGGCTATGTCTTATATGGCACCCGTGGCAGAGCATGTGGTGGTTCAGCAATACTAATAAAGGCTCGAATCACACATTATTTACTGTGTGATTTTTGTGAAGTAATCGTCAAGCAACAAACATCTGCATTGAAGAATTTCATCGAATCTTTGTAATTTCTTCGATTTATTCACCTCCTAGGTTTCAAATATCAGAGAGTAAATACAGCGATTTCTTTAAATCACTAGGTCTCTGTTTCATAGCATCAGGCGACTACAACGCTAAACATACGTTTTGGGGATCACGCCTAATAACTCCAAAAGGTCGTGTTTTGTTTGACACTATTTCAAAAATGCGTCTGAATGTGATATCGAGTGGACAACCCACCTATTGGCCTACTGATCGACAAAAAATACCGGATGTTATTGATTTTGGCGTAACTAAAGGTATTTCAAAAGAAATGATTGAAGTTGAAGCGTCACTTGAATTATCCTCAGATCATTCACCCACTATTGTCTATATATGGAACCAGCAAAATATCGTGTCACCAAGAACTAACACAAGCATAAATTGATTGAAATATAAAAAATATCTTAGTACTCATTGTTCGGAAAATATCCCGCTAAGAACTCCAGAAGACGTAGAGCAAAGTCTTACTGATTTCGATCAAAACCTTAAATTAGCTGCCCAACAGAAGCTTGAAACACATCCAAATCCCCTGGCCCGCAACTTGCTAAATGAACATGGTTACATTCGTCTAAGAAGGAGGGACATTTCTTCTCTCATCCGAACATTAGAGGGATGACCCGCAAATGATAGAAGCAACCGTGAAACATACATCTTTTTTTGTCTAGCACTGGCTGGACATAACAAGTATATTTATTTTTATTTTAGGCTTAAGATATGAGTAATTATTGTTAGTTCAAAAATATATTTGAAGATTCAATAAATAAATATGAAAAAAAAATATCTATTGCTACTCCGTGCTAATCTTTTTTATTTCACAAAGTTCCTGCTTAAGCTTGTTGAAGATTGAATGGAATACCCATATTTCTTGACAATATAGTTGGAGGAGAAGCATTGTTTCGAAATTTACATTTTTCCATGTTATGCAATAACAGAAATTTCAAATGAAGAACATTTTTTCAGCCAGAAGTTTGTACACTTACTTTTACCGTCTCATCACATTGTTCTTTTGACTCACAACGGATGTAAAAGTTATGCTTTAGTAAATTGGAAGTGTAGTTTTGGTTTTTGACTTTTTCATTACATTTTCAATACACATCTGCTGCTCAATTTTAGCCTTGAGTCCTTAATAATGTACAAAAAACATTAATCAACGTTTTGTTTCTTAAAATAATTTTGATTTATAAAATAAATCAAATATATATATATTTTATGTTTGATAAATCCTGTTTAGTAAATCCTTTATAAATCGTAATAATTTCGCTGTTAAAAACCAAAACGGCAAGTAACATTTAATTTTAGATATTAAGTTATCGAACTCTTTGATTTTCCATTTGTGCCAAAAGTCGACAAGAAGAAAGAAAATTCATTTATCAAACTGAACGCTGAATGTAAATAATATTTGCAATATATGTAGTATTTTATATACAACTTGCTCGTGGCAGTTACTTTACATGAGCTAAGTCGAGTCCTATCTAAATCTTGAGTTTTGAACTCGTACTTTATTCTTGTCATTCATGGTACCTAAAAACAGATAAACATAAGAAGAAGTTATTCGTTGTCATACTTCATACATACGGATACATACGGATGAATACACAAAGCAGAAGTAAAACGAAAACAACTTGAACCGAAGAAAAATAACTCACCAAGGTATTAAAACATTTCCTTCTGCTTGTTATGGAATTTTCTAAAAGAATCGAGTTTAAAAATCTTAAATTCAGCTATTGGGAAGTGTTATAATACGGGGCCTTAATCAAATAATTACTTTGTTTCAAATTTTAAAAGCAATGCAATAGCCCAATTCACAATCTTGTGGAAATGGTCTTGCATCGTAGCATTTGCAAAATTGTATTGGATAATTTTACAACACATTAACATAATATATAGAAATGCATATGCTACGCATTAGAAAATATACAACACCATAAGGTCTGTTCAGTAACATTCCTAACAGAAGCTAGCAGCGAGAGAGTAAAACAGAAATTTACATAATTACTCTGCTAAATATGAAAAAGTAAATGAACGCTTTACTAGCAAAAGTTAGCAAGTAGACTACGGTGGCGTCAGGAAGGAATAAAAACTTGTACCGATTAGACCATAAAATAGTACCTTTGAAAACGTAATTGTATTGAAAGGGTCGTTGTTAGCCAGAAATGTTGCTTTACAGAGGTTAAAACTGATAATAGTAATCTCAAGAAAACCATAGAAATAAATCAAACAACAAAAATAAAAGCACAATAATTTAAATAAAATTATTGTTTTAAAATATTGGTTAGTTTATGAAATAGTTTATGATGCATTTAAATTTTAGATGTCAATATTTTTCGTTAGTCAGTGCTAATAAACATTCTTATTTCAAAGAAACTTCTATAATATTTACATTAATAATATTCCAAAACACAAAGATGTTTATTGTTCAAAATATATTAAAAACTGTACAATACCAATTTTAAGATCTGAATTGTACTGAAAAAGTACGATTTCAATAAATATGTCATCCCTGATTTGTTTACTATTTATTATTTTAAAACGAAAAGACTTAAATGAAAACCTAAATTTAAAAAGGAAAAACTAAATTTTATCGTTTGATATCCTCGCTAAATTCAAGAAAAACAATATACCAATAAAATTTTATTTACTTTTTTATAATTTTCACTACTAAATACTGATATTTTTCTCAATATTGCAAAAATTTAATTTTTCATACAATTTTACCAAAAAAATATTTTGAACACAAAATCCCGAACAGCTGCTTGACTAATTCTTGCTAGTAAAAATTTTATTAGCAAAAACTTGCAAGTAATTTTTTTTCTCTCACATTTTTATTCTCTTGTTTTGCTCTCTCATTGCTAGTTTTTAGTGTTAATAAACGCTTTTCCAGTAACAATTAGTACTAATTTGCAGTTACTGAACAGAGCTATAGATTTTATTTGCTAGACATTTGTAAACTGACAGCTGACAATATAAATTAAATAAAAAATATGAAAATTAAAATCAACAAAAAATAAGAAATACATATGAAAAATCAAAAAATCTAAAGAAGATAAGAATATAAAAATGGATCCGGATGGACACTGTGGCAACCTGGCTGAAGTAGCAGGCGGTGATAATAATGAGTTGATATAATTTTAATGTTTTTTTAGGTTTTGACGAATCGAGATTGCTTTGCGTTTTAAATTAATAAAAATAAAAGATTAAATATAAATAATTAAATAGAATTAATTTTGTTAAACTGGAAGAATTTATAGGCTGTTACATTGGCGACGAGGTAAATATGAAAAAAAAAATAAAAGTTAGCGGTTGCTTTGAAGAAAATCATTGAAAAGAAGACAAATTGATTTACGTAAATGATTTCAGATTGTCAGTTAGGCAAATATATTCTGTGTTTTAGTTCAAGGAACTAGAATAAGAACAAGCACGAGTGAGGTGTGCAGAATCTGTTTTCCAATTTGGAAAATCCATTTGGAATAAGATCTGGGCCAGTGGGGCAGACGAAGTACAAATTAAAATACAATACGATCAGTTGTAAGTTGAAATATTATGTCGAACTGACAGTGAATGTATTAACACAGTTTATTTGTTTAGGAAAGAGGAACGTTGATTCCCAACATGAATGAGACAAATGGAATTAGGCCATTTCTTTGTGAAGCGATTGATAAATGGCTAATTCGTACTGAGTGGGAAAAGTGGCTACGAGCATTTACTTTCTACATTCAGGTAGAAGAAATATCAGATTCTGTCAAGAAGAAGAATAAGCTCTTGCATTATGGAGGAACTCAATTGCAGGAAGTGGCATATAACATTCCAGGTGCACTTACTTGTGGGGAAAAAGAAGATGCTTATGAAACATTAGTTGACAAATTAAATGACTATTTTTCCCCAGAAAGAAACACAACATTTGAGAGGCATTTGTTTCGATCACTTAAGACAGAACATGGTGAAACCTTTAATAAATTCTTATTGAGGACGCGACAACAGGCTTCGAGGTGTGTATTTGGTGAAACGAAGGATGATATTCTGGAAATCAGTATTAAAGATAAACCTATTGATTGCTGGGCATCTGCGGATTTGAAAAAGAGGTTATTGGAAAAAGAGCACTCCTTGAAAGAAATTATTGAAATTTGTCAAGTCCATAAGCAAATTAATGCTCAATCAAAATCAATGGAGGCTCCTAATACAACTGTTGAAATTAATAGAATTGCAAATAACTGCGAATGTTTAAGATGCGGACAAAACAGTCACGACGGAAACAGTGTAGATTGTCCAGGCAGGAAAGTGAAATGCAACAAATGTGGCTTGTTGGGACACTTTGCCCAGAAATGCCGTACTGGCTCAAACCAACGGAAATTTTCTACATTCGATAACAGAAATCCCAAGCGTCGAGATTTTGGTTATTCCAAGATAAGATTTATTGATGGCCAATCCAATTCAAATGATGACTGCTGTTTTAAAATATTTGATAATGGAGAATCTGCGATTGATAAGATAAGTATGTTGATAGATTCGGGATCAAAATACAACCTCCTTTGTGAAGATGATTGGAATTTATTGAATACCGGGAAAGCAGTCAAGTGGAATACTCGATTTAAATCAGATCACCAATTTAAAGCAATCGCTGGTAATGTGGCACTTACGATAAAAGCAGTTTTTGAAGCTGTTATTGGGATTGAGAGAAGTTCTAATTTAATTTCAACAATTTATGTTATTGAGCGTGGCGAGCAATCATTGCTGGGTAAAGATACTGCCATTAAACTGGGTGTATTGAAGTTGGGTATAGGCATAAACCAGGTGGAGAAATTGGAACCTTTCAGTAAAATTGCTGGAATTAAAGTAAGCTTATCTGTTGATACCTCCATTACACCTATTCAACAACCGTTGTGTAGAGTGCCAGTTGCTATTGAGGATAAGTTTGAAGCGAAACTAAATGAGGCATTAGCTCTGGACATAATTGAACCGGTTGTTGGGCCGAGCGCTTGGATATCTCCAGTGGTCGTTGTCTTCAAAGGAAACGAAGACATTCGGATTTGTATTGATATGAGACGTGCGAATTCGGCAATTTTAAGGGAAAATTATCCCCTGCCAACTTTCGAAAATTTTATGACGAGATTGCAAGGAGTTAAATTCTTTTCAAGGCTTGATATTAAAAATGCCTATCATCAATTGGAGCTTGAAGAGAAAAGCCGGTATATAACAACATTTATAACTTCAAAAGGCTTATTTAGATATAAAAGACTGTTATTTGGGGTGAATTCAGCTCCGGAGATATTCCAGAAGACTATGGAAAATATTTTGGCTCCATGTAAAAATGCATTAAACTATTTGGATGACATATTAGTTTTCGGCGCAACTGAAAAGGAACATGATAAACACTTGGAAGATGTTCTTACCACATTTAAAGACTTTAATGTAACCATAAATAAGGACAAATGTTAATGGAAGGTACAAAATTTAAAATTTTTAGGCCATATTCTATCACCAGATGGCATAAGCGCCGACCCGAACAAAATCGATAGTGTTTTAAATTTTCGAGCTCCAAACACCCGTGAGGAAACTCGAAGTTTTCTAGGTCTGGTAACCTATTTAGGTAAATTTATACCAGATCTAAGTGATCTAGTTGAACCTTTGAGAACGACTATAAAAGCGAATGAAAAATTTGTATGGTCCACAAAACAGAATGATGCATTTGTAAAACTCAAGGAAAAGTTGGCGGAGCTTCCAACACTAACTTATTTTTCACCAAACCGCCGAACACGATTGATTGCTGATGCAAGCCCTGTAGCTTTGGGAGCGGTCCTCATCCAATTCACTGAAGATACTCCGTATGTTGTGTCTTTTGCCAGTAAAGCACTTTCTGAAGTTGAACGTCGCTACTCACAAACGGAAAAAGAGAGTCTCGCTCTGGTGTGGGCTGTAGAGAGGTTCTACTACTACTTAGCAGGGATTGGATTTGAGCAAGAAACAGACCACAAGCCCCTTGAAGCTATTTTTAAGCCAACATCGAAGCCGCCGGCTCGTATCGAACGTTGGGTGTTACGACTGCATTCGTATATAGAAAATTCAGTTACGCGAGCCGTAACGGTCTTGGAAACTGTACACCATAATAACAAAGATGAGGAACTGTTAATGGCGATAGAATGTATAAATGCCAACAAGTGGAGTACAGCAACTAAGAACAGGTATTATCCATTTCGATTTGAGCTCAGTATTTTGGGAAATTTGTTGCTAAGAGGTACGAAACTCGTGATTCCAGGAGACCTGAGAGAACAAGTGCTAGATCTAGCGCACGAAGGCCATCCAGGCGAAACCGCAATGAAGCGAGCAAAGATTTGGTGGCCGTTGGTCGATCGAGATATAGAAAAATATGTTAAGAGCTGTCAGGAATGTATGTTGGTATCTCGACCGATACCACCTGCGCCCATGTATAGACGAACCATGCCAGATAGTCCCTGGATTTGTGTAGCAATGGACTTATTAGGTCCCTTGCCAAATCACGATTTTGTATGTGTAGTAATTGACTACTATTCCCGATACCATGAACTTAAATTTATCAAGAAGATAACATCAACAGAAATTATTGATTTTCTCGAGGAGATATGTGCCCGACACGGATATCCGAAATCGTTAACAGCTGATAAAGGTCGCCAATTCGTTAGCGAAGAATTCAAGGCATTTTGCAACACCAATAATATTAAATTGATGACGTCACCGCCTTATTGGTCCCAAGCCAATGGAGAGGTCGAAAAATTGAATCGGTCTCTGGTAAAACGTCTTAAAATTGCTCACTCGCAGGGTTTGGATTATAAAAAAGAGATTCGCAGGTTTACACTCATGTACAACGTCATGGTACAACGGGGAAAGCTCCATCGGAACTTATTTTTAATCGAGTTATTAGAGACAAGATTCCATCCCTGAATGACGTTGAGGATGATGTTATCGACTCTGAAGCTAGAGACAATGACATTGCTAATAAAGAAAAAGGGAAACAAAGTGCCGATTCCGACAGAAACGCCATCGATTGTGATATCAAAGTTGGGGATAAGGTACTGCTCCGGAATACAGTATTTTCTAATAAATTATCTACAACTTTTGGGAAAACTGAATATGAAGTAACAGATCGGAAGAGAAATGATGTCGTGATATCAGGAGATGGCAAAGTGTATCGTAGAAACATTACTTATGTTAAGAAAATTTCAGCTGACACATCGCTTCCATTTTTAGCCAAACCTACTAGGACTTCGGTTGTAAAACCAGAACATCTTGAACTTCAACAAGACGTGAATTCCGCCAACGATTGGCTTTCCGGTAATGAGCTGTCACCGGAACTACCATCAACATCACAGAATATAGGTCCAAACGGACCCAGGCCTAAAGTGATGTTGAAGCTTAAAAATATAGGAGGGATGTGGCAACCTGGCTGAAGTAGCAGGCGGCGAGAATAATGAGTTGATATAATTTTACTGTTTTTTTAGGTTTTGACGAATCGAGATTGCTTTGCGTTTTAAATTAATACAAATAAAAAATTTAAATATAAATAATTAAATTGAATTAATTTTGTTAAACTGGAAGAATTTATAGGCTGTTACAGACACAAAAAAATTTTATTTGATATCTATTAATATAGGAACAAGAGGAACTAATATATATTTAGTATATACTACGGAATTTTATTTTTAATAATTTCTTGATCTTTAGTGTTTAGTTTTGATCTTTAGTGTTTAGTTTTTTCGAACTTAGGAAAAAGTTCCATTCAAAGTATTTATTATTAATTTGTTATCTAGAAAGATATAACACTTAAAGTCTTCAAATTTGGTATGCGTTAATTTAAAGATAGGACATAAAATGTTGCGGTAGGTGCGAGGGGAAGGGGTACTCAACATATAAAGTTATTAATAATGTGCAAAAATTGCAAATTAATTCGAGGTAGCTTTTCTCGTTTCTAATTTTAGCATAAAGAAGTAAAATTTGCGCATTTGAATTGTGTTCATTGCTTGTTAGGTAGCAATGCAACAATATATTTTCATATAATTATATATTACAAATTATTTTAAATATGTTTATAGTTTAAGAAGAAAAAAGTTTTTTACTAAATTCGACTTAATTCACCACTATATGTTATAATTTTTCCCGAAATCAAATCGAAAACAAATTAAGAATAATTGCACAAACCACACATACAAACAAAAACGCACATATAATGTTACTTACCGTTATTACATTTTTTAATTTTTACTTCAGAAAGTACCGAGATCTAGTTCTTAAAACACCCAAAATTGTCATTTTAATTACAAGCAAGAAAAACATCAAATAACTAAAACTTGAAAAGTGTATATTTTAACATATATTGATTAGAAACATTTTTTTTACTAGTGGTGAGGGAGTTTGTGCACTCTTACTGAGTTCAGGAATTTATTTGGTTCACGCAACTTTAATTTTTCAATTTATTCCTAATTTTGGTATCGAAAAACCCTATGTGCGTAACAAAGCTATTTCCTCATTTGAAAGTAAATACCAGAGTACCTCGGGAGCCAATTACTGCTCTATTTCAACATTATCACAGCATTATCACAGAATTAAATTTTCTTTAGAAAATGTTAATTTTTAAATGCCTATAACTCTTTTGTTTTAAAAGATTTTGATACCAAATAAACTCTATATTATGTAACTTATACGCAATTAGTTCCTATAAAATAAAGTGTTTGTATCTTTCAGAAATTTGTGTTTTTTTCAAAAGGTCCATATAGGTTTAAAATTTACGAGTTAATAGAGCATAAATCCTAGAAATCAAAAAAATCTTTCATCAGTGTGTAGTCCGAGTGTACACTTCTATACCCCATTATATATGTAAGTTAACAACAATTTTATTATATTTCTTACCTTTGCATATTTCTGGTTCATCAAACTTTAAATAAGTAAAACTCAAATTTCATTTTATTTCATAAGAATTGAATTTATGGGAAAGTGCCCAATAAGCAAAATATTATTAAAATTCAAAATTAAATTAAATTGTTTTTTTTTATTGTATTCTTTCATAATAATTGTATTTATGGGAAAATGCTCAATAAGCCAAATATTGCAATTGAATTTATTATGATAAATAAAAATTATCGACTACGAATTCTTCAGTCGTAGTCAAGCACTCGAAATCAAAAGTATTTTAATAAACTTTAAAATAACTTGCGCCCAACGGAAATAAATATCCTAAAGTAGAATAAAACTAAATAAAAGTCCCAAAGTGGAAAAAATTAAATAAAGTAAAAATCCTAAAGTAGGATAAAATTAAATAAAAGTCCTAAAGTGGAAAAAATTAAATAAAATAAAAATCCTAAAGTAGGATAAAATTATATAAAAATCCCACTTTAGGATTTAAAAATAAAAACCCGTAAGTGGACAAAATTAAACAAAAAACCCTAAAGTATTATAAAATAAATAAAAATCCTTATGTAAAATAAGGTTAAATATAAATCTTTAAATAAGATAAAATTAACTGGAAATCCTTAAATAGGATAAAACTGACAAAAATTTTAAAATTTTAAAACAAAAATAATTTGTTTTGAACAATTTACCAAAGTGTTAGTGATTTTAGTTTACAAGCTGAAATTGCCTTAAATATATTAAGAGAAATTAAACTATTTTGAAAGACTTAACAATAAAAGAAAGAAAAAGGAAATAAAGACCTAGAAAAAAATTTCTCCGAAATTAAAATCCCGATCTGTGTACAAAAGTGAATTAACTGGTTGAATAATCCTATAATCCTAAATAAGGCGATCTGACAACTAAAAAATCTACAATCCCGCAACATTTGGCCATATTAGCAGCAGAAAATTTCACCAAAAGTGTTCGAAACAACATTCAACAAGCAACAACATCCATCAGACAACAGAAATCATGCAACTGTTACTAATATATTTTTTGTAAGTTGAATTATAATCTTTGTTATTTTATAACCTACAAATTAATGTTAAGGAATACTAAAAAATTAAAAATAAGTAATTAATTAAAAGAAAATTAACTCAATAAACAAAAATTCCCTACAGATTTATATATTTTTTATTATTTTATTGGAAAATAAATTAATAAATTAAGTCATTAATATTAATAATGTCCAATCCAAATAATTTAATACTTCCCGCGGTATAATCTACCAATAATCCTCTCCCAAATCCTAGTAACAATCCTGTAAATGCACAATACCAAGAGAACCTCATTAATATTATAAGTAGAATTTGTATGCAACAATGTAGGAATAGACGAACGGTATAGGGAAAACCTCGCGGACTTAGATAAGGTCCCGGACGTCGTCCGATGTCTTAGGGAGTTCGGGGGGAACAGTGCCGAATTCAGCTCCTGGAAAAAAAGCGTGGAACGAATTCTGAATTTATATAATTCTACTATAGGAACACAAAGATACTTCGCGATCCTGAACGTAATTAGAAACAAAATAGTTGGAGCAGATGACGTGGCCCTAGAATCCTACAATGCTCCCCTGAATTGGGAAGCCTACACGCGAATCCTTACGCTCCACTACGCGGACAAACGTGATCTGGGTATTTTAGAGTACCAGATGACAACACTCATTCAAGGGAATAGTTCACCTCAAGATTTTTATCAAGAGATATATTCGCATTTATCTTTAATTATAAAGAACATCTCTTGCATGACCATAGGCAGGGAAGCAATGGATATACTTATACAAACATACAGAGATAAGGCGCTAGACACATTCATTCGTGGACTCAGGGGTGATCTCTCTAAATTGCTCTGTATTCGAGAGCGAACAACCCTTCCGCAGGCGCTGCACTTGTGCCTTAAACTGCAAAACCAAAACTTCCGAACGGAACACGCTTACAATAGAAACACGAAGAGCTCTCAAGCACCTTCAGGAAATAATCGAAACCTTAGAACATAAAATGGCAATAAGGCACAAAATTTCCATCAAAACCAATATGCTCTAAACCGAACCTATGATTTCCCACAACTCCAATACTACAATCATAAACCACAACAAATTCATAATCAAAGGCAATTCCCCAAAAAATTTCAAGGAAACACGAATAATAACTAAAGATCGAACATTCCGCCACCACGACCATTTGCCCCTAAGCCTTTGCCGAGACCAGAGCCTATGGATATAGACCAGTCCATACGAACACGAGCGGTAAACTATATGAACTGACCCCATCCCAACACCGATTTTATAGGTAAAAGACCATTGGAACATATTAACCAACAATCTCAAAAGTTTCAAAGAAATTTTCATATAGAAACTGATGAGCAAGAACACAACAAGATTGCTTTGGCGAGGCTTATAATGAAGAGATGAATGCTTATACTCTGGAAAATTATTTCTAAGATCTACAAGATTACATTAAAGATGAAGAAGAATCAACTGAAAGTCTTGACTTCGTTGATATTCATTTTTTATAATGGAAGCAAAGACGAAGGCTCAAATAAAAACTATATACAAGATTCTATCATTAGAATCGTTTCGTGATATCCACAACAGGAATACGCACAAACCCGAAAAATTTCCCCACTCCTCAAAAAACCAGAACTTGAGATCATTCCTTGGAATTTCGGGTTTTTACCGCCGCTTCATAAAAAACTATGCCAAATTAGCAAAACCATTAACGGCGCTTTTGAGGGGGGAAGAGGGACGAATGTCCAAATCAGTATCCTCGAAAATAACATTACCCTTGATAAAAATGCTTTAGAAGCATTCGGAAAGATAAAGAGAAGCCTCACATCGGAGTACGTGATGTTGCCCATCCTGACTTCAAAAAAGAATTTAGGCTCACAACAGATGCTTCCAATCACTCCATCGGAGCAAACAAGAACAAGACGGCAAACCCATTACATTTATTTCGCGAACATTAAGTAAGACCGAAGAGCACTATGCTACAAATGAAAGAGAAATGCTGGCGATTGTTTGGGCCTTGAAAAAGCTAAGAAAATATTTGTATGGTGCGAAGACAATTAAATATTTACGGATCATCAGCCTCTAACTACCGCCTTAAATAACGGAAACTCTAACAGTAAGCTGAGACGATGGAAGGCAACGCTGGAAGAGTACAACTATGAACTATTGTACAAGCCTGGAAATGCAAACATGGTAGCGGATGCTCTGTCTAGACCACCGCAACAGATATTTGAAATAAAGTCAACGGATGCAACACAGCATAGTAGCCAAAGCTCACCACAAAACTTAATTCAACACACGGATGCACCCATAAATGCATTCAAGAACCAAATGAAACACAGTCATACGAATTTCAAATCATCTTTGCAAAGTACCATAGGCACATTTTTTTGTAACCAGACCCCAATGAAAAAAGATTGGAAGAAATATTCAAGAAAAGTTTAAATACATCGGTAACAACCTGTATTAAAACCATTGACGAGGTATTAGGAAGAGCCAAAGAAGTATACTCTAAGTCCTTTCACAAATATAAAGTTCTTTACACGAGGAAAATGGTAGCCGATATATGTAACGAATCAGATCAGGAAATAGAGATAATAAACGAACATAGTAGAGCCCACAGAAATGCTGAGGAGAACAAAGCTCAACTTTTAGAAAGGTGTTACTTTCCGCAAATAGCGGCAAAAACAAGAAGATTAATAAAATCATGCAGAATTTGCAAAGAGAACAAATACGATAGGCACCCTAATAATATCTCATTACAAGAAACCCCCATACCTCAATACCCCGGCCAAATAGTGCACGTGGATATCTACATAACAGAAAGAACATCCATTTTAACAGCTATTGACAAGTTAACAAAATACGCACAAGCAAGAATACTGAATTCCAGAGCAGCAGAGGATATTAAAACACCACTAAGAGAAATATTGTTAAATTTCGGAATGCCCGAAATAGTTGTTATGTACAATGAGAAATCATTTAACTCTATAGCGATAATATTCATGCTACAAAACCGATTTAACGTCAAGGTGTTTAGAATTCCACCATACGCTAGCACCGTCAATGGACAAATCGAAAGGTTCCATTCGACACTCCGAAATTATGAGATGCATCAGGTCGGAAGGAACCCAAGGTAATCTGCCCGAACTCCCAGAAAAATCAATTTACGAATATAATAATACTGTCCATTCGACTTTAGGTAAGAAACCTTTTGAGGCATTTTTCGGAAAAAAATCATTTAATAACCCTGAAGATTGGGAAAGGGAGAGAGCCCAAATGGTTTTAAGAACAGACAGAAATCAGATCTGGAGTACCATAATAAGAATAAAAGTGAACCAAAAAAATATTGGGTCGGAGAGAAGATTTTCATAAAAGAAAATAGGAGGTTAGGTACGAAGTTATCTAAAAATTATAAAAAAGAGATAGTCAAAGAAAATAAGCACACAACCATATTAACTGCAAGTGGAAGAGTGGTCCACAAGAACAATATCAGATATTAAAAAACAACAAATGTAGCCCTTGTTTTCGTTTCCCTTTTAGAATACAGATACCTGCCCTAATGAGTGAAGTAAGAATCATGGATTACACCAATTCGCGGATGGTTGCTATTGATACTGGGTTTGCTAGAGTGCAATCGGGTACGGTGAAACTAGTCCATGTGGTGCAAATTAAGAGTTATGAGACGGTAGAAGATGACATACAATCAATCATTAGGGCTAATGTAAGCACTTCCCAACCCCTATATCCTTTCCTTTTCTATGAAATAACACAGCTTAAAAACCATATTAGCAATCTTAAACCAAGAAATAAGAGATCCTTAGACTTTATTGGATCTGCATGGAAATGCCTTGCTGGCATTCCGGATCATGTCGACTTTGAAATTATAGAACAAAAAATAAACAATGTATTAGAAAGTAATAATAGACAAGTTTTAATTAACAGAATGTCTCTGGAAAAATTAAATGAGTTAACTTCAAAAACAAATAAAATTTTAAAATCTGTAATAAATGAAGAGACAGTAAATTATTTAATAAACGAAATTCTGAATTTTAAGTATGCAATAGATTGGGCAAAAGTAGGGGTCATTAATTCATTCATATTATCTAATTATGAAATGGAAATGATCAAAACTTTAGCCAACCAAGAAAACATAAATTTTTTAAGTATGGCGGAATCTCTTAATTTTGCAGATGTAAGAATAGCTTCCAGCAGCGATTCTATAATATATATTATTAATATTCCAACTACTTATAAAGAATCATGTAACAAGATTACCATCAAAACTGTAAAAATAAACAAGATAGCTACTAAAATTGAATTCGATGATATTTTAGTCTGTGACAAAAAAGTACTTGGTATCAAAAATAAATGTAAAACTTTTAGTGAACTAACAATATGCAAGGATGATAATGTTAAAGACATTACAGACTTCGAATGTCTTCCTAACTTGATTCGAGGAAAACCCTCAACCTGCGTCATGGTAAATAATCTTCACATGCCATTTATACAGGAAACAATACCTGGTACAATTCTATTGAATCAATTCAATGGTAGAATTTTCGTATGTAGGTCAAGAGCACTATGATATAATTGGTACTTACCTCATAAAATTCAAAATGAAACGTTTTCAGTAAACAATAAAACATTTTCCTTCTCAGAAATTTCTACTTCTAATAATACAGCAGCTATTGAACTCCTAAATATAGAAAGTAAATTCGGCGATGCAATAAGTTATGTTTTGGTTATTTCCGCAGTAATAATAATACTATTATTCTTTCTAAGGAGAAAGACTAAACACGGAAAAGAGCATCACTCTGAGAATATTAATATAAATTCCCCATTACCCTTACAAAATATTACCTTTAGTGCCAATGATTCAAAGGGACCATCGATAGCAAAAATTACTCAGATACCCTACTTTTGATTGTGGACAATCAACTTAAGGGCGGAAGAGTTAAAAACAATTTTATTATCTTTCTTACCTTTGCATACATATTTCTGGTTCATCGAACTTTAAATAAGACCGTATTTACACCTTGCAACAAACGCCGAGTTTTTTTTCTTTTTGAAAGTTGCTTCGAAACCCTGTTTTCTTTTACATTTGAATTTTTTCAAAATATTTATTTTATATAATAAGTTTGTTTTTTTATGCTTTTCTGTATTATTAATAAATAAACAAAAAACTGTATTGTCAACTAAACGTATTTTATTATAATTAAGCGATTAAACATTCTTATAGATATAAATTGAAAATAAATGTATATGCAAATTCTTAATATAATATTTTTATACATATATATATATATATATATATATGAACTAAATTTAGTTTACGGCCACATTATAAAAATTTAAAAATGCGTATTCTATTGTGTGTAAAATTAATTTTAATGAGATAATATGAGTACCACTGGAATAGTAATTAATAGTACTTTCTAACTAAATTGAAATTAATTAAAAAATATTATAAAATATTAAGCAAACACAAAAAAAATTTTATTTTTTAAAGGATTTTCTTGTATATGCTATAACCAACACCGGATTCGCTTACTTCAGATTTCTGGCAAAAAGAATGAACATTAAAAAACAATATTTTCTTTCTGTTCACATAAAATGTTTCCCACAGGTAAAAAGTCTGTCAGCGCCTTCTATCTCTGGAACCGTAATAGGTAGCCTCTTAAAATTTTCACAGAAGGTGTATAACTGTGACCGCTATAGCAACAACTACTAAAGCTTTTAGGGTGTTCCGAAAGAGACGCGTTTTTCACGTATATGTGTTTATTTCTTAATCAGTAGGAGGAATAAAATTAAATTTTAAACAGGAGGTGAATTACTGTGTTCCGACAGGGACATATTTTTCACGTATATTGTCTTTTTACCGCAATAGGTAGGCTCCTTAAAATTTACACATATTATATTTAACAATATCTACTGTAACAACAAAAAACGAAAATAAATTTAATAATAACGGGGTGTTCCCTTAATGTCTCAAAGTTGCGGAATTTGACTTTTTCTTCTAAACCTTGTAGGCAGACACTTGATATTTACACAGGGTATTTAGTACTATGCTCTAGTAGAAAAAGTAATTAAAAATTTGAGTTCCTCATAAGACGTGAAAAAATTATAGACTTGATTTTTTAAAGTTGAACTGAACATAGTTCGAAACCGTACTTGTGTGATTTATTTTTATTAATTTCATTTTAATTGGATAATACTTTTAATTACCTCATTCCGCCCTAAAATAGTCAAGATACACCATACTTTAAATACAAAGGGGTCCATAACTCCGAAACTAAGTGTACCGCCCAATTTGTTCTCTTGACATTTTTTTTAAAATTAAATTTTTATATGTACGAGTATATATTAAATTATAATTTGGAAATAAATTTTTTATACAAAACAAGAATACAATTTGTGTTTTTTTCTTTAGTCAAAAAGTAGACAACACTTTAAAAAATAAAATGAAAATAATCGAAAACAAAAAACAAAAAAATGCCTCGTCAGGCTTTGTCATGCTACTTTTTCAAGCCCGCTTGCCTCCCACCCCCTCTTACTAACAAGAAAATAGTTGCATGAAAAAGTTGCGGCGTTTTTTGCAAGGTGTAAAAGTAGTCTAAGTAAAACTCAAATTTCCTTTTATTTCATAAGAATTGAATTTATGGGAAAGTGCCCAATAAGCAAAATATTATTAAAAATCAAAATTAAATTGTTTTTTTATTGTATTCTTTCATAATAATTGTATTTATGGGAATATGCCCAATAAGCAATAAGTAAAATGGAAAAAATTAAATTAACATCGAACGCGGCAACAGCTCCCAGACTTTACGGGGTTCCAAAAATTCACAAGCCTGAGACACCATTTCGACCAATATCATCGTCGGTACTCCTTGCTACAAACTATCGAAATTTATTGGAGATATTTTGAAAAATATAATATCCGAAGAATATAATATCAAAAACTCGGTAGAACTAAAGGAAAAGCTAGACTCAATAACTCTTGGTTGACGATGAAATTTTAATATCATTAGACGTGGTATCATTATTTAAAATATCCTTACACACCTAGCTATAAGCAATATTATGATAAAATGGGACATGTTAAAAGAGCACACCAAAATACCAGGGACACTTAAGAATACTTAAGTTTTGCCTAATTGAAAACAATTATTTTATGTGTGGAAACACGATTTACCATCAAATATATGGTATGCCAATGGGCAATCCACTATCCCCGACTATAGCAGACATTGTCCTAGACAGTTTACTCAAGCAGAGTATTGACGATCTTAAAGAGAAAAATATTCACATGAAGGTAATTGTAAAATATGTAGACGATATATTTGCTATAATTAAACATCAGGACGAAGACTTAATACAACCAATATTTAACAATTACCACAACAAACTCAAATTCACAATCGAGAAATGGACAAGGAAATTCCATACCTAGATATGAAAATATCAAGAAAGGACAAGAAAATTTGCACTAATTGGTATATGAAACCGATAGCCTCGGGACACTTAATTAACTTTAATTCAACACAACCCAAGTACCAGAAAATTAACACTGCAACGAATCTAATTGACCAAGTTATGAAAATAAGTAATGAACAATTTAAAACAGAAAATATTTTAAAACTAAAAGATGTATTAATGAAAAAAAGTTTTCCAATGACACTAATAAATTCGCTGATAGAAAGAGTAACAAATAAAACAAATCTACGGGAAAAAGAAACGGACGAAACATCGGGCAACCCCAAAAAATATTATAGTCTACCATTTATTCCAAAATTAACTGAGAACAGAAAAATAAGAGAGGTAATAAGAGACAAAGAAGTTATACTTACATATCGATCAAGCAAGACATTACAACATTTATTTACAAAAACAAAAACAAAGATAGAATGTAGAGAACAAAGTGATGTTGTATACCAAATTAAATGTGATGGCAAACCGAATGAGCAGTGTGGAAAAGTTTATATTGGTATGACGAAGAGAAATGTAGGCGTAAGAATTGATGAACATAAAGCTGATATTAAAAAAGGAAAACATTCGACAGCTCTTGCACAACACTGCATAGAAAACGGACACTCACCAAACTTTGACGGAGTTAAAATTCTAGATAAAGAGAAAAAGGAAAATAAGAGATATACGTTGGAAACCTTGAGAATTCAACAAAAATCAAAAAGTGCAATAAATACAAAAGAGGATAAAGACAATACAAATGCTAACTACACCATAGCAATAGTTTAGTAATAAAAGCAAATGTGATCAAATAAGAATATATTTACTGTGATATTTTATTTCTAAGTTCATTTTACATTTATTTTTGATTATTTTAAGTTTTGGGTAGTGATGTCCCACTTTTACAAAACTGTGATAAAATTTAGAATTATGTAAACTTGACGAAAAAGAATATATGTAAGTAAATTTATTCAACATTTAGATTATTGTTGTAACTAAACTAAGTTTTCCTCTTTTATTTATAATGTTGCCAGATTTAATAAAAATTTCCCTGATGATGTTGGAAAAAACTGCCAACGAAACGTCGGAATAACTGTTAAATAAATAGTCTTTTTATTTACACAAAAGATTGACCTTGAAAGCCTATCTATAGAAAACTATAGGAAATAAATATATAAAATATTGTTAAAATTCAATATTAATTTAAATTGTTCTTTTATTGTATTCTTTCATAAGCAAAATATTGTAATTGATTTTATTATGATAAATAAAAATGATCGACTACGAATTCTTCAGTCGTAGTCAAGCACTCGAAATTAAAAGTATTTTAATAAACTTTAAAATAACTTATATGCGCCGCGTTAAGACTGTGGAAACCACAACAATTTTTCTGACCCAAGCTCCGATATTTTTCTGTACAAATTAATGAATACACAAGTTTTACAAAACCAATTATTTTCTGCACAGCTTTGCAACGTTGGTGTTTTGAAGTATTTTGGTCTTTTTGAAACAAATCTGAAGACAAAATATTTTTAATCAAATCTTCTTCTTGAGTGTTGGATCCTCCTACTTTTGGCGGACCCTGGCCATAAAAACAAAACTGTTAGAGGAATAAATATAAACTCAATATTTGTTTTCTGAATAAAATTCCTTGAAATGAACTCATCCATTCTTTTATGATTTGTTCACAGATACTACCTGGACATTTTTAGGAATGTTAGCTTGATTACAAACAAAATAGGTGCGAGTGTTTTTTTTACGTTATTTTGTCTGTTTTTTTTATGGTGACAATAAAAAACGGTAGAATTAATGCAAGTTGTTATATATGAAAAAGAATTGGGACATAATGCGCTCAATTGTTACATTTGATATGTAAATTCATTTTACTTTAGGTAGATTTTTCATAAGAAACTTAATAGTGGTAACATCAATAACATAGTTTAAGCAACTGTTAAAATGGGAAAAACATTTAAATAAAATGTAAATGGTGAAAGCAACAGTGCAACATACCCAATGAACTGAACAGAGTTTCAGAGTTTTTTTTATGTTTTGAAATGTAACATTTATTTATCATTACGGTTTGAACAAGGCAAAGTACTGTTATAGTATTCCCGCTGATATTTATTTTCAACAAAAAGATGTAGATGATATAATATTGCACATACTGAACAATCAATTCTTTAAGACATGCAATTTACAAGAAATGGACATACATAAAGCAAACATTATAAATTTTGCAAAGAGTATGAATAAACTTTACGTTGAATGCTGTCGAAACAAGAAAAGGTTGTACAAACGTTACCAGTAGTGCGATTCACTATTCAATTTTAACGATTCTTGACTCGTTAAAAAAATTTAACAACAAAACGAAGGACTTTGCTATTCAGTAATGCGTTTTAATAATATTTGATGTTGTTATAAATCAGCTGTTTTTCTTAGCAAGTCGAGTATTGTTAATTTAACTACAACTATTTTTGTGTCGTTTACTTTATTAATATATACGATAAAGTCGGCCATTAGATGAAGATGTATTTGTATTTTGTAGAATTTGTTGCCTTTATACAAAATGTAATGTATATTCTAAATAATTAATATTTATAATTAAAACACATACATATGTACATATGTATTTTACCTTAGAAAAATGAATTTAAACAATTTTTTAGAAATAAAATTATATCAAAACAAAAAATTAAGCACTTAGGTGGAAAGTTTTGTATATTTTGTTTATTATTTTTCATTCCTCTTTGTTTTTTTTCGCTATTTTGCCATTTTGTTTAGCAGTATTGCCATTTATTTTTGTTTGTATTTTTCATTTCTTAACCAATGCACTAACGCATTTGCGTTAGTGCAAACAAAAAACATGTTGATATATTTAACAAGTGTTAGATCGTTAAAAGTTAGAGAATTGCACTACAGGAATGGTTATCAAAAGAACTTATTTTTGAAAGTCCATTTACAGCCCCCAAAGAAAGTGGAAAAAAGGGTCGACCAGCAAAAAAAATTAAAGAATGTAGTGAAAGATCTCGGAGACGCAACCTCGAGCATATCAATGTAGAAATTTCTCAGTAAATCATTAAGGATTCATTTTCGCACCAACTTCAACCATCACAAAATAAGAAAAATAAAATTGAAATAATAGAGAAAATAGTATGTATAATAATATGTTATAAAAGAATGCTTACCTACACAAACTGATATTAGTGTTACTTCAACTTCAGCACAAATAAAATTGCAAGATCATCTTGAACATACGGCTGAACGTTTATTAAATACGGTTGATGCGGATCATTTAAAAAAACTTGGAAGTTGCAGTATTACTTTAATTTCAAAATGGGGATGTGATGGATCTTCTGGTTAAAAGCAATGCCAAAAATTCATCAGATGCTAATTTATTTATGTTAACGTTTGTTCCATTGCGCTTGACAACAAGTTATACCGGATTACAGCCATCAACTAGCAAGGCAACAGAAATTAATGTATGGATAAATGAAATTCCCTCTTCAACAAAGTATTGCGGACCAATAAAATTTACATTTCAAAAGGAAACAAAAGATGTTATAAATGAGGAAGTTCAAAAAATAAAAGATCAAATTAGAGAACTTCGACCAGTTACATATATTTAAATATGATAGCCGAGACATCGAGTAAATTTTAAAATGTGTCTCACAATGATTGATGGGAAATTTGTGCAAGCTTTAACTCAAACAAAGTCATCGTCAAGCTGCATTATATGTCAAAAAACATCAAGTCAAATAAGCCAACTCCCACCCCAAGACGATAGTTTTATGGAAGCGTATGAATTTGGATTGTCTTATCTTCATGACAAAATACGTTTTATGGAGCATTTTTTTAGATTAAGTTATGATTTGGAATTTGGTCCGTTAGGCGAAGCTGTGACAAAAAGTAAAGAAAATGAAGAAAAAAGAAAGGAAAAAAAAAAGAAATTCAAGAAAAATATCATCAGCTAGGCCTTATAATTGATCAACCAAAACAAGGAGGAGGTAACTCAAACGATGGAAACACTGCAAGGATATTTTTTTCCGATACAGAAACTTCTACGCCTATCACAGGATTAGATCATAATTTAATAAGACGAAGTTCTTGCATGTAGCAGGAAAATAAATGCAAAAAAATACTCATGCGGAACAAGTAATTCAAGACAATATGCTACCATTAGGAGATCTATCTGAAGAAGCGCAAGAAGAGGAATACAACACAAGAAAAGTTTCTAGAAGATGAAAATCAAGGCTCTTTAGAAGAAATATTTACTTAATTGTTTAAGTTTAGTAGCATTGCAGTTCACTTAGTTATACTTGTTTTTATATAGATGACAAAAAATTATAACTTAACAGAAAATATATTAACATCACATTTAATGTTGTACCAGATTATTGACGTAAATTGTTTTGGCGAAGAACTAGAATCTGGTTTGTTTCTTTTATACTAGTAAATATTTCTAGTTATGTTGTTATAAATAAGTTACTGATATTTTTTTTATTTAAATATATAAAAGTCTACATAATAATTTCATACAGACTTTAGTAACAAATTTAATAATTATTTGTAACAATAATTTCCAAAGAAAAAAGAAAAATATTTAACAATTAAGGAAAATTATAATATTGCGTTTTATAACGTTTAAGCTTAAAGAGTAATCAATAAATTGATACAGTTCATTAAAATTGGCACATATTCTTCTCAGTGGATCAGCATAAGCATAGATCATACGAAAACATTTAATTGCCAGAGGTTGAAAGTAACGTGTCGGCCGATGTGGAACATTAAATGATATACTTCTTAGTATGAATTCAGAGTGTATATCGCCATTAAGAATACTTAACAAAAACGTAACGTTTAGCATTGTCCTTCGGCTTTTAAGAGAAGGCAACTTAATTAGCGATAATCTTTGATGATAAGGAGGCAAATTTAATGTTGAATTCCATCTTAAGCTTCGTAGGCTAAATAGCAAAAACTGTTTTTGAATAGACTCAATATGATCACTATGAACATTATACAACGGATCCCAAACAACTGAGCCATATTCAAGAATAGGTCTAACTAAGGATGTGTATAAAAGATTAGTTACATATGGATCGATAAATTCCTTTGCCCATCTTTTAACAAAAGCAAGAACGCCTCTCGCCTTATTGACCATCATATTAATGTGTGGAATAAAACTAAGCTTAACGTCAAGAATTGTACCCAAATCCAGGATGGAACAAACTAATTCCAAAGGTTGTTTGCCCAACAAAAAGTTGACACTGACGAAGTTGCCCCTGTTAAATCTCATGTGCTTGCATTTGTTAGAGTTTAGTTCCATTAGGTTTACATTGCACCAAGTATAAAAGTTATCAATATCATGCTGTAGGTAAAAATGTAGGTAAAAATGATGATGATGAAATGAATTGTTTTGTATGTGAGAAAAATTTTTTACATCATCAGCAAACATAAGTATGTTGCAATATTTTATAACATTTGGCAGATCATTTATAAACAAAGAGAACAGGATTGGACTAAGATAGCTGCCTTGCGGTACTCCAGAACAAACATTTATAGGTTTAGATATGTGGTTTTCGAAAAGTACATTTTGTTTTCTATCATTTAGATAAAATTCAATCCAATTTAGACTATTTGCAGAAAAGCCCAGCATATATAGCTTATTAAGGAGAAGTTTTTGATTGACTTTGTCGAAAGCTTTGCTGAAATCCGTATAAATGAAATCAGTTTGTTGATTTTTCACGAATTCTTTATTAACTAACGTCGCGACGTTAACTGTAACAGGTTGGTAATGGTTGAGCATCCTTTTCTAAATCCATCTTGATGCGGCGATATTAAATGCGATATGTTGTGGCTTAGAAAGTTGCAGATTAATTTTTCAAGAAGCTTTGGTATCGAACTTAGTTTTGCAATACCTCTATAGTTTTTTGCATGTGACTTACTGCCAGATTTGAATAGAGGAATGATATATGAGCTTTTCCATTGACTAGGAACATAGCCACATCTGATAGATGAGTTGAAGATGAAAGATAAAGGTTTCGATAAATTAGCTGCACAGTACCTCAGTAAACAGTTGGGTATACCATCCGGTCCATGGTTAAAAGTTATTTTAAGTCTTTTTAATTCAAACTCTATTTCAGCAGAATCAATTTCTGGAAAGTCTGTTGATAGGTTTGAAGAAATTTCAAACGGATAAGTACTGGTGTCATCATATATAGTATCAGAGTACGTTGTAGCAAAAAAATCCGCAAACATATTGGCGATAAGAGCGTCATCATCAGATTCACACTTTCCATATTTTATTACAGGCGGATACTCATTAGATTTTCGTTTGGAGTTTACAAAATTAAAAAACGATTTAGGATTGATTTTAAAATTTGATTTCATTCTGATGATATAATTTTTATACAGAGTGGTATTTAACAAATTATACTCAGCGCGACAAATAGAGTACCTTGCGTAATCAGCAGTAGAATTAGAGTTTTTGTATTTTTTGTAGAGTTTATTCTTTTTATTTTTTAGACTTGATAGATGTTTATATCTCCAGGGGGGGCCAGAGCCTTTGAAGACAGTTCGTTTAGGCATGCATTGAAATATATAGTTATTGTTATAAGGCCCATTATTATAACTTGCCTTTAGCTAAAGTTAGGATTTTATTGGAGCGATAAGTAGTTTTTCGTAATAATAACGAGGATAATGCTCATTACTATCACTTGTCTTTAAAGTACGTGATAGTTAAAGGTTGTTTTTAGCTTACTTATAATAACGAAACACTATTTATCGCTCCAACAAAATCCTAACTTTAGCTATTGGCAAGTTATAATAATTGGCCTAAATGTGTTAATGGATAAATTTTAGAATTAGGCGCCGCAAGCATAAAAAATTTATTAAATATGAAAAATCGCGCGATTTTTTATATTTTATAAAATTTTTGGCATTTCAATTCATATTAGCAAACTATTTGTGACTTTATTATTTTTTTATTCACATATATTTCCTTTTATATTTATTTTAATAAAAGTATACAAACATTTGCAACAATATATTTAACTTGGTAGTGAAAAGCTTCCTAACTCGGGCCCTTGTGAATATTAGAGTTAAAAAGTTAACGGTGGGTATAGTTTGACATTTTCTGACAATTTTTAAGTTAAAAATAAGTATTAATTGCAAAAGTAACTTAAAACCTTAGGTGGTATATAAAACAACCATTATTAACATGTTTAAACACTCTCTTTTAATACTAAGATTTAACTAAAGTATTTCAAGTCCTCTACAACTTTTTTATTATTAGTCGATTTTCACGTTTTATAGGAAAAATTAAAGATCAAAGTTGACTTTTTCTCTAATATTTACCACCTTGTATTTGTTGTTGTTTCAGCCAACCTGCGGTTAGCAATTAGAGCAACTGTTTCTTTTTTCTTTTGTTTATATGTTTGGCCTGCTGAAGGCGGATGTTTTGATCAAGAAAATCCATTACATTCCCCTAGTGTCTAAAAAAATTTTTTTTATTTTTTCAGGGACCGTAAATAACAGTTATCAAAAAAATTTAACTCAAAAACTCTTTATGTGTTAGAGTCAACGGAGATCTATACTGTTATATACCAATATATTTGTATTGACAAGCTCAGAATATATAGTGATCTTAAGAAATTGATCTCATCTCCATTGTTAAGAAAAATTAGAAGTTCGACTGAGGGGTTTTCTTTTTCCCGTCAGAAAACAAAACTAATTTTGTTTATTTTCCTATTTTTTAGTCTCTTTTTCGTTGGGTCTATCTGATATAACGTGTGTATTAATTTATTTGTTTGATATAACGGACACTAATTTTTCTGAAGGCAGATTTGAACGCAGGCTGCTGAATACTAATTTTAGTTTCCCTGGTTTTCAGGAACAAACTGTTCCCCTTTTTTGTCGATTTATATACATATTTAAGTATAGATAATGATTTTTTCCTTCTAGAAAAGTTTTAATTTAGTACGGAAAAATAAAATTCTCTTTTTAAAAAATTCGAATGAAACGTGGAAAAATAAATGTTTTAGGTGGATTTTTTACTTAATTCTCGAAATAACTGTTGTAAAATAATTCTTTAATATCTATAATTGTTATTTACGGTACCTGCCTAATTTGCATTATTCTTTCAACTTAGAGAGAACTTTAAAAAATCAAAAATTCATTAGTATGTTAATAAACAGTTCATAAACACTGAGTAAATTTTTTTTAAATGAAGTCTTAATCACAATATATGTATGTATACATATATATACAACATACATACATAATATATATGTACATATGTACATACTATTTTATAAACAAGGATGACATTTTTATCTTTTCCTTAAGTATAAGGAGGTATACGTCAAATTAAGTCATCCATGAGAACACTATTTAATTTTAAGTTTTATTTAATATTGCGGATATAGCAGTATGAAGGCTGTGTAAATATCAAGTGTCTGACTATAACGGTTCAAAAGATAAGGTCATATACATAAAATAACATCACCTATCGGCACACTGTTTAATTTCTAATTTGAAATATTTATACTTACGGTCATAACGGACTATCTGAAATTATACCTAATTTCCAAGTTACATCAACTATAAGGACACTAATCTGTAAGGTCATTTTGATATTAGTTTGTTAAAATAAATATTAGGGTTCAAAAGACACGTAAAAATTATATGTGATTTTTCCGATGCACAGCCTTTATTTTTTAATTTTTTTTTTCATAAATTGTTTATTGTATCTTCAATATTTTTGAACTAACAATAATTACTCATATCTTAAGTCTAAAATAAAAATATACTTTTTAAGTCCAGCCAGTGCTAGAAAAAAATAATGTTTGTTTCACGGATTTTGCAATCATTTGCGGGTCATCCCTCTAATGTACGGCCAAGAAAAGCAGTATCTCTTCTTTTTAGTCGAATGTAACCAGGTTCATTCAGCATGTTACGCGCTAAAGGGTTTGGATGAGATTCAAGCCTCTTTAGATATGTGACTGCATGTTTCGCTATTTCTGCTTTAACTGATGGCATGTTTAGGTCTTTGTGGATGTTCGAATTTTTTATATACCAGGGAGCAGATGTAATCATATGTAGTATCTTATTTTGGCGCCTTTGAATTTTTTCTACATTGCTAGCTGAGGCAGTGCCCCATAACTGAATCCCATAACACCAAATTGGTTTGAGGATCGACTTGTACAGTAGAAGTTTACAATCTAAGCTCAGGGTAGAGTTTCTGCCAATAAGCCAATTTAGTTGTACTACTTTTAGTTTCATTTGTGTTAACTTGAAATCAATGTGGCTTTTCCAAGTAAGGCGACGGTCAAGATGTATACCCAGATATTTAACGTCTGAAAGCTGTGGTATCATTTGGTTATTTATGCCAACAGGAGGGCATGAGTCCCTACGCAGTGTGAAAGTTATGTGAGTACATTTTTGCTCATTCACTTTTATTCTCCATTTTTCTAGCCATTTTTCCAACTTGAGTATGTGGTCTTGTAAAAGTTTTGATGCTTCTTTGGCACTTTCATGAATACTTAAAAAAGCTGTGTCATCTGCAAAAGTTGATGTATGCACTAGGGTGCTAATTGGCATATCTGATGTGTACAGTAAATATAAAATTGGTCCGAAAATACTTTCTTGGGGAACTCCGGCTTCAATGAGCTGTGGTGAGCTTAAAAAGTCACCTTCTTTTAGTAAAAACTTGCGATTCGTTAAATAATCTTTTAAGAGCTTATACAAGTTCAGCAAGTTCAGCTTTAGCTTAAATATAAGGCCTTCGTGCCAAACCTTATCGAATGCTTGAGAAACGTCGATAAAGAGCGCAGAACAGTATTTTTTTTCTTCAAAGGTCGTTTTAATTACATCTGTGTGTTTGTTGGATCGTATCCTTTCGCGCTAAGAATTGGATTCAGCTTAGTTATTAATATTCTCTCAAATAACTTTGACACGTTTGATAAAAGGCTTATAGGTCTGTATGATTCTACTTTTGTGTGGTCTTTTCCTGGTTTAGGAATCATAGTAATCAAAGAAACTTTCCACTCTGTGGGAAAGTACTCAAGACGTAAGATGGCATTAAAAACAAACAGAATAATTCTGCGACCTATGCGGGGCAACTCAACTAACATCTTGTTACTAGTTTTATCAACCCCAGGGGCTTTTTTGGTGTTTAAATCCGCTATTGCCCTTTCAATATCGCTAAATTCAAATCTTAGGTGTACTTCGGCACTAGTCTCTACTGGTGGCAACTCAACTATATCAGTACACATATTTGGAGTGAAAACCTTTTTCAAATGATCAACAAATAAATTACCTTTTTCGGTATCATTTCTTGCCCAGACTCCACAAGAAGTTCTCAAGGGGGGCTTACGTACGACTGGCCTTTTAAGGTTTCTACATGCACGCCATAATGAATAATCTGATTGTGCAGTTGCGTCCAGGTCTTCCAAGTAATTTTTCAGAGACGGTACTCTTCGAGATTCTAGCAGCTGTCTTAGCCGTTTCGTGCAATCTTTAAGTCTAGATTTGAGTTGAGGAGATCTGTGTGCTTGCCACTCTCTTCTAATTTTCCTTTTTTGAGCCAAGAGCCGCTCGACATCTACAAAGTAAATTTGATTGTATCTAGCTGATTGTCGGGTTACTGTTGCATGTTGGGCAGCTGATTTGAGGATTTGATCAAAATTAATAAGACTTTGTTCCACGTCTTCTAATTTTCTCAGCGGTATATTTTCCGAACAGTGAGTACTGAGATACTTTCTATATTTCAACCAATTAATGCTTGTGCTAGTTGTTGGTGACACAATATTTTGCTGGTTCCATATATAGACTATTGTGGGTGAATGATCTGAGGATAATTCGAGTGACGCTTCAACCTTAATCATTTCTCTCGAAATACTTTTAGTCACGCCAAAATCAATAACATCAGGTATTTTTTGTCGATCAGTAGGCCAATAGGTGGGTTGTCCGCTTGATATCACATTCAGACGCATTTTTGAAATAGTGTCTCCACACACAACGCAAACCGGAGGCAACTTGCAGTACGCCCTTGTATGGCCATATTCTTGGCAATTTAAACACTGGATGGGTCCTGACCGCTTATGTGGTTCCTCTACACTTATCCTGCGGTGTAATAGATATTTTAAATTATAAATGGGATGCGTTTCGTTCTTCTTCAATCTAATATCCCCAGGTTCCAGTTCAACGCGAAATAGAGGGTGAGGGACACGCTCTCGATTTCTGAGATTGTCAACGCTTTTCACCTTAAATCCTGCTTTTTGGAGGCCAGCTTTTATTTCCACTGGATTAACATATGAGTCTACACCTTTGATGACTACCTGTAGGCCTTTGCTACTCTTCAGCTGGTAGGTATAAAAGTTCTTTTTGCAGCTTTCAAACTCCTTTACTGCTTTGCGATAACTACTTTCGTCTATAAATTGAATTTTAGTTTCATCAATGTTACCACGTTTGATAGGAATTACATAGAATGAGTTTTCTCCAATAGCTGAGATTAACTTAGTTATTAATTCATTTGAATTTTTCTCTCTTAAAAAAATTGGTGGTGGTTTAAACGACTTGGGTGCCGTTTTTGTTTCACTTGCTTCGTTATCTAAAATAGCAAAACGATTATGGGAATTTATTCCGTTAGAGTCCTTGTCTTTTTGTACTTTAGCCATTGGTGCAATCTGCGAAGATTTAGGGCTTCGACCTCTTTTCAATACAGTTATGTATCTGTCCATTCCCACTTGCGTCTTGGGTTTTTCTACACTATCCATATTATCGTTAGCAACGCTGAGTTCAGAAGGCGATTTGTTTGTAGTTATTTTATTTTCATCGCTTAGTAAAAGCGACGAACAAGATTGGGCACGTATAACTGGCGTATCATTTACACACAAATTATTTTCAGTTTTTATGTTTTTATTTAATACAATATTGTACACATTTTTATTGCTTAAATTAAAGAGGCTCATTGGCCTTTATTGTTTTTGTTTTATTTTGAAAGTAGCAATTCAATATGCCGTTGTAAAAAATAATGAAAAAGAAAAAGGAAAAACAAATATTTTACAAACAACTTTGTTGTTGTATTAGAACAGGTTTGTTTGTTTGTTTGTTTTTGTTTTAATGTATGTTTTGTTTTTTGTTAATGCGAGCTTAAAAAAATCGCGTCCGCACTTGTCAACGCCAAAAACAGAACTGGTTTTTAAAATTATGAACTTTTTTGAATGGAACTAATCTATAAACATTACCTTTCAAATAAAAATCGGTTCAGAATTAAATGATTTTTAGGAGTTAACTCAGACGATTTGATAACCTTCATCTTATATGAAATCGGTTAATCACACGACAATTTTGCAGATATTATCCAAGAAATTTATTTTAATAAAAAAATATTTAAAGCACAAATATTGAAACATTTAAAATCCATTAGCTGCAGAGGAAAAGGTAAAAATGTACAAATTTTTATTGAAGATATTGCTAGATATTCATATTCATATACATACATATTCATATACATATTTTAATTTTTGATTTTTATTCACAGCTTTTCAGGTGGCGACAATGGCCAACTTTATGTAAATATGTATGATATACATATGCTTTTGACCAGCAAACAATTCCCATACCAATAATTTAGATGAATCAAATACAAGGAAAGGCTTTGTGCTTAGAATATATACATATGTAAGTAACTAATCGCTAAAATTTTACCAAATTAAAAAGAAACAGGGAGATACATTATTTTCACTGTTGCTCAAGATGTCAAATTCCATTTATGGATAACGTTTTTTAATATATAGAATTTGATATTTTAAAAAACAGCGAAATTGAATGAATTTGCCACTGCCATCCTGTAAAGTGATTCGTCTTGGCCTTTTTTAGTTTTAGTTATTTAAATTAGCCACAAAACTGTTGCTATTAAACACAATTAGCGAAAAGTGTTTTTGATTTAGCTAAATTATTTGTTTGAAAATTGTTTGTTATTTCAGTAAAGTTTTTCATTAGGTTTTGTTTGATTTTTTTTTAATTTCAGTAAACTTTTTTTTAAATTTTTTTTATAATTTTCAGTAAACTTTTTTGTCTCATTCAGACAAATGTTTTGTTTGAAATTTTTTTTCTAAAGTCAATAAATTATTTTACCAAATATCACAACTATTTGTTTGAAAAATGTAAGAAATTTCATAATCGAAACTCATAAATGAAAACGTTCATAACTTAAAACAAACATCATAAATGTTGAAATTTCAACGCTCACAAATGAAAAATTCTGAACCTTGTTTTAATTACTATTTACAAAACTTTACAATAATTTCAGAATTTTATATGAATTTTAGATAAAGCCTATGTTCCTCAGTAATTACCCAGGTTTGGATACTTCCATATAAATACAATACATACACCATAATTGAAACACTATAAAAATAAGAGTTTTAAAGTTTGGTGTGGATTACTTTCCAAGTAAAATCGAACCAAATATTGTCGGGACGCCTAGGACGCATAGTGCTTTGTCCCACAGACACAAATACAAAAAATACTATATCTTGTATTTTAACGAAAGTTATACTGTTCGACAGCTAACACCATAATTTGAATCCATGCGAAAGAATTTTTATGTTTTAGCTCCTACTGACGGCACCACAAGACGCAAAAGTCAGATATTTATGTGCTTTAATTATTGAAAATAAAACTTAGTTTTGACTCTTTGTTAAAAACAGCTGCACACATTTTAATTTTGGCAGCAGAGGAACGAAATTTGGGTTTTCTGGTAGCTAACATTTTTAGCAATAATAAGTTATTAGAAATTTTCGAAAAGATTTTGTTAAAGTGATTTCTTATTGCACGTAAAAAAGTCATATTATTAAAATTAAAATAACTCTTAAGTTCGGTGGAATATTAAACAAAAAAGAAAAATATGGTATTCTGTTTTTTTCCAGTTTTTGCGAATTTTTTTAGCATGGTCAAAAAAAGATATACAAATTTTATTGTTTCAAAAAAATAATCGCTAAAAATTATTTTTTTGCAACAAGAAGTAATAATTGAAGTTGTTTAATAACTTAGTATATTTCCTATAAAACATACATATGTATATGTATACATTTTAATGTATAAAGTTGTGGTATAATACTTTCTTAATTGATATAAATATCGCATTTATTTTAATTGAAGCTTAAAAATTGCTACTCTTTTTTTGAACATTAAAAAAAGAAAAAGATATTGTCTTCTGTTTTTTTCCGGTTCTTGTACTCTAAAAACGTAATTTTTTTCTTAAAAGAAAAATTTTGTGATTATATTCAATACTATTTTTAGTCAGTTATACAAATTATTTTCTGTATATAAATATGTACTTAAAACAGAATGATTTCAAAATTGCATGGAGTCAATATTAAATATTAATGCCCTTATTCATAAAATAATAAAGTTTAATTGAAGTAATTTTATAAAAAATTTACATAAAATAAAAACTAAGGTTTAAGTTTCGTGAATATGGGCATACACACTTTTACCCTGAGGTGGGTACAAGTGAGTGTGTGTGGTCCGCCGAATTGATGATATATTTTAATTTTCCAATAGGTACATATGATTTAGACCACCTTCATGAAATTCAAATGATAATTAAATAAAAAAAAAATATTTTAGGCTCGTTGTCGGATGAAGTGCTAGAAGCAAATCACAAAAATGTGAGAAAAGTACGGTTGTCGCATACCCGAAAAACGTCTCGAGTAGACACGCATAATGATTTGATGACTCATTTGTTAGTGTCATTCATTTTCTTCATTCTCACTTTCCCTTTCATCTAATATTGGTGCGGCCAGTGATGAGCAAGACGAGAGGTTACACCAGAATGTAAAGAAGCTTGAAAAACGATTTCAACTAAGCTATTACTGTTGACGTTAAAAACGATCAAATCACTCACTATATTGTGTTAAAGTTTTATGATTTTTGAGTTTTTTTATTACCTAAATGATTAAATTAAACTTGTTTAATGTCAAATAAATTAGTTGATATTATTAAATTTCTTTCAAATATGTTTTAGCCTTTTAATTTTAAATATAATTTGCACATTCTAACAGAGGAAAAATTAGACGCGATGTAAAGAAAATGTGTATGTACATACGTATGTATGTATGTTTAATAAACGATAGGTATAAATAAGAAAACATGATATTTCAAGCGGGTACTCAATTTCTTTTCATTTGTAATGCTATAAACATAACTGGCGAACGGCGAATTTTTCATTTGGAAGATTCGTCGAAAAAATAAAATACATTTATATTTGTGAAAATGCACACAATCAGTGCGTCGACGAAATTCTTTTTTGAATTTATTTTTTGTTTATATTTCTTCTCTTTTATTTTTTTTTCTGTTTTAATATGGTCACGCTATCAGCAGGTAAATGTAAACAAAAATGTATTTATAAATTATACAATTTGGTGTAATTTTATCATAATTTAAATAAAAATGCATAACAGTAAAAGTATTATTGAAAAGGTGAGTTTTTTTTAACATTACTTCTGAACCCACCATGGTCCCACTCTGAAATTTCTATGATGTACTCACTAAGCAATATTATAAAACATATATAAATTTAAAAAAAAATTAAAAGACACTATCTTCAAGATTTTTATAAAACTTTTTTTTTAAATTTAAGAAAAAAATTTTTTAAAAATTTGTTTTTTTCATGATTGATATCAAATTAAAGCGTATAAAATCCCCTTTAAAACGAGCTATTACTCAACTTCCTAGGGCTTTTAGAACTGGAATTAGAATATATTTAATACTCGAGCGCATATGCAAAAAAAATGATATTTTACCACTTTTATAACAATACATGTAGCTAAAAAACTATAAGAGATAATTTTTTTTTTTTAAATTATGTTTGGATTCACAGAGTCAAAGAATAAATATAAAAAAAGTTTCAAAAAAATCTCAAGTAGTCATTTTGAGTGCCTTGTTAATTTGACGTGGAATTACCCTTTTCTATAGTTTTTATTTAAAGCCAATTAAACAATTAGAAAATTAGTAATGCCTGCAATTGACTTCCGTACAGCATTGCAAGCTATCAACAATTTGTAGTACGATGTAAACAGGGAAGATATTAAAAATAAATGTTTCGTACTTATATTAAGATTTTTTTTATTTCATTGCTAGAAGCATTAACACAACAGAAACATGTGTTAGACATAACTACAGTTTGGATCACGTAGCAAGCGAATTAAAAGTTGTGTTAACAAAAATCCTTTTACCTTTTTTGTATTTTCTTTTATCCCTACAGGGACACTTTAAAGATAAATCTAAAAGAAAACTTCGGAGTTCTTTAACAAGTTTTTAAACTACATGTGACATGTGTAACTGTGTAAAAATGAAAATATTCATGTGAGTTGAAATTATGAAGAATTAGCTAAACTATAACAGCATTAAGAGTGAAATACTGTTAACTCTTTAATTAAAGAATACATGTGAGCAACAGGTGAAAAAGATTTTATAATCCAAACCTTCTAAGCTTTTAAAAACTATTGGTGATTAAAGAAATGTTCATGGAATATCAAAGAATGCATGGAATAAATCCGGGTGCTGTTGCTTCAATAAAAGATATTTCATTTACAAATAGAAGTAATTTTAATTACATATGCAACACATCATTAATTGCAATTGAACAAAATTCAATTGAATTGCTTAGAGAAAAAATTATTTCCAAAATTATTCCAAACAAATGGTTGTTTGATATTTTTTTCTTTTTTCAAAAACTTTTTTGTTTGGATCAAGGTGAAATTATATAAGGTAGCGACAACAAATGCAACACTAAAGAATCTTATTAAGATTTATGACCTGTCCCACTATGTCCCTGGTATTCGTTCTTTCGCACAATTACATTTAAAACCAAAATTAAAAAATTTTTGTTTTTCGTTTAAATGTAATTGTGCAAACGAACGATTTCTTGTGAGATATTGGAACATTATTTTGATGTTTTTATACCCTTCACCACAGGTGGAAAGGGTATATATAAGTTTGTCATTCCGTGTGTAATTTCTACAATATTCATTTCCGACCCCATAAAGTATATATATTCTGAATTCTTATACATAGAGATGTTGATTGACTTATGTCCAAGTGTCAGGCATAGTCACATAATTTGAAACTTTTGGTGCGTATTTGATTTTTTTTCAGGGACCGTAAATAATACATTATTCATATCCATAAATTGCCAAAAAAGAAAGTCAACAGCTTGTTCCTGCAACCCAGATAAGCGTGCCATTAAATTGGTACAAAAAATATGTAAATAAACAAAATGAGTTTTATTTTCTGACCAAAAAAAAAAAAAAAAAAAAAAACTCCTTAAAACTCTCTTTTTAAAAGTTTCATTTGAACTTAAATTTTTTCGTTGAAAATTTACTCTAATCTTAAGATCACCATAGATTCTGAAAGAGTTCGTCAATACAAATCTACTGATATATGACAGTATACATACATACATCTCCGTTGACTCTAACTTAAATTGTTTTTGAGTTTAATTTTTTATTGAGAAATGTTATTTACGGTCCCTTATTCTTATCTGTAATACCATTTCTATTTCAAATTCAAACACGCACTTTTTTGTATCAATGAACGTATTTGAAAGTTTATATCAACTTTATCTATCTATATAATTAATAGGCAAACACGTTTTTTGTAATCCCTTTTACGTCCGTAATACTGCACCGATTTTGGAAAGACTTATATGGTTTTAAAGCTTTGTCTTCAATATGTAATTTCATGTGTTTGTCAAAATAGCCATTTTACATACGGTTTTTATTTTTTGCTTTCAAACGTACATGTGTAATTACATGTGACATAACCTACAATATATAATTTTGCCGCCACACAGTTTTTTATTTCCAACCACAACTGATGCAAAGATGCAAACCTAGTGCTTTTACCACATTTTTAGCGCTTTTGGTACCACAAAAAGCATAAAATAACAAAATATCAAGTTGGCATTACAGGATGTCAGATGCTTTGTCACATCAAAATAGAACACGTTCTAAATGAAAAATGTCAAATGTATTGTACACATGGAAAATACACATTTTATGTTTAAAAGGGTTCACACGACGTATATAGAATTTACACATGGATAAGTGACAAGTCATATGACAAATACACGTCGTGTAAAACCACTTTTAGCTGCAAGTCGATAACACGTGCGTGTTTAAGCATGGCCATACATTTTCTTCCAAGTGTTTATTTTATTAAAAAGGGGCAGCGAAGCGCACCAATGATATCTAGTATAAATAAATACATCTACGTGTACATTACGGCGCGCCTTACCTGTATGGTTGTAATTCCCTCTGAAAATGTTCTTCACATCGAAAAAAAATTGTTCGGATCGCATAACTTGAAGGCTTGGCTTATTCGCTCTAAAATTATTAATTAGTGTAGTGTGATTTATAAGTAATTATATGTTTGTATTTATTATTAAGAATATTTAAATTATTAGTCGAACTATTTTGTTCACATGCAAATATTTTTAAATTCAGGCTTAAGTTCGTTTAATTCTTTCTAAGTGAAACATTTTTTTTATAAATTAGGTGATACATTAAAAAAATGGGAAAATGTTATTTTAGACACTAGCAGAATGTAATGCATTTTCTAGAGAGCTACATCCGTCTTCAGGATTTTTTGTATCTTTGGGAAATATTAAGTTGTAAATATCATCTACTTGACCAACCAAACTCAGATAAATTAAAACGAGAAAAACTATATTTAATTATCAATCGTCAGTTGGTGAGAACAAAGTCTACTACTATTTACCACCTTACATTTGTTGTTTATTTGTTTTCCCTAACATTATTTTTTAGTTGACACCAGGGATGCCACTTTGGTTGATTTGTTCCAGTTTTTCCGCGTTTTTGGTAGAAAAAATTGTTTATCCATTATAAGTGTTAAAATTATTTTCCAATAAAAGGGCTTAAAAATTTCTATAGAATTACTAAAACAATTGGAAATCCTATTTGTAAATGTGCTCTTTACCCAGCCAGCAAAATATTCCGACATTGTCTGAATCAGACAGTCAGTCGTGTCTGAAATTTTATTTTCGACATGTCTGATAGATATGTGATAGATTTCGTATATTTTGTTGTATCGTATAACTTGTTCTAAATATCGACATGTCTGATAGATATCTGAGTGATTTCGTACAGATATGTATGTATTAAACGTGAGCATAAAACGTCTTGTTTTATGCTCTCTTTTTTCTTGCACTTCATTTCATGTGTACACAAATATTGCTGTGCTCTTAAATAAAAAACATACAATAGCATTTGCTCTTCTTCCAACCAATGGAATATTTGTTGTTGTTTGAAATAAAATTTCAGTAGTGAATATTTTGTTTCAATAGTGTCTCTTGATATGAAATACTGTTATAGCAAACAACATGTATGTAAATGTATGATGTTAAAAGCAAGGGTTTGTACTTTGTATTTTATATTATTTCGCGCGTTGAGTGGTTGAAAATAGAAAAAATTAATTTAATATCTAGAAAGTACATGCATATGTTTATTTCATTATGGATATAGATGTAAGTATTAATTATTATAATAAATAAATGTATATGTACATTCACACTTTTTGCGAATATCAAAAACGGCATAGTGTAGTCGTGTAGAACATTCAAAGTTATTAATAAAAAATATGATAATTTTTTCGGATCGTTAAAAAAGTGCACGCAGAAATCGGATTGAAGTTTGAAACAAAAATTTTTATTAAACCAGAATTTTAAAAAATATACACCTGATATTTGTATACATTCCTATACGTATCACTTAACTACTATTTTGGAATTTATCCACTGCTTTAAATTTCAAATTTTTCCTACGATTCATTTAAGGTTCAAAATTTTTGGAAGGTGTTAGAAATTTTCTTCCCTGCGTGGGGTTTTTTTTGCAAAATGACGGGAGAAAGGTATTTTCATTATTAAAACATTCTTGGCCACACCGTGGTTCTATGCCAAAAATTTGGTTATAGCCCTACTGTATATAGTACTACAGAGATATATTGCACCTTAGATAAAATTGTGTACCAATTTAACATTTTTTTGTAGAATTAGGAAAAAAATTTGTATGATAAATTTAAAAAATTGACTAACAAAAATTTAATATATTTTTGATGCGAAGGTCATATTTTTTTTTTATATTTTCATTTTTAGCTCGAATAGGAACCAGCAAGTGTTAGTATAGGGTTACAATCTGTAGATCAGAATAAAAAATCTATCAAAGGAAGAATTAATAATGGAGAGTTTACCGTAGTTAATTTTACGGGAAAAAGTAAGATTTGGGAAATATTTAACAAAATATAAGACGATCACGGAAACATTATTCCTAGTGAGGTGGCATGCAAAATATGTAAAACTATTTATAAGTGCAACAAAAACAGTAAATAAATTTCGGACTGATTTAAAAAATGTACCGGTGGGGCACGTGCCGAAGACCTCGCTCGGTTATTTACAAAGTGGACTTTGCAAAATTGTCGTCCTTTTAAAATAGTTGAAGATATTGGACTTCAAAATATTTTAAAATATTTCATATCTATTGGTGCAAAATATGGCGGTGTTAATTTAAAAAGTTTAGTTCCCCATCTTTGTCACGAAATGTCAATAAATTATACGATACTTTCTTGAATGATGCTAAGCTAGAAATAAGTTCAATAAAATGCAATGGATTCACTTTGACTTCAGATTTGTGGACAGATAATTATATACGTAAAACATATGTATATTGCTTTAACAATACATTATATAAATAATGGAAACATCGTTTGTCAATCTAATAAAAAATCTAATTTAATTTTTTCTCTCAAAAATCAGAGATTTTACTCTCACGAAAATTTAAGTAAAATGAACTAGTGAACAATATAAAATGCTCAGCATATTTATTGTACATTTGATAAATCAGTCACCTCAAATGAGGTGCTCTGATTTTTCCACTGTTTGCTCTCTTTTTCTCTGTATTTACTGTTTAGTAATATTCCACTACACATACAATCAATATTTGCGCTTCAAAAACATGCAATACTGTACACTTTTTAACATCTTGCGCTCACGTTTAGTATGTACAGTATTTTTCGGTTAATTGACCCTACGGTTAATTGGTTTCCACGCTTAATTGAACCACATGATCGTGCAAACAAATATTGCATACGAAAACACATGTAAATTTCCTCGGATAATTGAACCCGGGTAATTGATTTTCCCGCTTAATTGGTTCAAAATTCATGTCATCAAAAATAAATTTCCTCTTACTTTTACCCGGTTAATTGCATTATGTATTATTGAAAAATAATCTGGCATTTTTGCACATACATATTTGACATCATTTGTGAAAAACACTGGGTGGCATCTCTACTAATTGAAAACATATGTTTATTGCTAAGGAAAAACCGTATGCGATTTCTTTTAATTCATTAGTATGTATGTATGTAGTTTCAATTATGCGTGATTTCTGTAATTGAACAAACTGTTCAATTAAACGGGTATCGGCTAATTGGTTCCCCGGTTAATTGAACAAAAAGTTGTGCATATTTTGATGTGCAATTAACCGAAAAATACTGTATATGTAAATTGTTTAATTTTTTGCTTATGTTTTTTAATGAAAATATCTTGTCACATTTTATGAAAAAAAAAATGGTTGCGCTTTAGAAGACTATGAGGAATACTCGCTGTGCTGTTAAAGGCACTAAACTTTTGTTTTCCATGAAACCTCCTTCCAAGCTTTACAAGGTAGAAAATAATAAAAAATTTTACCGGGAATTATAGCGTCAGCTTGATAAGTTTTAGATTCTATACATTTGAGTTTTAATTACTTTATTTATTACAATTTAGATAACAAGATCTAATAAATAACTGCGAGACAACGACCTCAAATGTATAAAGGGGAAATGCAAAAAGAAGAATTTCATCAGACATTCTTTCAGATATCTTTCAGAAAACGATACGAATGTCTGATGTTATAACAAAACTTTTCATGTGTTTTTGTTCAGAATTCTGTTAGATTTATATCACAAGTATCGGCAAGCAACTTCGAATTTCGCACGATATGGCTGTCAGATTTCGATGCAACCACTTCATATATTTTTGGGTCAGAACTCTTATAGAGTTCGTATACGATTCTGAGTTTTTTTGTAGACGTTTCTGTCAGATATCTTAAGGATGTCAGACAATTTTGGTGGCTGGGTATTTACATACAAATGGAAGAAAACATAGTAAGGGAGTCTCTATCATACACGATCTTACGATTCAACCACAAAAAAATCTGACAGAAAGCTGTCCTGTCCTATAAAAAAAATCGTTTCAAAATAGCGTTGTGGATGCCACACTATCATATAAAAAAGATTTTGCAAAAATAAACAAAAAAATAAAAAAATATTTTATGAATTTTTACAAAAAATAATCAAATTGTACAGACCTGTCAGAAAGTCTATCACACACATACATTTCTAATCCACATTATCAAACTTTTTAATCACACATGCCATTTTTGACAGATCTTACGACTGAGTATGATAGTGAACATTATAAAATCAAATCAAACGAATTTGTGCAATTGACAATATAGACAATACAATTAATTTATTATAAAAAAAATTTTGGTAGTTTTTTTAGGTTTTGGTAGGGCTTGTTAGATTTTAGGGAAACTTTGTAGGAAAATATTTTTCTTTGTGGCAACGCTGGTTGGATTGAAAAGGTTTGATCATGTCTCTTCACTTTCTAATATCCTTTACGGAATTTCATTTTAAAACTAGTTAAAAATTTGTACACTAATATTGGATAAAGTTCGGAGGGGTAAGACACTTTAAAGGTTATTTCCCCAAATTGGTTAAGAAATTAAAGTTTAAATATACAAAGGGATGTATTGGAATCTGGGATAGATGCCTAGGAGAATGCAGGAGGAGGAACCTGATTCTCTAATTTTTGAAAATGTGAGGAAAAAAAATTCGCTTTATTTACTAAATCTCTATCTAGTTGCTGATGCTGTCGTTAGAGCTAATGGCAGAATCGCTAATTCCGCTCTTCCCTTTAAGGAACGGTATCCAATCATCATTACCGCTCTGATCATCAAATTTATTTCCGCGTGCATAAGGAGTTTATGCGTAAAGGAAATAAATAATTTACAATAGCTTGATTGAACGGGAATGTATGTATTTTTGTATAAAAAAAACTTTTTCTCGCAATTGGGCAAACGTTGTATTTCTCTAAATTATTTTTTTGAAAATTGTTTGCCGGTCCAAGCATAAGCACATATTTAAATGAAGTTGGCCATTGCGCCATCTGGAAACTTGCAATAAAAATAATAAGTTACAATAAATATGAATACATATTTATGTACATATTTACATATTTTTGCTATATGTAGCAATATTTGCCATGAAAAATTTGTCCCTTTTCTCTGTAGCCAATGGTTTTTAAATCTTTCAATATTTGAACACTTAATATTTTTCTTTTCACTAAAACAGAGACCGTTAATAACAGTTATCACAAAAAATCAAACTCAAAAACTCTTTATGTTAGAGTTAACGGCGATCTATACTGTAATATTTCAATAGATTTGTATTGACGAGCTCTTTCAGAATCTATCGTGAGCTTAAAAAATCGCTCTCAACTCCAGAGTTAAGAGTTATTTTTCAACGAATAAATAAAAGTTCAAATGAAACTTTTAAAAATAGAGTTTTATTTGCCGTCATAAAATAAAACTTTTTAGAGTACTTTTGTTTATTCCGTCAGAAAATAAAACTCATTTTGTTTATTTACATAATTTTTTTTGTGGACAGATTTGAACGGAGGCCCCTCAATACCAGTTTAAAAGCAACCTCCTGCAACCCACGCTTCCCTGGGTTGCAGGAACAAACTGTTGACTTTTTTTTTCCAATTTATGAGTATGGATAATGCATTTTTCCTCCCAGAGAAAAAATTATCAATTTTCAAGAAAATCATTATGCAACCTCAATCATTTTATTCGCTTACTTGCTTTAAAAGCGATGTATGGATGTATCGTAAACATCCGGTGAAAATGGGTAAACATCCGGTGAAGATTAATCAAATAATAACAAAATTTGCATAAAATAAGTTTTATTTGTTGACGAAAAAATAAAACTCCTAAAAAAATTTTTATTTTATGACGGCAAAATAAATTTTTTTTTTAAATTTTCATTTGAGTTTTTATTTTTACGTTAAAAAATAAATGTTTTAGATGAATTTTTTTATTTAATTCTCAAAATAACTGCTATAAAATAATTTTTTTAAATCGATAACTGTTATTTACGGTGCCTGCAATAAAATATTTTTTTTTCAAGTTTTGAAAAAATCAATTTTATTTTTTAATGCATGACATGAAAGTGTTGCCATTTTTTATAAATGCATAATTAGCAATAAATGGGCTAAAATAAAATGTCTTGGAATTTTGCACAATATTTGCAAAATTGTCGTTTCATTAACCGACTTCATAAAAGGAGAAAGTTATCAAAACGTCTGTATGTTTTTTTTTTGTATAGAACTCGTAGAAATCAATTAATTCTGAACCGATTTTTGGACTTTTATTTGAAGGGTAGGTAATAACAAATTAACACTAAAAATTACAGGGTCGTTATAAGTAATGTAATTTGTCTTATATATCACAGTGCAACACGGAAAAAATAACCATATACGGACACCACTACGTGATAAAAGACCAAAAAAAGACCCCTGTCTCCCAGTTTTGCCCAAAGTCCTCCAGGTTTTTTTATGGGCCCTCAAAGATGTGGGGCCTCGATGTCATTTTTGCAAAAAATGATCATTTACTCAAGCTCATATTTTGCAAACCGTTTGAAATTTTGATATACTCTCTGAGGCAAAGTTGTAGCTCTTGTCATAAAGAACAAAAATTGTGAACATATGAAATCAAAAAAACTTCATCTTCAAGGTCAAAAGGTTGCCGCAAAATTTTTTCACTTTTGCGGCTACCTAAGCGCTACCTAAACGGTGTTAAGAATCATTCCTAGGAAGTTCATATGTTCTAGAAAGTTGTTTATTGAGATCTTAGGTTCATTTTTGTGGTTGATTGTTTCCTTGAATTTTGAACGGTTTGCTACCTATGGTCCTGAACAGGGGAAAAAAGGTAAAAAAAAAAATTGAATTTGTTTTAAGTTTTTTGCAATTTTGATATACTCAGAGAGTATATCAAAATTTCAAACGGTTTGCAAAATATGAGCTTGAGTAAATGATCATTTTTTGCAAAAATGACATCGAGGCCCCACATCTTTGAGGGCCCATAAAAAAAAAAAACTGGAGGACTTTGGGCAAAACTGGGAGACAGGGGTCTTTTCTTTTTGGTCTTTTATCACGTAGTGGTGTCTTCTAAAAATAAGGATAACTATGACAAGTCCAACATAAAAAAGAAAAGCTTTATTAAAAAATAATAAGTTTGTTTATTTGGCTGCGAAAAAACACTTCGTTATCCTGACAACACTGGTGCTATGTTTTGTATGAAACCGATTGAAGTAACTGTGCGCAATATTGCATTGCGCAAAACATATTATTAACAAACTTAAATTTTGGTAAGAAATAATTTTATATACTTTTTTTGCTTTTTAATTTCATAAAGATCCATAAAATAACGTAGACCACCTACCAAAATGTAACCCGAATTTAAAAGCTTTTCTTCTTCATCACGTGACAAGACTTCATTAAATTCTTACATCTGCAGTGTCATTAACTATTTTAAGATTACTTACAATATCTAATTCTGCATTGTAACCACTGTCAATATACAATGCTTCTGGATCTTTCTTTAAAAAATCTTTTGAAGAAATTTAGAGTCTTTTCTGTAACAAAATCCTCAATATTTAAACATATGAACTGGATCATGTTAGTATAAGAAATGTTAAACTTTTTAATGACAGTTTTATTGGGCTTTTGTAAAACAGCCCCCATAATTTTTTTTGATTTATTAGATATTTCTTTATCGAAAAAAATCAAAGTTGAGGCTTCCGGTGATAAGTACCACAAATTGTTGCAAAGTTTCCTTAATACTAGTTTACTTATATTTTTATCCGCTAGGCCCTATACATACGTGTTCAATCTACCAGACCATATACATATACATTTTTTAATAGAATTAAAAATTTGTTTGAGGGCTTCATCAGCAATTGGCACTTTAATCCAAGTATTTAAATATATTTCACTATGAAAATCCAAATGTCTCTTTCGTTATCCTTTTCAAATTAGCCTCAATTTTCACCCCTCACTCTCAGAATCGACCTAACTTTTGCTAACTTGAATTTGTTCCACAGTGTTATTGTATAGTTCTGTATATAGTGCTTAAAATATCCCGATTTCAAAATAAAAGTTGCTGCCAAGTTTTTTGTACCATTGAATCGGTAAAATTGCGTACTTTCACTGTTTTTTTTTTCTATTTTCTCTTTGAAATGCGATATTTTTGCAGAAATAATTAATCTATATTTGAAGCAAGATACTAAGGTACCTCGTTCCATCCAGTAGTTTTGCCAAGCAGTGTTAGGATTTGTGGTATAATTGTACCAAATTTGGTACAATCGACACAACAGTGGTACGTTTTTACACTTCATGCTTTTTTGGTACAACTTCAAGTAAAATGTATTTAATAATAACTGTCTATAACGTTTATTTCCTGATTTATGTTCAGGATTTTTATTTTTTACTTTGATAACCCTTTTATGTATAGGTAATGGTTATTTAGTTAGTAGGCCTTTTTGTGTTTCTACACAAAATGTGCATGATGCAAGTTACTGGACATTCGGAAAGTGAACTAAAGCCACTTTAAAGGTTCTTTATAATCGGCCCGGTATTGAAATTATTTCAGGCAATTGAAAGTAAACTCAGGTATAGCGTTCATATCGCCTAGTATGTTTTTACATGCAGATATTCTACTCCAGATTTAAAAGGCTTTTTTCTTTCTGTCTTTTTACATTGTACTTACCTTCCAAAACAGATTCATGTTTCCCTTTAAAACGTTGCTTTTTTCTGCGCGAGAAGGTTTACTTTCTTCTTATATTCCTTAAAATCGGCCACTGCGTATCATTAAACCAGGTTTTACTTTTTTCTTCTATTCACAAAAAATAATTTGGCTTCTCCTATGTTTATTGTATCTACTGCTTTAAAGTGTGTAACATCAAATAGAACGGCGAACTTTTCCAAGTGTTCCTTTTCTTGCAATAATGTTCGCCGCTTGAAATTTTTCTGCAATTTCCTCCATTCAAAGTATAAATTTTTCACTTTTTCAAAAGCTCTTGTTGGAATTCTCGCTTATTCCACAAAACTTGTGTACATATTGGAGGTTAATTTGGCACCGATAATTTTGCTCGCGTCATGATCAAGGAGATACAACTTTCTTGTTCTCTTGTATTCATTTTGCTAGTCAGTCGCAAAAAACAGAAATAGTTAGTTCAGATTTGTTCTTTTATCTTTTACTTTAATACAACTTCGAATCTAAAATTCACATTAATTTTATTTTACACAATGTTTTTGAACTGTTGAAATCAGTTTCTGACACAATTTTAATTAAAGTCGAAGAATAAAAAATTTCATTCTTATTGGGGAGTTCCCTTTTTTTATTTAGTTAAGATATACATACATACATACATACAAACATACATACATACATACATACATACATACATACATACATACATACATACATAATTATACCCAACAAGCAATATGGTAGTCGATTAAAAAAATAACACGCTTTAAGTTAACTTTTATGGCCTACCTAGAAGCTAACTACAATGTAAATGCAAAACCTCCCCAAAATCAAAAATAAAATTATTTTTAAAAATTTTGTTTTAAATATTTTTCATTTTTTTTAATTATAAAATGAAAATTTGTGTCACATCGCGTTCTTTTGTGTTTTAAATTATGATTATATGTTAATGTTATTTGGTAGGAAATATCTTACTGACCATTTAGCATTTCATGTATTAATATATTTAATGAAGAAGAAAAGGCATCAATCAAAAACAATTTATATTGATGCAGGATATTACAAACAGGGTAAAATTTTATTGCATATTTTTACAAAGACTCTTTATAGCGACTGATATACATACATATGTAGTTATATTCAGTTTATACCCTATAAACAACTCAACTAACTTTAAATGCACTTTAAGCTAACTATTTTGCAACCAGTAGTAGTTGATACTTGGATTTTTTTTTATTAAAATAACTCAATTTTGAAAAGTATAAATTTTATTAGTTGAACTATTTAATTTTACATACATACATACATACATACATACATACATACATACATACATACATGCATACAAACATACATATGAAATTTGTAATCAAGCTTAAGTTCTCTAAGAAAGAATAAATTAAATTACAAATTAGGTGATAATATTAAAGAAATTGCCAATTTTTAATTTTTAGACACCAGTAGGATAAAGTCAGTTGTCTTACTGACTACTCAGAAGTTAGCTTGAAGTTAGTCAATTTGTAGTTAGCTAGCTATAAACTGAATATACAGACATATATCAGTTAGCTATAAAGAGACTTTGTGAAATATGCAATACCATTTTCAATGTTTATATTATCCTGCATCAATATAGGATGTAATTTGTTTTTGATTGATGCCCTTTCTTCTTTATTAAAAATATTAACACATGCTCAATAGGGTGTCCGTTATTTATAAGGGTGAAAAATAAACTTCGTAATTCATTGTTGCCCACCCACCATTTTTTTTCCTTTTGTTAAAGGATGAAAAATGAGCCCTCCCTCGGAGGTCGGGAACCCGTGCCGTATCAGGTCTAAAGTTGAGAAAACTGCGCGCTTCCAGGCAGGAGCCGCGGCCCGCGAATTTTTCATACGAACACTACAGCTGGTATGGTGCTGGCGAGCATGTTAAAGTGTTAGACCCTTAGGAACCGAAATAAATTTTCCCAAATCTGCGAGAAGACTTTTACTGGTCCTGGTCCCTGGTTTTTGTTAAAAATCTGTGCGGAAGTGCTGTGCGGGTTTGCATACCTCTTTTGAACGTTTTCCGTTTTAATCCACAGCTCTCCGCCAATTTCAGCGACAAAACCCCAAAATACACGGGGCAACGACGATAGAGGGACCCCCCTCCCCCCTCAAATTTGACCCATGCAACGTCGGCCTTGAATGGTAAGGGGGGGGGGAGTGTAACAGAATTAAGTAAATGTGCTAATAGATATTCATTTTATTATTTTATTTTTTTTCTTTCACGTATACATATGTATGTATATATAACAGTTATCGTTTTAAAAAAAATTATTTTTAACAGTTAATTTGAGAAGTAAATAAAAATATTCATCTAAAAAGTTTATTTTTTAACGTAAAAATAAAAACTCAAAGTTTTAAAAAAAGAATTTTATTTTTCCGATACGGATTTTGCGATACATCTCATACATCGCTTTTAGAGCAGAATAAGAAAACGAAGAAAATGATTGAGATTACAAAAAAGTTTTCTTGTATATTGATAATTTTTTCTCTGGGAGGAAAAATTGCCAAAAAAAAGTCAATAGTTTGTTCCTGCAACCCAGGGAAGCGTGGAAAGAGCATTATATGCTCTTAAATTGATATTGAGCGGCCTCAGTTCAAATCTATCCACGAAAAAATTTTATAAATAAAAAAATGATTATTTTCTGACGGAAAAAACAAAACTCCTCAAAAAAGTTATATTTTATGACTGCAAAATAAAAGTCAATTTTTAAAAGTTTCATTTGAACTTTTATTTTTCCGTTGAAAAAGAACTCGTAACTAGGTAATTGAGAGCTCTTTTTTAAGATCACCACAGATTCTGAAATATATTCATCTATTGATGATTTTTTTTATAACTGTTATTTACGGTCGCTGTAAAAAAGTAATTACAACGTAAATTAAACAAATTTTCGCTTTAATGATGTTTTTGTGCAATCCGGAAATTGCTTCCTGTGGTCTTCAACACAGTGAAGAGGGAATTCTCGTTGTTCTTCGTTAGATGTTAACACACCGTTAAAATCTTGTATTAATTTCACACCCTTTCTCCGGTGTCAATTACTACAGGTTTATCTTCGATTGTTTCTGTTTGGTTGGGTGGTGGGGTCACAGTAGACGACGGTATGTCGGGTGTATCCGGCTCTTCAGAGCTACTTTCTTCCTGAAAGTTATTGTGGAACAAGATTAACGTGAGTACCTGCCTAGTTGGCCTAATCTCACGGTGGTCTTACCACCGAGTGAAATTTAAGCGTAGACTAGCGCCCCCATTGTGTAGTATAACAACACTTTACGATTGCCACCAATCGCAATTTGTGTGTGATACAGTCACAAAGAGTAGCAATTTATATAATATGGCAAGCCTTATCCAAGGCAAGCCTAGATCCATATTATAGCCTCTTGCTTAGGGGTTGGGAGACTATCCAAACTCCGTCTGTTGAGAGTGCAACAGCACACTTGATCGACCTTGCACCATACCTACATTAATCGATCTTAAACCACAACCACCACGTGTACCCTCGAAGGGGACCTCACCAATAACCGGTTACAGACAGGATAGGCTCTCTGTGGGGCCACCGAATCCCGAGGTACCAGTCCTTTGGGCACTGGTCGGGCCTCGAAGAGGACCCGCGATTTTAATCAAAGACCTTTTCTTCCAGATTTAGGCTCTAGGAACCCTAGCGTCTGGTGCCCCTATTTTCCCCGAGTGAACCGCGTCAAAGCATTTGCCATTCCTGCAGTGACAATTGGAACCCCCGGGGGTAGCCTGAAAGTTATAGACAATATTACCCTCGCGGTGTGATAGTTCTTTGGCCCTCCTTTCATCAAATTTAATGGATCTTGCAATCGACCTTTCCTCCCGCTGTGTAGTCATTAAGTCAATGCCTCCAAGACACCCCCTCCGCCCGGTTTCTCTTTGAAGGCGCAAAAATGCTTTATCCTCTTCTATGGTTATTAAGTCCACAGCATTTGAAGATTTAAGGGGTTTGTCGCTGAAATTGGGGGAGAGCTGTGGATTAAAACGAAAAACATTCAAAAGAGGTATGCAAACCCTCACAGCACTTCCGCACAGATTTAAAAAAAACAGGGACCAGGACCAGTGAAAGTCTTCTCACAGATTTGTGAAAATTCATGGCGGTTCCTAAGGGTCTAACACTTTAACATGCTCGCCAGCAGCATACCGGCTGCAGTGTTGGTATGAAAAATTCGAGGGCCGCGGCTCACGCCTGGAAGCGCGCAGTTTTCTCAACTTTAGACCTGATGCGGCACGGGTTCCCGACCTCCGATCCTAATGAGTGAGGCCTCATTTTTCATTTCAAAAGGAACAAAATGGAGGGTGGGCGTCTTGAAATTAAGACTTTGAAAAATAACGGACACCCTAATGCTCAATGTCACTAAGATATTTACTACCAACGAATTGCAAATCATTTCTGCCTAATTCGTTTGAATTGATTCAATTCATTTTTTTTTGTGTGAAAAGAATTATTTCACAATTTGATAATTCAGTGCATGAATGATTCGCGAATTAATTCAAAAATGATTGATTTACAGCTCTGACAATTATATGATTGATTTACAGCTCTGACAATTATATGAACTCAAAATTAAAAAGTTTGGTTAATTTTATTGTAAATAAAATGAAAAATAACCCAAGAAATCCTTGTACAGAATTGGGTGGATAATATTTTGTATGAAAAGTAATCGGAAAATATTGAGTACTTTTCGTCGTTTTTGGAAAATTTTCAAATAGAAAATTGTGCTACCACATCGATTATTATACATCCCCTTTTTTGTTCTTTATTTGAAGTTTGTTTAAAAACAATTTATTGTGAAAAATCAAATAAAGAAAAAAATATTTCTATTTTTTAGAATTTTGAAAAGCTAAAAATTTAAAATGCTTTCAAATTATATACAGTGGATCAATAAAGTTTAGGCACATCATGATTTTCAAGAGTGTTCTGTTAATAACTTTGCATCTGGTTCACTTAATAAAATAATTTTGATATCGTTTTAAAGATTGACCATTTAAAACAAAAAATAATTTATATCTTATTGTTTCTAATACACAACGCTTTAAAAACTAAAAAACAAGCTATGTCTATCTAAAAAAGTTTAGGCACGTACTGCATTAATGCCCTTTAATCCCTTGTATAACGGTAAATTTTCACTTTTTTATTTCAACTCATGTTTATGCACATGTTAAATCCTCAGTAAGCGAGAGTTTTAAATGTAAAAAATATTCTTGGTATTTAATTCGTGACGAAAACAGCAAAATGAGCAATCGTTCAGAAATTTCCGTAGATGTCCGTAAATTTATAATAAATCTTCATGCACAGGGAAAATCCTATCGCGAAATTGGTGTGATTGTACATAGGCCCTATACCAGTGTAAGAAACATCATAAAACATTATGAAAAAACCAACAAATTAGAGCGTGAGAGGAGAAGAGGTCGTCCAAAAAAATTTACATCTCGTCAGGAGCGTATGATTGTTGCTGCAGTGGCTCAAAATCCAAAGATTTCAGCTGTAGAATTGTGTCGGGAAAAGAAGAAAAGTTTTGGTGAAGACCTTAATCCACAAACATTAAGAAATACGCTGCATAGAGCTGGATATCATCGAAGAGTTCCCCGTCGCAAACCTTGTCTTTCAGACATAAACAAGAAAAAGCGGTTAGAGTTCACAAAACTCCACATTAATCACCCTGAAGCCTTCTGGAACAGTGTGATATTTAGTGATGAATCAAAGTTTAACATTTTTGGTTCAGATGGTCCACAAAAAATTTGGCGAAAAGCAAACAAAGAGCTTCAAGAAAATAATATTATTAAGACTGTGAAGCGCGGTGGTGGCAATGTTATGGTTTGGGGATGTATGGCGGCATCTGGAGTGGGAAATCTTGTCTTTATAGACGACAAAATGGACAAGCACTCTTATTTAAATATTTTAAAAGAAAACTTATCTCCAAGTGTTGCGAAGCTGGGCTTAAATGGGAAATTCTTGTTCCAACAAGATAATGACCCAAAACATTCTTCATATCTTGTGCAGGAATGGCTCATATACCACTGCACGAACCCTATAGAGCATATTTGGCACTTACTAGAGAAAAAAATACGGAAACATCACATTACATCCTAAGAATCACTTAAAGCGGCACTTCGCTTAGAATGGGAAAAAATTACTCCTGATGAAACATCTAACCTAGTAAGAAGTATGAGTAGACGTTTAGAAGCAATTATCCAAGCTAAAGGAGGTTCAACCAAATACTAGACATGCAAAAACCCCGAATATACCGAAAATTTTCACATGTGTGCCTAAACTTTTTTTACATATACTTACCTTATTTTTTAGTTTAAAAGCCATTGTATATTAGAAATAATAAGATATGAATTATTTTTCGTGTTATCAATCTTGAAAATAGCATGAAAATAATTTTATCAAGTTATGCAAATGCAAAGTTACTGGCGAAACACTTTTAAAAATCATGTTGTGCCTAGACTTTATTGATCCACTGTACATGAAAAATTTATATGAAAAAGTCATGAAAAAATATTGCAGAAGTAGTACTCTGTTTTTACTGTGGAAATACATTTTACTGTGACAACATCTTATCAAAGCTGTGAATTAGAGCAAATCGCCATTATTCATGTGGAATTTTTTGTGGAAAATTTTGTAAAACATTGAGATAGACACCACATTTTAAATGTCAAATTTTCCTTTTTTCCAAATTCGTACAGAATGCATAAAATATTTTTGCAAAATTTCCTTAATTCAGGAACCCTCTCGGCCTAACCCAACTTTTTTACCTAAATACAAAATTAAGGAAGCTAACTGGGGACTATATCAATCTCAGTGTAAACTTTTTGAATCTCAGCGTCCAAAAAGCGAAAACATAAATAAAGAAACGGCCAATATTTGCAGAATAATACATCAAGCCGCAAATACATCCATACCGCAAACACGTCCTTCACCACCAAAATCAGTACCATGGTGGAATTATTATCTAGAACGTCTCAAAAAAGATAAAAATAAATTTTGGAGGTTATTTAAACGTAATATGACAACCGAAAACCTTATTAACTACAAAAGGACTAATGCTTTACTTAAACGCGAGATTAAAACTGCTAAAAGGAAGGCTATTTTTCACCTCACATCTACAATAAACCCACAATCAAGAGTAGAAAATATCTGGGCTAATATTAGATACTTTACAGGATACAAATCTACAACAACTATACATGGAATCATTTCTCAAGAAAATCCAAATAAATTTTTATTAAGTAATAATGAAATAGCATCCGAGCTAGCTAATTTCTGGTCACAAAATTCAGCTGACTCAAATTTTTCTGACGAATTCAGAACAAAAAAAAAAACAGTTTGTTAGAAAATATACCAATAACACAAATGGACCCCGAGGCAAATATAATAGAAGCAGATTTTAACGCTATGGAGCTCAATGCAGTTTTGAATAAGCTTAAAGGCAAAACACCAGGTTTAGACAGGATTTGCTATCCGATGATCAAAGAACTCCCAAATATTATGAAACAGCGATTACTCTATTTGTTTAATAATATATGGAACTCACACATACCACAACAATTTAAAGTGAGTATTACAATACCTATTTATAAAAAAGGGAACGACAAAACAAGTCTTACATCCTACCGTCCCATATCGCTAAATTCTTGTTTATCCAAAGTATTAGACAAAAGTATTAGACAAAATAATTGCAAACCGACTGTGGTGGTTCTTAACCACTCATAATCTATTAGATAGTAGACAATTTGGCTTTACAAAAGGAAAATCTATAATGGACAGTATAATATACATGGATCATCAAATTATTCAGTCTCTCTCCCTTCGTAAGCACGTTACAATTGTTTCTTTGGATTTTCAACGAGCTTTCGACCGAATAGGAATTCATACAATAATAGAACAACTTTTGAACTGGGGAGTCGGTACTAAAATAATTAAGTATGTTATAAACTTTATGCGAAATCGTCAATTTAAAGTAAGAATCGGATCCTGCTTTTCAATAACACAACCTCTTTTTAATGGCATTCCACAAGGATCTCCACTCTCAGTTCTTTTGTTTTTAATATCTTACAATAAGCTTTGTAATTTGATTTCTCTCTATCGAAACATCGATTTTACTTCATACGCAGACGATTTTAATCTCATTCTTAAATCGAACAAAAACAAAAATCCATCTTTCAACTTAAACAATGTTTTCAATGCGGTACTTGAATGGTCAAAATATTCAGGAGCTAGTTTATCTCCAACAAAATGCAAATACATCCATATATGCCGGAAAAAAAATTGTAGGTGTACGATTTTGTCGGAACAAATACAACTATCAGAAGTTTCAAACCTGCGGATATTAGGCCTATATATTAACAAAAGATATAGGTGGAACGAACATATATCCCGTCTAGCCCAATCGCTTCACAAACAACTTAATATTGTCAAATGCCTCTCTAGCCCTAAATTCAACTGCAATACAGCCACGCTAATTAAAATCGTCAAAACCCTTATTATATCCAAAAAAATTATGGTTTACCACTTTATGGTTTTACTTCAAAATCACAGCTTGGAAAAATAACAATACCTTTAAACGCTGCTATCAGGTACTCACTATGCGCTTTTAGAACTACTCGTATTGCTAATATGTATGCTGAGGCTAGCATTCTACCGATGGAATGCCAAAGAGACATCCTCACTACCAAATTGTACAAAATTTTTTATGATAAAAAATCACCTCTTCATAAAATAATGGTCAACTTAAAAAAATCTAAAAAAACTGCAAGGATTCCCTCCACCGCTGCTAAAATAAAAATGCTGTGTGATGACCTTAATATACCAACGACTTTACAACCGACCAAGGGTAAATATTTTCCGCCTTGGACAATGGATCAAAAAAGCATTAACATATCGTTACACCAATTCACTAAAAATGACTACAACCCTTCTCATTTTACAAATTTATTTAAAGATCTCCAAGAGGAATATAAAAACTACTGCTTTATTTACACAGACGGATCTAAAAATGATAACAATGGATTTAGTGTAACAACAGAAAATAGGGTTATCCTCGTAGGAAACTTACCTCAACATAGCTCTATTCTAACGGCAGAACTTACAGCTTTACTAAAAGCTTTTGAGTATATTGCCTCAAGAAGTGGAAAACATGTAGTCTGTAGCGATTCTCTTTCCTCACTTAAATCCATATTAAATGTATCCAACAATAACATCTATGTTTCTAAAATTCGCAACATCATCATTAAAAGATCCCCCGATATTAAATTAATTTGGATTCCCAGCCATTGCGGTATCCCTGGCAACGAGTTTGCCGACGCTTCAGCGAAATATGCCTTAATTTCCCCGGTTGTCACTACAGAAAACCTAAATATTAGCGATATTTCCAAATACATAGTTGAACATAACAAATATAAAAATACAACATACCTACGAACTTCTTCTTGGTACAAAAAAGTCAACACCAATCGCTCTGACATATCAGCATATACATACAGAAACTCGAATACGAATAGACTAGATCAAATTAAAATCACACGTATTCGACTAGGTCACACAAAAATTACACACGGCTCTATTTTAAAACTACCAACGGCCCTTCCGTGCAATTGCGATATAATATACCCTACTGATCCTACCCATCTACTAATTGATTGCCCAGTTTATCAAGCTGAAAGAATTCGATGTTTTATCAACAAGGACCCAATCGAACTACTTGGTGATCCAACAGACAGTAATATTTCTATTATAATCGATTATTTAAAATCAACAAAGCTTTATAATACCATTTAATTGTATTCCACAAAAAAATCATTTTCTTATCTAAGCTAACAACATCTATAAAAGTCAATTTATCTTTTAAATTTAAATCCATATATGTATATATTTAAGCTGAAGGCCTTTGTTGCTATTGCTGTTTGAAATAATTAGTGTATAATTTAAATTGTAAGCTAATTTCTTATAAATAAATAAATAAAATAAATTTTTGCAAAAACAAAAAATTAACTTTTTAAATTTCCTGCCATGCCATACATTCGCAAGCAGTGGCTAGAGGCCTTAAAAGTTTGTGAAGCAGACTTGATAGCTGAATCATTAGTGTGTTCGCTTCATTTTATGGAAGAAGCTATTATTAAATAAAAACAAACGGCTTTGATTAAAAAGAGAAGCAATTCCAATGACCGCAAGCTAATTTTTTTTATTAACACATATAAACACTTACAATTAAGCTTAAAGCTGTTTTTAAAAATAGACATACATACAGTGATGTTCCATAAAATAGAGCCAGTTTCACTTTCTACATTTTACTGTGTTTAATTCTCTTGAAGAAACTTTGTGGTCTGACTTAATCTGCTTAACAGATATGTGATGGCTTAAGCAGAATAAGAAATGCCGCTCCGATTTGTGTTTCAGCAAGACAATGATCCGAAACACACATCGAAGTGGACAAGAGATTGGTTTGAAAAATATGGGGTTGATATTTTAAGCTGGCCTGCTCAGTTGCCAGTCTTAAACCAATTAAGAACTTGTGGCGAATAGTTAAAACAGCTCGTAAAGGAAAACATGCAACTAATAAAGATCACTTGTGGGCATTAGTAAAAGGAGCATGGCGTAATATTCCAATTGAGACATGCCAAAAACTCGTTGACGCTATGCCAAAACGGTGCTTACCCGTTATCAAAAATAAATTATATTCCACTTAGTACAAAGGTAATAAAGATAATTAAAGTATATTATTCTATTCATCTTTTTTTTTTTTAATTTTGTGTTTTTTATTTTTCACACCTAAAATCTTGAATTTTGAATGTTTTTACGTATATATTTCATTTAAAGTTTTTTATCAAAACCGGTCTATAGTAATTTAGTTGGGCAGTTCTTCAGTCTCACAAAAATAAAACCTTGAAATTTTTTTATGAAGATTTAGTATGTTTTTTTCTTTTTCGAAATATGTAGTAAAAGGTGTCTCTATTTTATGGAACACCACTGTATATGTATGTATGTATTTTTTTATTTTTTCTTGCTTATGATACTTTGTCATGAAGCAAATGTTGAAGATGCTAACGATAAATTAATTGAGTTTGAGGTGACAATAAGTCAACAAGTATTTTTTGCAATAAATCAAATATCTATTGATAATGAACAACAGATAGAGGTAAATAATTAGTTAAAAGCTACTTAAAAAATTTCTTCATAATTTTCTTATAGAATATTGAACAACAACAAAATTTCAAATTTTGGCAAATTTCGCTGGTTATATACTTTCAAAAATGGCCCTAACAGAGTTTGGTTTTATCACCTCACAATATTAAAAAAGTCAATTATTATTAATAAAAATAATCCAAGTATCAACTACTACTGATTGCAAAATAGTTAGCTTAAAGTGCATTAAAAGAGCGTTGAGTTGCTTAGAGTTGCCAGAATGTGTTAATATTTCAGATTTTTAACTATTTGCTAGACTTAGATTTTTAGTGCCCTCAGAAGGGGCATAGGAATCAGGTGGGGGAGTAACGGGTTATTATCCTATTATATCAAGTTTAAAATTTATTTAATAGGCAAGAATAGAGAGGTTGAATTTCGCAAATTGAAAACTAAGGTGCACCCTAATGTACATGCATGTATTTGGGTGTTAAAAATGTTACTGTTATTAAGCCTTGACTTGAAATTTAATTTTCCACTTTGAAAGGTTTGTTGCAAACTAACTTACGCAATATGCATGTTTGTGTTATTTCATTAAATATTTTGAGCTGTCACTCTTCTCTCTCTTTCAATCACCCACATCTCAACTAGATTGGTATTAAGTTATAACAGGTAAACATGTAAAACTGCATGTGTATGTTGTCAGTATGTTAAGTAATAGAATATGAAGTAAAATGGGGGATTTGTAACATGACTGTTAATGTGTAAGCGCTTAACAAGTAGCAAGGACCAAGTTTAATTATATTTATATGTACCTACCTTATGCCACCGCGACTGGTATCATAGTTTAGTAAACGTGTGTTGTGTCGCCAAGTTATGTATGATGATGGTTGAGGAATTTTCGATATGACACATTGTAGTTCAATGGTACTGCCAGCCTTATAATATTTTTCTGGTGTAGTTGAACCACGTTCATCAAGTATTTCCACATGAGGAACTGCAAAGACAAGTCAGATTAAAGAAATTAGTACAACTTGGTGTGTAATGAGTACACTTAAATTGTGAAAGTATAAATGACGGTTGTGAGTGTAAACGTATTCATAGACGCAATTTGAACATCATGTCAAATAATCTTTGGCGTGGGAAAATGTTACAATTAGTATAAACATGTCGATGTACTTGATAAGAATATATATATATATATATATATATATATATATATATATATATATTTATTATTATTTTATTATTTTTCATTATAAAAATAAAATGAAGCAAAGACTAAATTTCAAAGATCAAACTCCAAAAGTTTTACTTAAACAAATTTTTGTTACCCAATTATTCTATCAGTCTTCAAGTGGTACCCTTGAACTACTTCAAGTACTACAACTCATCAGTACTAGCATTTCGTAATGAAAGTTCTAAATCTGTTTTTACTAGTGTTTGTAGTTCTAGTAATTGTACTAGTAGCTTTTAGACAATTATTGCTTAATCTCCTACAGGGTATCTTCTTTATTTGCTTGTATTTGTGCAACTATATTAGTTTTTGTGTGTTGTATACATTCATATGTATGTTTTAAACTAACTTAATGCAGCTTAAATCTGGCGTCGTAAAATAAAATCCAAGGAAATAACTTTCTAGAGCGAAAAATAAGTAACTATTCTATTCTGGGGTCTTTTTTCATTATAAAGTAATGCACTAATTTGAAAGTGAAATAAATCTCTAATGAGGCTTTTAAGACTAAATAAAACGTTTGAAAATTCAGGCGTTGACACTGTGTGTGTTTCTGAGACAGGGTTGAATGCAACTGACAAAGATTTCTATTTAATCTAAAAAATATTCAAAAATACCGGTGTGATAGAATCATTTGTGAAGCTGAGGTAACCATATAAATATGTAAGAGAAGGTAGTAAGAGTAAAATACTTTGAAAAAGTCAGAACAAAATTATAAAAATAAACATTTATTTATCGAAGACTCGTCTTGCTGTAGGCTGTGTTTACGGGTTTCGTAGCAGAATTTGTAATGGAAATTGTTTTAAAATATATTTTACTGAAATATGAGAATATATTTATCTGTGGGATGAATGCTGTCCAAAAGAACCATTTTATGATTTCTATATTGTACGAACGAACCCTTCTAGATATCGTAAATTATATATAAACACTTTGGGGCCCCGAAACTCTGAAATAAGGGTATGGGCCATGCCATACCCATAGCCACCTTTTTCTTTGTTTATTTTGGACTTTGCTACCCTGAACTAGATTTTTGCAAATGAAAGAATTTAAAAGCTGAAAATGATGAAAAGAGTTTTTATCTATACATACAATATAATAGTAACTTTTTTCTGTCAGTCTGTCTTTCTGTCTGTGTTCGCATCATGTAAAAACTACTGGATGGATTTTAATAAAATTTTGTGATGAGGTACCTTAGTGTCTTGATTCAAATATAGGAAAAAAGTAACGTTCCTTGGTGGGGATTGCTTTCAAAGCAAAATCGAACAAAATATTGTAAGGACTATGACGAAATGGCGGACACAGCTAGACTTCAATATACAATAAATTATTATCAAAGTTGCAATAACGCCATAATAGCATACAACGTTAGTGTGACAAATGTTATGCTGCCACATTAAGAGGGAAAATTGCAAACAGACTGCTACAATTGAGAACAACTGATTAGGAAAAAATAAGATCAAAATGTTAAACACAATCACCGAATCTTAATGTTTTAGATCGTAAAATAACAGGCGATATTTGCAGATATATGGGCCATGTTTTACGATAAGTAAAATCAATCCAAACTGAATCCATGCCACAAAGATCTGAGCAAATATAAAAAACTTTGTTTTTATGTATTTAATATGTACTTTAGTTTAATCACGTAAAATAACACATATTTTTATTTTAAGTAAATATAGTCTTAACACCAAATTTTAATTAACATAAACATATGTAAATGAAAGTCATTAGCAAAAATAAATAGCTTAATTTCAAAATATTTATAATTCTCATATTCTTGGAATGGATCACTGAAATTTATTTCTATGACATATTATGTATGTACATTAACACATACATACATACATGCATACATACATACACACATACATGCATACATCCACACCTATTCAGTTTTACTTATACAGTATTTATTCGTATTTAAGATTTTAATGTTATTATTCTTTCATTAGTTCGCAAAAATTCATACAATTTCAAACTGCTCTAATCCTACGGCATGCATAAATTCCTATTATTTAATTTCATATTTGAAAAATAAGAATAAATCGTCTATTTGCAAACACACGAAGATATTCGCAACACCGTAAAATATTTAACCTTACATTAAGAGAGTACTATATAACAGATGCTTAAATTATCGAAATTTTCCTATTGGGTTCTAGGTAGTTAACAACACTTATTTTTGTGCTTACATAAACAAATAAAATCACAAAATATAGTTAGAAAAACACAAAACAATAATATACTATTAGCACACACGTCATATTTTTCTCTGGTTATTATTTCATCCTAAAGGTATGCAACTCATTTTCCTGCAATAAAAATTCCACCACATAATAATTAAAAGGTGTCTTTTCTATATTTAACTTTTATTTTTTCATTTAATTTTTAAACGTAAATCAAGCCTTGTATCAGAAATAATACATTTAGTTTTTTATGTTTACCTAACTCTGGTTTGAAAAATCTAAAATTCCACATGTCTTCACAATTTGTAAAAATTGTTATTTCCCTTATTAAAAGAGAAGAAACAAATTAAATATCTACGCAGGTAATGGGAAATTCAAATAGTTTATAATTTTATCTTTGAATTACAATTGATAAATACTGCAGTTTGTGTGTTTCTGTGCTGTTGTGCATATCACTAGAATAAGTGTTTTTTTGATTTGTTGTGCGTTTCTTAAAAAAATTCAGTTCAAAGTGATAATTGCTAACGATTTCTTATCCGAAGAACTGGTAAATGAAGTGCTACATGAAAGTGAAGAAGACTACGACATTTCTGAAGCAGATGTCACTGATATTGCTGTTCATGACTTCAGATGAAGAAGAACACGAAAGTGGCTGGTCTTCGGATTCTGATCAAGGCAATAGCAGTAACACAAATAGCGATCCTTTGTATTTAGCCAAAGTACCATCTACTTGGAGTAGCGAACCTTATCCTATTGGTAGATTAGGAAGGGAAAATATTCCTAGTATTCGCCCAGGTAAGTGGTGGTTATTCGAAAAAAATATGATTGAATTGAGTCCTGTTTTTAAGGTTAACAAAATTTGCCTCAAGTCGCGTAAATACTATTCGAGATTAGTTTTTTTTTTGGTTTTCTCCTCACAAATAACAAAGACCAACAAATGTAGAGAACATCTAAATGGCTCTAATCATATTGAAATCGATGAGGAATTATTTTATGTCTATTTGGCAGTTTTATTGTTGGCCGGAACATACAAGTAAGCAAATATTAAGGTTTTCAAACGACATACATACATACATACATATGTATACAAATATTTTACATTCAATAGGTCATAAAAATAAACTTTCACCCATAGAGTGAAGACAAGTTCGCACCAACAAGAAATTTTTGGGAAAAATGGTCTGAAAGCCTTTCAACATTTTACAATCCTAATGATTGTTTGCTTGTGTGGTCGCTGTAGATTTCGCCTGAAATTTTGACTCGCGTACTTGTTATGTGTGGAAAATTCAGCCAATACAATTAACATCAGTATGATGCATCATGCACCTAAAGTTGCGGATTGCCCCAAAAAGTTGCCTGAAATAATATCGTTTTATAACTCCATGAAAGGAGGAGTTGATACGGTTGATAAAATGTTGAGTTGCTATAGTTGGAAACGTAAAAATAATTGTTGGCCGATGGCTTTTTTTTTTAATTATTGATATTTCTGCTTTGAATGCTCACATTATATATAACGAAGTCGATGACAACTGGAAACAAACTCACACCAGCACACCTACCACGACTCTCAGCTGTAGGACGCATCACGCAGAAGGGCAGATGCTACATGTCCTACCCAGAGTCTAAAAGAAAGAGATATATCCAGCAAGAATACATAAGATATAAAAAGCCAATATGTGTTGCATATTGCCTTAACAAACGACGTTCCAAAACTTATAAAAGGAATTGCCTTTGGAAAAATACACCTTACGAGAAAAATATGCTAGTTAATGTATCTACCATGGTATATAATTAGAAAGCCGTATATACAAAAACATAAAATATAAAGAACATCTCCAATCTCACTATGCATTTTTTATTTGATAATTAAGTTTTAAAATTCTAGTTCTTTTTTATAAAAATATTGTAATTAATTTTATTTTTATAATCGATATTTCGCTACACCATTGGGTAGCATCGTCAGGAATTAAAAAAAAAAAAAAAATAGTTATATAATATTTAATTGAATGAAAATATTAAAATGATTGAAAAAACTTTTTGTCAATCAAATTTAAAAAACTAACATTTCAAAAACATTCAAAAACAAAATTTTAAAAAGCAAATAAAATGTTACTACGAATGATAAAAAACATTTTTAAACCTATTCATATTTATATAAAATTTCTTATATTAAAAATGTTTAAACAGTTTTTAGAAAAACCAAAATAATTTCACATTTATACATATATGTACATAAATTACACCGGAAAAGTTACAAAGAATTAAAGATTATATTATACTATTATTTTTTATGTACTAAATGTCTATAATTCTGTGCAACATTTTCTGTATCTGCTTTAAAATTTATTCTTTTTTCAATCGGAACTTTAATTATTTGTAACATTTCTAACATATAACGACGTTTATAATTATTTTCCAAATTTAGAATTGATACATTTTCAAAGTTTGTTTATTTCCAAAAGTCGGCAAATTTTGATAACTGAGCAATTTGAAACTAGATGAAAACTGTGTAAATTATTAACATTGAAAATCAAAATATCTACCTCGGAAGATACTATGAAACCAAAGGTGTAAAAAGCTAAGGTTATGCCTTTATCTGAGTTTGGTTGGTTAAATACAACTAAATACAACTAAGTAGATAGATGCAAAGAATGCTAATGACGGACTTAGCTGTCTAGAAAATGCATTCCGTCTAAAAATAAACTTTTCTGATTTGTCCTTTAAAAATTAATCACTTAATTTTTTATTAATATTCTTTCAACTTTGACGAACGAAGTTAAGCCTAACTTCAAAAATTCATTGTTAAGTTTTTTCAATAGTTTTTAACATATCCCGCTTTAAAAAATAAAAGTTCCTGCTAAGTTAGCAGTACCATTGCATCGGTAAAATTTCGTACTTTCACTGCTTTTTCTCTATTTCCTTTTAGAAATTAAAAAAAGAGTATCCTATATTTGAACCAATATCTTAAGGTATCTCATTACCAAATTTTATTAAAATCCATCCAGACAGACATACGGGGAAAAAGTTAGAATAGACAAAATATATTGCATCCCCACAAAACTCATTGGATTATTTATTAGAATTTACGACCCATCAAAGTTTTATTTTGTATTTGTAGTAAACAGAGAACAATTAATGCAGCAAAAATAATTTAAGACAATATAAGTTATAAAACCAGATAATAGAATTAACTCAATATTTAAAAGAAGAAAACTAAAAAAATAAAAACAGCGTTAAAAATTGTAATCAGTGATTTATTAATTAAAAATTTAATAGATAACAAAAATAATTTTGGCCCTTATTATGAGTTGCATTCGATTTTCGATCTTTGCTGGCTAACGAATATCGAATGTCAAATTCGTACTAAGATTGCAAGTAGTTAAACAACAATTAGAAAATATCGTTTTTCTCATGGAACAAAACCCTTAGCTGGGAAAAGGAATATGCACAAAAGGTCAAGTGGCAAAAAACGGGAAGAAACTACGCAGGAGGTAAGTTGTATAAGCCACCCGTTAAAACAACAGCATAGTGCAGCAAACTTTTCCTTCATAAATTGGTAAAGGCCATGAATCCCTATCATACTCAGTCGTGCGATTTGTCAAAAATTGCATGTGTGCTCAAAAAGTATGATAGTGTGGATTAAAAGTGTATGTGTGTGACAGACTTTTTGACAGAACTGTACGAGTTTATAATCTTTTGAAAAAATTCATAAAATAGTATTTTTCCATGCGATCAGAGTTGAGAATCTTAATTTGTGTGATAGTATAGCATCTACATCGCAATTCTGAAACCATTTTTTGATTAAGACAGAACTCTATCAGATTTTTTTGTGATTGAATCGTACAATTGTATAGGATAGTGAATCCTGGGCTTAACACAATATTTATTTATAGTGCCAGCTGATAAATACTATTGTGAATAATACAATTTAGTCAAATTCACAATAGCGCTATTTTTATCGAATGTGCACCATAAGACCAAATGAAAATTTGTTCGATCAGCTCTTTCGACTAAAGTCGAAGATCGAAACTTGCTCATAATAGGCACCTTTAATTTATTCGATATAAGGATGGGGGCTATGCGTTTGATTCCTCCCAAAGACTTTGGGTGTTTCACTGCAACGGATTGAGGTCTTCTTTACGATGCTCGATAATAAAAGTTTGAATATAATTTGTTATTGTATTAGTAAATTAATTATTTAGGCTTAAGTTCTTAATTATAAAGAGATAAAGAAAAATTAGATACCAGCAAAGCAGAATGCATTTTCTAGACAGCTACGTCCGTCATCAGTACTCTTCGTATCTATCTACCCGGTAGTTTCAATTGATATTAATTTTCTATTTAAACAAACTTATCAAATTCTATTTCTTTGATAAGTTTGTTTAAATACAAAATTTCTAACAATTGAATATAATATAAAAAGAAATAGTGCTTAAAAGTGTAAAACAATTTCAAAAAGCTCTATCTCCTATGAAATATAATGTAAAAATTCAAATTTCTCATATTCTATTTCTTTCAAAAAAAAAAAAAGAGTTAACATAGCTCTTTCCATTCTTATGAACAACTTTGTTGAAAAAAATTTCTCCTTTATCCTTTAAAATATGGAAAAATAAATTTAAAAAAAACATACATCGTGTCAAAGTTTATATAAAAACAAATACCTATATGGCCAGAAAAAAAAAATAATTATTTGACTATATTTGAAAATGACTGATTTTATCGTCCCCTTAATAAAACAATAGTGTATAATTTTTTCGAAATTTCGAGATAATGCAGTTGAAAGTTTTTGTTTTATTACACATCGGGGAAAACAGTAATATTTCAGAAAATATTCGATGCCTTTAAGTTGTGGTCATTTAAATATGTGGTGCATTAATCAGGCTACTAGTAGATGATATTTCAAAAATTTACAAGTGCTTTAATTGCAAATAAATGAGATTCAAAGTACCATGATATCACTTAGACTATATTATTTGCTTTACAATGTGTATGAAAATCATTATCACTATTTTATTATTAATTAAAAATTTGAAACACTCAATTATACGCTAATATTTAAATTGATTTTTTGACCCACTTTGAGGAAGTAGAATTTCACCTAATTTTTACCACATTTGGAATCAGTTATGTAGATTCTTATTATGCAATAAAAAAATAATGATGTACATGCGTATACACTATTATTTTATTGAGGGGACGTTATATCCTCTCTATTCAGCCCAGATTTGTAAATGGACTGTACTACATCACACATTTGAAGTTAATTTTGAATAACACTGGATTACAAATTTTCTTTATAATATTTAAAATTGCTGATCACTAAAAATTTATACATATATTTTTCATTTTGGCCATTGAACATATTTTTTTTTTTTCGATAACAATAGTACTTTAAAGCGTCAGTCATAGTCATAGCCTATTAAATTAAGCGTGAAATGATGCCTAATTAGTTTATAGACTGAATTGTAGTGGATAGAATTTAAATTTTCAATAAGTTTTTAGAAATTCCCAAAAATTTGTGATATTTTAGAAGCTGCTTTTATCACAAATAATAACAATAACTACAGTTTTATAATTTTAATATTTGGTTTAAATAATTTTAAGACACAATGGGCCGATATTGATATCTTTTTTATTCAATCATTTTTATTTTTTTATTTTCATATTACATTGAGAAACACCAATGTACCAATATCTTGTCAATGTACGAAATGTAAAAATCCTTTTTTGGGATCAGCATTCCGTAATTAAAATAGAAAAAATGCAATACAAAGTATAACAAGTTTCACTGTAAAGGAGTATATATAATTAATAATTCTTGCAAAAAAAAACGACTTAAAAACAGATAGTTGGGTACCAGTTCTAAACTAAAAATGTAAGATGTAATCTGTAAGAACTATATATAAAACAAATAAAATATAAACAAAATGCACCAAAGTTAGCAGGAAAAGAAGTAAAGACTATGTGAAATTCAGGCATTTCCTTATTACTGTTCAAAAGTTAAGCTATTTTCACCAACAACCGTCTTTTATGGGGACACCATTTAATTCTATATTTTTATAGCTGTAATAGCGACCATTGTAGTACACTTTATGTTTAAATTTCAGTTGTCTATCTAAAACGGCTCAAACGATAAGGCATACATCAAATTTCATTAACTATAGGGACACCCTTTTATTTCCAATTTTATAATTCTTATAGCGGACATAATAATACACGCTCTGTGTAAATATCAAGTCTCTATCTTGATCAAAGATAGGGCAACATAAATCAAATAACATCACCTATTGTGACACCCTTTAATTTACAATTTTAAATAAAAGACCTATTGTTATAGAGGACTTGGTCACAAAGATTTTTTGTAAATTTCAATTGTGTGCCTATAACTGTTCAAAGGTTTAGTCATATGCAGCAAATTACAGAACACAGGACACCCTTTAATTCATAATTATAAATATTTATACTTGCTAGTATACCAAGTGTTTGTCTATAACGGCTCAAATGATAGGGCCATATAGGTCAAATTACATCAATTATGGTACCCTTTACTTTCTAAATTATATGTGTACCTGTTATAGCGGACTTAGTAATAAGTTCCTCGTAAATTTCAGCTGTCTTAATACACGAAAAAAACATGTATATTGTATGGGGACACCCTTTAATTTTTAAAATAATGAACTGTTTTTAAAACGGGACCAATCTGTAAGCATAACCTTTCAAATAAAGTAAAAAATTTAAAATTGGTTTAGAAATGACTGAGTTCTGCGGGCACAAACGTAAAAAAAGCAACATTCAGACGAATTGACAACCTCCTTCTTTTTTGAAGTCGCTTAAAAAGTCAATAAACACCTGCAAATATTAGAAAATTTTACTCGATTTATGTACTTTCGAAATAAAGAATACTAAGCAAAATTCGTGTCATAATAGAAAACCTTCGGATGCCGTTTACAGAACATGGGTGTTTATAATTTAAATATCAATTTAAATCTTTAAATTTAGGAAATTTTCAAATGAGATTAATTATGAGATTCTAATAACAATTTAAACCGAATTTAAAGATCTTTAATAACCTAATTTTTAATTTTTCGTAAACCACAATTTTTTTGTTCATATTATTTATTTATTCTATCTACAATAAGTGCTCAAATCTTAAGAATAAAAGTAAAAGTTGAACTAAAAGTAGAAAAATAACATTAAAATACATACATACATACGTACATACTTATATATACTAAAATCCAGCCAGTATGATGACACGGTTGATGTTATAATTCAATTGGTCACCGCTCTGATGTTCGGTCAAAGGAATCAATATTCTTCTAGCGATGATATTAGTAGCATGTTATGTTTAAAAAAAATTATGAAATTATATTTATTGAATCGAAAATTATATTTTCAAAATTGTCCACTTACTTCTAAAAATTGTTTGTTCTACCCAAGGAACGCATTGTGAAACAAATAAGTTGGTCTTGATAATACAAAACAGAAAAATCGTATAGATAAGGAATCACTTGAAGGAGTTTTTATAGTAAAAGCAATAAAACTATTATAAAGGTATACAGAAAAAATAATACTTTTATGATAAATTTATTCATAAATATTATGAATCGATTATGACTTTTTTCCCATATTTTTTTATTCAGTTTATGAATATCGTAATAAAAGATATAATTTATACATGGAGTAGGTAATTTTTTTTCTCGATCAAGAAAATGTCAAAATTGTTATCTACTATGAATTCTAAGAAGGGTTGTCCAAGAAAACATGGGTCTAAAATCAAAATCGAGCTTCCTGTTTTTAACGAGAAACTTTTCTTTTTATATCGTTTGATATGCACAAAAAATTAGATTAAAAAATTTTATCAGCAAAAATTAAAATAGTAATCTAAAACAATTATAAAACTCGTAATAAAAAAGCATCAAATGTTCTGTTACCCATGCATTCGATTTAAATTTTATTGTTAGGGTTCCGTATCCCAAGTGTAAAAATGTAACCCCAGATACTCAGATACAATAGAAGTACTCTAAGCTGGATAACTGCATTAGTGACAGGTCATGGAAACTTCAAGTATCATCTGCCAAGATGAAAATCCAAGAAGATCATACTTGCAGACTGTATACAAACGTCTTTATTTCTTGATCCATAAGAGGCAAATTTTTGAAATTTACACCCAGTAATTAAAACTATTTACTGTATTTAAATTTATTTACTCTATATAAACAAGTATAATAAAATAAACATAAAAATTAAAGGGCGTTCCGACAGTGATATGATTTGCATGTATATGGCCTAATTTTTGAACCATAATAGATTGATTCTTGTAAATTTCACAGAAGGAGTATTACTATGACCGTTATAAGAAATATTAAAAATTAAGGGTGTTCCAAAAGTGACGTGATTTGTTCGTATATGGCCTTATTTTTAATAGGTAGACTGTTGATATTTTCATAGAAAGGGTATTAGCATGACTGCTAAAATTTAAAGAGTGTTCCGATAGTGACGCGTGTTCATACAGAGCGTGTACAATTATGAAAGGGTGTTGCGAAAGAGATACAAAATCACGTATGTATGTAGCCTTATTTTTGAAGCAGAATGAGCAGACACTTTAAAACTACAAAGAGTACAATAAGTACAAAAAATAAAAAGGTGTTTCAATAGTTACACCTTATATTTAAACTATCAACTGCAAGGTTACGAAAATAAAATTAATAAAAATGAAACGGTGTTGACAAGATGTCGCGAATCTGATTAATTTTGCATTCTCTTCTAAACGTCATAGAGGTTCTTTCTTCTGTATATAAGGGTTCAAAAGTTTAGCCATATACATTTAATTACATATACTATTGGGATACCCTTTGGTTTCCAAATTCAATACTTGTTGTTATAGCGAACTTATCAATACAGGTTCTTTGTAAACGGTTCGTAAATATGGCCATATAAATCAAATTAAATGAACTGTTGGGGAACCCTTTACTTTTTAAATTAAATATTTATATTTGTTTTTTAAGGATTATCGACATTATGTCAAATTTTCAAGTGTTTGTCTATAACGATTCAAAAAATGGGGCCATATAGGTCAAAATGTGTCACCTATGGGGACACCCTGTTATTTTTAAATTTAATTAATTTTTGTTATCGGGGGCAATAGTAATACGCACTTTTCTAAAATTTGAAATTGGTGCCTTTTACCGTTCGTAAAAATTATGTATGTTATATGAGGACATGCTTTAATTTTTAAAATTAATATCTTTTTTTTTAAAGCACCAATCTGTAAACATGACCTTTCTAATAAAGAAACAATTTTCAAAATAGGTTTCGAAATTACTGAGTTCTGAAGGCACAAATGTGCAAACAAAAAAGCAACATACGAATTAATAACCTCTTTTTTTTGAAGTCGGTTAATAAGTAACTGAAAGTTAAGATTTAAGATTTTCCCTTTTCGCCCTTAAGGCCAGTACGCAGCTCGCCTGAATTTCAGTTTCTCATAAGAAGTATGTGTAAAAAAAAGGGTTTGCAAATTTTCGGACAACTTTCCGTTTGGCAGTACGCAGCTAAAAATAAAACTAAACAGAATTTTTGACTATTATAGGGATGTTCTAACAAAAAGTGTAGCCTTTTTTTCTTCAACTGAAACAAAAATTAATGTTCAGGCAATTGTTAGGTAACGGAATTTATGACATTTCTTTTTTATATACTTTTAAAATATTTCTTGTTCATTTCTGTGTTGATTTAATGTTATTGTGAACAATATACAATAAAATTTAAAAAACACGACTACATGATTTTTATTTCCACAAACGACCACATGCTGAATTTTACTTTTGTAGAAATAAAGGCAAAAAAATCAAACCTGAAATTCCGTAGAACTGCGTACTGGGCTTTAACAATAAAGTTTTTGCTTTGCACTTAGATATAAAATATTTTTTTTTACTGCAATTTGATTTGGCGGAAGATGAAAGTAATTAAAGTTTGAGTTAATAAAATACGAAAAGGAAAGTTTCTTGATAAAAACGGGAAGCACGATTTTGATTTTAGACCCTTTCTTAGGCAAACCTTCTAAGAATTCGTCGTAGATTACGGATTTGATAACCGTTGTATACAAATATGTGGTATACAAAAAAAATCTGGAAGTTTACTAAAGCAGTCGCGCTTTATGTGGTGAGTTAATTAACTAAGATTACGTATCCACATAGTATGTATGTATGTACATATGTATGTACATACATATATGGACATAAACAATTTAAATAATGAAACATTTTTTATATTGTTAGAACGTGTTTCTTAATTATTCATCTGATGCTCTCTTAAAGCAGAAGTAAATCGAAGCATTGCTCTGCTTTTTACTGATTAAAGAACCGAAGAAAGGTAAGATGTTTAAACTTTTTCAGGATTCGAGGTATTTCTTAATTTTATTTTGTATATTTTATTTTCTATATGTAAAAAAAAATTCCCGGAGCTCGTTAAATACTCGTAACCTAGTCGACTCGATTTTAAAGCTATTTGGCCTTTTGTTAAGAAGAATACATAAAATGCTTGACTAATAGCCCATTCAGGCTGCCATGAAATTAAGTAATTTCAAGCTGAAATTACGAACGAAATCTAAAGTGTTCATACTGGGCTTTTGACAATTGAGTTAATTTCGCAAACAGCTGATCGCGCTTAGTTGCATTTGTATAATTTAATTCGTTTGCAAAAAGATTTCGCACAACACTTTCGCATTGATTTAAAATATACACGAATATTAAAAACAACACCACAACAAAATTAATGTACATTTAAATTATTTCATTTGGCTTTTAAATTTTTTTCAAACAAAACGGACTTTCTAGGTTGCAAAACCAGCGTTGTCTATCGTAATTTCAAGTTAATTTCGACGAAATTAAGTAGAATGAGTTAATTTGGGCAATGGTAAAATGTATGCGAAATTATGTAATTTAAACTTGATTTCGGCCGAAATCACAAAATAACTTAATTTCGTGGCAGCCTGAACGGGCTATAAGAAATACATGGATCCCTTAGCTGTTATAACTAATAAGTGTTAACTAACTATATAGGTACATGTATAATATACGTTTTTTCTCTCTCCTGTAAACTTTTGAAAACTGCTGATAGGTTGTTTGGTCTTTAAGGTGACGATATGTATGTTCATTCATACATATCTATATTTTATTAATATTTATTTTCTATATTTTATCAATAAACTACATAAAATTTTATAAATATATCTGTACCTCGGAGGGATACAACACTATGTCCATTTTCATAACTTTACAGGAGAGGAGTTTCAAACACATGGTGTTCTATCCCTCTAAATGAAAGTGGACTTGGTGTTGTTTTAAAACATGCTATATCCGGTTCTAACTTGTTTTTGACATAGTGCTCTATTCCTCTATGAAATATGAGAAAAGCTGATTTTAACTCTGTAATAAAGTCAATATGGAAAAAAATGGACATAGTGTTGTATCCCTCCGAGGTACAGATATATTAACACGATTTTGTTATATATGTAGTATATAAATCATGAATGTATGTATGCTTTATATAAATCTATATACTTTATATAAATCTAAAAAAACAGCACTTTTATAGCTTTAAGGTAAAGAAATCTGGATCTGTTTTTAAGAAATACAGCTTACTGGAAGTAAAGTAAAAAACGTTATACATACATATGTATTTACTTAATTTGTAGTTTTATTTTTTAAAGGAAAAAAAAAACAGAAACAACGGATAATTCGTTTATTTCAACGGAATTTGTAGTTAATTTTTTTGGCAGTTAAAATAAATTAAACAACGGTATAATCATAAGTTTTTACGGATTATGTAGTTTATTTCTTGTAAGTTAAAATAAAAGAAAAAACATTTATTTTTACGGAATTTATTCAGTTAATTTTTAAACATTTTTATTTTTAAATGATATTTTCTTTTGAATTAAATGAATAATGAGTAGATCGGTTTTTACCTGAATTTTCAGTTATTTTAAATTACATTTTCCGTTGATTTAACGTACATAATATTTTGAGTGAAGGAATACATATACATACATATTTACGCGGTAATGCTCACTGCCCGAGAAAATTCAAAATACACCTTTTCTTTTGAAAAGGTAAGTACATATGTACATACCCAAGAAACCAAAAGACTTGAGAAAAATATTATAAAAAGCCTACCTACCTATATTGTAGAACAATCAAAATGGAACCCTTGTAAAAGTATTATATGTGTATAATTACTATAAGCTTACCCTGGCAATTGTAGAATAAGCTTATTGAAACAATATTATATTAACTTCTATGTAGAAAAGTTTATTCGTCTCCATATACATATTTACAAGCTTATTTACATAATTGTGGATAATTTTCCCAAAAATATGTAACTAAAGCATTATGAAAAGCAATGGAGCACATCAACCAGCTATCTGAGATCTCATAATCTCTGTACATTCTCACCTCCTTACTATAAACACCTTTTCAGAGTAAACTGTATCGAATTATCCAGGAAAACAATTTTTTTCTCTTATTATTTATTTGTTGTATCTTCAAATTTTATGAACTAAAAATAAGTGCTCAAATCTGGGACTAAAATTAAAAGTGAAAGTAAAAAAAGTGCAGGGCAGTCGTTGGGACTGCCAATAGAAGTGAAAACTAAGTAACTTTTGATTACTTTTCCCCACGTTTTTTATGAAATACAAAGCAAAAGGATCATTTAAGTTTTCACAAAATAATTAAATACAAATATTGATAATAATCTTTTTAGTGTTGCAGTTAACAGTTTTACTACAGTTTTCGGCTCTACAAGTTTTGTTTCTTTTTTAAATGTTTTCTGAAAATGTACATATCTAAGTATATATACATTGCAATGTTGCTAACGGTTGTGTGTTAAAATTATCATTGGGGCAATATAACACAGTGCAACACGGAAAAAAATAACCATATACGGACACCACTACGTGATAAAAGACCAAAAAAAGACCCCTGTCTCCCAGTTTTGCCCAAAGTCCTCCAGGTTTTTTTTATGGGCCCTCAAAGATGTGGGGCCTCGATGTCATTTTTGCAAAAAAAATGATCCTTTACTCAAGCCGCAAAAGTGCGATTTGCAAGTCCAGGGCCATCAACATTATAAACGGTGTTAAGAATCATTCCTAGGAAGTTCATATGTTCTAGAAAGTTGTTTATTGAGATCTTAGGTTCATTTTTGTAGTTGATTGTTTCCTTGAATTTTGACCGGTTTGCTACCTATGGACCTGAACAGGGGAAAAAAGGTAAAAAAAAATTGAATTTGTTTTAAGTTTTTGCGATTTTGACCTTGAAGATGAATTTTTTTTGATTATTTAATATTATGCTAATTATCCATAACGTTTTATAATAAAAATGCAATTTATTTGTTGGGGGAAAGAGCTAGTCCCTATACGTATTTCACTGGTTGCTCAGGCCAGATCATCAGGAAACCTTTTTCCTAATTTTAGAGAAGCCAAAAATACTCTATAAGTAATAAAATTCTACAAAACACAATGAGAATTATGCATGTTAACAGAATAATATTACAGAATATTAAAGCTTCAACAAAACACCAACAAACAAACCACGTTTTTATTTTTCCTTACTGTCCTTCTACAATTGGATGGTTTTTTGCCTTCACTGAATGTAGACGTAAGGTGTAATGAAAAGCTTACACAAGTTAATTTTGTTCTCGCAAGAGAATCAAAAAAAAAACAAGTGTTGCTAATTTTTTTTGTTTTTATATGTTAACAATTTTTGTTCTTTATGACAAGAGCTACAACTTTGCCTCAGAGAGTATATCAAAATTTCAAACGCTTTGCAAAATATGAGCTTGAGTAAATGATAATTTTTTTGCAAAAATGACATCGAGGCCCCACATCTTTGAGGGCCCATAAAAAAAACCTGGAGGACTTTGGGCAAAACTGGGAGACAGGGTTCTTTTTTTTGGTCTTTTATCACGTAGTGCTGTCGGTACATGGTTATTTTGCCATGACTTAAAAAATTACACAGTGTGTAATGAATGAAATTACAGCTTTCATTTGTTTGCATAAAGGCAAACTGAATGGCAGGAATACCGATGGACAGAACAGTCGGACATACAGTTAGACGGACCATCTGATAGTCAGACAAACCAGCAGACAGTCAGTGAGACAATCAGACAGTTCTTCAGACCGTCAGATCGTCACACAGTCCTTCAGACAGTAAGTCAGTCAGCCAAACAATCAGTTAGACAGTCAGACCGTCAAATAGTCAGACCGTCAAATACTCAGACCGTCAGATAGTCAAATAGTCTGGCTGTCAGACCGTCAGTTTGTCAGATTTTCAGATAGGGAGTAAGACCGTCAGATCGTCAAACAGTCATACACTCAGATCGTCGGACAATCAGACCGTCAGACCGTCTAACAGTGTGTCAGTTTGTCAAACAGTCAGACCGTCAAACAATCAGTCACACCGTCAGCAGTGTGTCATACCGACAAATAGTCAGACCGTCAAAAAGTCAGACCGTTAGTCAGTCAGACAATCAATCACACAGTCACTCAGTCCATCTATCTATAGAAACCAGCAGACCTATCTATAAAAACCAACGTTATGTTGACCATGGTGACGATGATGCGAGTTCAATTATTTTTCTTCAACCAAATCGTGCATAATGGTGAGGACTATTTTTCAGGTGACGAAGGTTTTTGAGTTCAATATTTTTTCTTCAACAAAAAAGTGCTCAATGTACCTACGGAAGTTTTCACTTCAATAATAATCAATAATGGTGACGACGGTTTTTGGTGACGACGGTTTTTGAAATCAGTATTTTTTCCTCAATCAAAAAGTGCTCAACGTGCCTAAAGAAGTCTTCACTTCAAAAATAAAATTGAAATATATATAGTATACTGAAGTTCAGCCAGTGCTTGACAAAAAGTATGATGACACGGTTGTTGTTATCATTTATTGGTCACCTCTCTGATGTTCGGCCAAGAGAATCAATATTCTTCCTTCTTAGTCGAACGAAACCACAATAATTCAGGATGTGCGTTTCAAGATTCTTCAGTTACGTTGTTTCAAGTTTTGCTTTGCGAATGATCGAATATTTCGTATACCAGGGTATGGCTGTAATTATTCGTAAAATCCTATTTTGCAGCCTTTGAATTTTTCATAAATTAGAAGCTGAGGCGGTACCCCATAACTGACAACCATAACACCATATTAGTTTAAGGAGTGAATTGTAAAGTAGAAGTTTGCTATCTAAACTTAGGGTAGAGTTTATGCGGTTCCTCTACAGTGATTTTTCGGTGCAGTAAATATTTAAGATTTTAAATGGGGTTCGTTTCGTTCCTTTTTAACCTAATATCACCCGGCTGCAATTCGACTCGAAATATTGGTTGGGGTATGCGTTCTCGATTTCTGACGTTAGCTACACTTTTAACCTTGAATCCATTTGTTAGTAGACTAGCTTTTATTTCGGCTGAATCTATGCATGAATCAATGCCTTTAATAACCACTTTTTAATTGGTAAGTATTTTTTTTTTCATAATTTATTTATTGTATCTTCAATATTTTTGAACTAACAATAATTACTCGTATCTTAAGTCTAAAATAAAAATATACTTTTTAAATCCAGCCAGTGCTAGACAAAAATAATGGTTGTTTCACGGATTTTGCAATAATTTGCGGATCATCCCTCTTATGTACGGCCAAGAAAAGCAGTATCTCTTCTTTTTAGTCGAATGTAACCAGGTTCATTCAGCATGTTACGCGCTAAAGGGTTTGGATGAGATTCAAGCCTCTTTAGATATGTGACTGCGTGTTTCGCTATTTCTGCTTTAACTGCTAGCATGTTTAGGTCTTTGTGGATGTTCGAATTTTTTATATACCAGGGAGCAGATGTAATCATACGTAGTATCTTATTTTGGCGCCTTTGAATTTTTTCTACATTGCTAGCTGAGGCAGTGCCCCATAACTGAATCCCATAACACCAAATTGGTTTGAGGATCGACTTGTACAGTAGAAGTTTACAATCTAAGCTCAGGGTGGAGTTTCTGCCAATAAGCCAATTTAGTTGTACTGCTTTTAGTTTCATTTGTGTTAACTTGAAAACAATGTGGCTTTTCCAAGTAAGGCGATGGTCAAGATCTATACCCAGATATTTAACGTCTGAAAGCTGTGGTATCATTTGGTTATTTATGCGAATAGGAGGGCATGAGTCCCTACGCAGTGTGAAAGTTATGTGAGTGCATTTTTGTTCATTCACTTTTATTCTCCATTTTTCTAGCCATTTTTCCAAATTGAGTATGTGGTCTTGTAAAAGTTTGGATGCTTCTTGGGCACTTTCATGAATACTTAAAAAAGCTGTGTCATCTGCAAAAGTTGATGTGTGCACTAGGGTGCTAATTGGCATATGTGTAAATATAAAATTGGTCCCAAAATACTACCTTGAGGAACTCCGGCTTCAATGAGCTGTGGCGAGCTTAAAAAGTCACATTTTTTTAGTAAAAACTTGCGATTCGTTAAATAATCTTTTAACAGCTTATACAAGTTTTCGGGCAAGTTCAGCTTTAGCTTAAATATTAGGCCTTCGTGCCAAACCTTATCGAATGCTTGAGAAACGTCAATAAAGAGCGCAGAACAGTATTTTTTTTCTTCAAAGGTCGTTTTAATTACATTTACTATTATATATTAATTAAAAAAAAAATTTACTAATCTGTGTGTTTGTTGGATCGTACTATGTTGTTTTCTGAAGCCGAATTGATGGTTCGGAATGCATCCTTTTGCGCTAAGAATTGGATTCAGCTTAGTTATTAATATTCTCTCAAATAACTTTGACACGTTTGATAAAAGGCTTATAGGTCTGTGCGATTCTACTTTTGTGTGGTCTTTTCCTGGTTTAGGAATCATAGTTATCAAAGAGACCTTCCACTCTGTGGGAAAGTACTCAAAACGTAAGATGGCATTAAAAACAACAGAATAATTCTGCGACCTATATGGGGCAACTCAACTAACATCTTGTTACTTGTTTTATCAACGCCAGGGGCTTTTTTGGTGTTTAAATCTGTTATTGCCCTTTCAATATCGCTATATTCAAATCTTAGGGGTACTATGGCACTAGTCTCTACTGATGGCAACTCAGCTATATCAGTACATACATTTGGGGTAAAAACCTTCTTCAAATGTCCAACAAACATATTGCCTTTTTCAGTATCATTTCTTGCCCAGCCTTCACAAGAAGTTCGCAAGGGAGGCTTACGTACGACCGGTCTTTTAAGGTTCCTACATGCACGCCATAATGAATAATCTGATTGTGCAGTTGCGTCGAGGTCTTCCAAGTAATTTTTCAGAATTTAGTCTTCGAGATTCTAGCAGCTGTCTTAGTCGTTTCGTGCAATCTTTAAGATTAGATTTGAGTTGAGGAGATCTGTGTGTTTGCCACTCTCTTCTAATTTTTCTTTTTTCAACCAAGAGCCGCTCGACATCTACAAAATAAATTTGATTGTATCTAGCTGGTTGTCTGGTTTCTGTCGCATGTTGGGCAGCTGATTAAAGGTTTTGATCAAAATAAATTAGACTCTGATCCACATCTTCTGGTGTTCTTAGCTGTATATTTTCCGAACAATGAGTACTGAGATACTTTCTATATTTCAACCAATTAATGCTTGTGCAAGTTGTTGGCGACACGATATTTTGCTGATTCCATATATATAGAATAGTGGGTGAATGATCTTAGGATAATTCGAGTGACGCTTCAACCTTAATCATTTCTCTCGAAATACCTTTAGTCAAGCCAAAATCAATAACATCAGGTATTTTTTGTCGATCAGTAGGCCAATAGGTGGGTTGTCCACTCGATATCACATTCAGACGCATTTTTGAAATAGTGTCAAATAAAACACGACCTTTTGGAGTTATTAGGCGTGATCCCCAAAACGTATGTTTAGCGTTGTAGTCGCCTGATGCTATGAAACAGGGACCTAGTGATTTGTAAAATTCGATATATTGACTCTCTGATATTTGAAATCGAGGAGGTGAATAAATCGAAGAAATAACAAAGTTTTGATGATATTCTTCAATACAGATGTTTGTTGCTTGAAGGTAGTCCTCACAAAAATCACACAGTAAATGATGTTTAATTCGAGCCCTTATAAGTATTGCTGAACCACCACATGCTCAGCCACGGGGGTCTTTAGTGTCATATAATATATAGCCATTGATTTTAAAAAAGCTATTTGTTGTTAAATGAGTCTCTGAAACCATCATGACATCAATTTGTTGGTTCTTCAAGAAGTACTCGAGTTCATTTTTGTGTTGGCGTAAGCCGTTTGCGTTCCAGAAACATATTTTTAAACAGTTCATGGTTTGTTAAGTACCACCTGCAATATCATAGATTGCATGCGAACCATTTCTTGCATCATGCTGCTCATAGAGCTCATAAAACTGTTTAACGAATGCACTAATGTCTCGATACTTGCTTCGAGACGATTGTAGTTACCAGATGGTGTTTGTTCTTTAGCTTTTGGATGCATATTTGGGGTAGAATTGGTTGTAGGTGTCGCTTTGTGTGCTAAAACATGATTGGATTTTCCGCGTTTGAAACATGTTTGGTTGTGGGTTGAGTTGACTTCCTTTCCACAGAAAAAACTGGACAGCCTCTGTAGTTAGCAGTGTGATTTCCACCGCAATTGCTACATTTTTTAACTTTTGAGTCATCCTTTGATTTGTCGCGTTGGGCGGAACAATGAAGCTCTCCACACACATCGCAAACCGGAGGCAACTTGCAGTAAGCCCTTGTTTGACCGTATTCTTGGCAATTTAAACACTGAATGAGTCCTGACCGCTTATTTGCTTCCTCTACACTTATCCTGCGGTGTAACAGATATTTTAGATTATAAATGGGATGCGTTTCGTTCTTCTTTAATCTAATATGCCCAGGTTCCAGTTCAACGCGAAATAGAGGTTGAGGGACACGCTCTCGATTTCTGAGATTGTCAACGCTTTTAACCTTGAATCCTGCTTTTATTTCCACTGGATTAACATATGAGTCTACATCTTTGATGACTACCTGTAGGCCTTTGCTACTCTTCAGCTGATAGGTATAAAAGTTCTTATTGCAGCTTTCAAACTCCTTTACTGCTTTACGATAACTACTTTCGTCTATAAAATGAATTTTAGTTTCATCAATGTTACCACGCTTGATCGGAATTACATAGAATGAATTTTCCCCGATAACTGAAATTAACTTATTTATTAATTCATTCGAATTTTTTTCCCTTAAAAAAATTGGTGGTGGTTTAAACGACTTGGGTGCCGTTTTTTGTTCACTTGTTTCGATATGTAAAATAGCAAAACGATTTTGGGAACTTATTCCGTTAGCCTCCTTATCTTTAAGTACTTTGGACATTGGTGCAATCTGCGAAGATTTAGGGCTTCGACCTCTTTTCAGTTACATATCTGTCTATTCCCACTTGCGTCTTAGGTTTTTCTGCACTATCCATATTACTGTTGGAAACACTGTGTTCAGAAGACGACTTGTTTGTAGTTATATTATTGTCATCGCCTAGCAAAAGCGACGAACAAGATTGGGCATGTATAACTGGCGTAGCATTTACACACAAATTATTTTCAGTTTTTTTGTTTTTATTTAATACAATATTGTCCGCATTTTTATTGCTTAAATTAAAGAGGCTCATTAGCCCTTATTGTTTTTGTTTTATTTTTAAAGTAGCAATTCGATATGCCGTAGTAAAAAATAAAGAGAAAGAAAGAAAAAAAATTACAGACAACTTTGTTGTTGTATTAAAACAGGTTTGTTTTTTTGTTTTTTTTTTTTAATTATTCACACAATGTATGTTTTGTTTTTTGTTAATGCGAGCTTAAAAAAAATCGCGTCCGTACTTATCAACGCCAAAAACAGAATGAACAGAATGAATTGGAAAGTATAAAAATACTTTTTTTGGATTTTAAATTCGTGAACTGCTTTTCGAAAATTACTTTCATTGTTAATTTGAATTTTTGTCTGACTTATATTTCCACGCTTGAAAAGAGCTTTTTCTAATTATTAATTTAAGTTTAAGTTAAGTTAATAAACAAATAAATTTGAAAAACTCGCCTTAATTCCATTTTTAGCTAAAATTCCTCTAAGATTAAACACATTTCTATTACTCGATTATTGATCAGTCAGTGGAAAGCTAACTCAAAGTGCCCTATCACTTGGAGGACTTAAAACTGACTTATAATAAACTAGTTTTTTATTATCTAAAACTTATGCAGAGTAAAAGTGGTTTTACACGACGTGTCTTTATCATATGACTTGTCAGTTTGATTACTCATATGTTATTTCATGTGTTTGTAAAAATAGGCATTTTACATACGGTTTTTAATTTTTTGCTTTCAAACGTACATGTGTAATTACATCTGACATAACCTATAATATATAATTTTTTGGCCACACAGTTTTGTATTTCCAACCTCAGCTGAGGTAAAGATGCAAATATAGTGCTTTTGCCACGTTTTTAATTCTTTTGGTACCACGAAAAACCTAAAATAGCAAAACATCAAGTTGGCATTACAGGATGTTAGATGTTTTGTCACATCAAAATAGAACACGTTCTAAATGAAAAATGTCATATGTATTGTACACATGGCAAATAGACATGTTATGTTTGAAAGGGTTCACACGATGTGTTTAAAATTTACACATGGAAAAGTGACAAGTCATATGACAAATACACGTCGTGTAAAACCACTTTAAGTATGTACTGACTAATTCCTAGGACATTGTGTGATAAAAATCATCAGTTATTTACAAAGAAATGAGTTAGCTTTTGAGGCATCTCTGACTCATTTCAAGTTAGCTTGAAGTTAGTTATAAAATAGCTCAAAGTCCAAAGGGAATGTATTAATGTAAAGATTAAAATTTATATAAAAATTATAAATGTAATTATAAAATGATTCTTAATATTTATTGCTTTATGTTATTTCACTTTTAATTATTTTGGTAAATCCCTCATAATGTGTCTTTTATTTTAACAGACTTTTTTTTGCCGAATTTTCAGATTTTTTAGCCCAATTTTGAAGATTTTATAGTAAAATTTTCTGGAAATAGTGCTGACAGGAGACCGAGATTTTGTGCTAAATACATTTTTTTAAATTGGCTAATCCTTGAAGTTTTGCAATTATTCATTGCTTATAACTAATTGATGTTAATAAAATAACGAGGAATTAAAAAAATATTTTTTTTTTTTCAAATTGTCCTATTTATAACTGTATCATCAGCGTAAAGAATATAAAAACAAAAACTTAAACACCTTTAGGCCCTTTATTATAACTTGGCAATAGCAAAAGTTAGGATTTTATCAGAGAGATAAGTAGTTTTTCGTTATTATAAGTATATTTTAAGCTAGAAGTGACTCATAAACTAAAGGGAAGAGCATCTTGCCTTTAACTTTAGCGTAAAATATAGGAGTTTGAAGTTGCCATTTTTTGTCATCTATAAAGTTGCCGTATTTTATAATCTATGAAGAAAAATAAATTCACGTTAATTTAATTTTACATTTAAAAAATAAAAATGGAAACCAAATCTCGTTTGTTGTAAACAAAATCTTTTCGTTTTTGTGTTGCAAAGATAGCCAATTTGTGATTTGTTGAAAGTAAACAAATAAATGAAAGGTATAAGGTTGCCACTACGTTTTTAACCAATTTATTTTGTCAAAAGTAGTCGGTGTTTCTTCTTGTACTGCCATATTTTCAAAGAAATTTAACTAAAACGTACTTTAAAGGCAAGTTGTAATAATGGGCCTTAAAATACTGTGATGTCTGGTTTACATTTATTTTTCTAAGAAAGTGTTTGGATGACATGTTTCTACTGGTTGTGTAAATGCGGGTGTTTAGTGTAATTGCATTTGTTATTTCTGTTCGTTAACTTTTACTGAATATGTACAGAGATGCGTACACTCATGTTTATGTAATTTTGTTACCTTTGAGTGACAAGTGCCAAATTAAAGTGAAGAATGATGTATTTGAGATTGAAAAATTTCTCTCCTAGTACTTATGTATATGCTAATGTTACTTTTCACGTGTAAGAATATTCATAAAAATAAAACTTAAGTGTAGGAGGTTTTAAATTTCTATTCTCTTAAACAAAGACTTAAAACATAAAATAATTTTTAGAATTTTATTTTTATTGTTAATTTTTAGCATTATACTTTTGAAAGAAAGTGTGCCGAAGCGTTGAACGGTTTGCTGGATCGCTAATTTTTAAGAATTTTTGCAATTTTCATATTATTTCTTATATCTTCAATCATAATTCAAACAACCAGTACATATTAATTTTCAAGTCTAAAAAATCTGGAGTGGCCTACACTTAACTTTACTATACCCAATGGAAACAGATATTGTTGTGGATACATATATAACATAAAGAATATAGGCAGGGACCGTAAATAATAGTTATCGTTTTAAAAGAATTATTTTATAACAGGTTTTTTTGAGAATTAAATAAAAAAATCCATCTAAAACAGTTATTTTTCAACGTAAAAATAAAAACTGAAATAAAAACTCAAAATGAAAAAAATAAAACTTTTTTAGGAGTTTTATTTTATTCGTCAGAAAATAAAACTCACTTGCATTTCATTTGAATAAATCTTCATTAAAATAATGTAGGTTTTTAATTTGTTATTGTTTGATTAACGATCTTTACCGGATTTTATCTCATTTTCTCCGGATTTTTGCGACACATCTCATACATCGACTATCTTTTTCGCTGGGAGAAGAGAAACAAAATATCCATATCCATAAATTGACAAAAAAAATCAACAGGGAAAGCGTGGAAAGAGCTCAATACCGGCCTCAGTTCAAATCTATCTATGAGAAAAAATAAAATTCCTCAAAAAAGTTTTATTTTATGACGGCAAAATAAAACTCTTTTTTAAAACTTCAATTTGAGTTTTTATTTTTCCGTTAAAAAAAAAACTGTTAACTATAGAGTTGAGATCGATTTTTTAAGATCACTATAGATTCTGAAAGAGGTCGTCAATACAAATCTATAGATATATGACAGTTTTCACGTCTGAACAATGATGAATTCCCATCTCTTGTAGAAGTTTTTTGACGTCTATCATCAATTGCCGATTATTCATCATCCTTTGGGCTTATATAGTTTTTTTATCGTGGTGGAAGTCGCGCCTTTAAAGTTAATTAATTATTTGTACTTTTTGAATAATAATTATTTTGCGCCATATCGTTGGTCGAAATTTATTAATTTTCGTATATTTCTTGCGCCATATCGTTTTGAATTTCAGCTCGTTGTCGTTCGCGCCTATAAAAATTTATTTTATTGTTTTGAGTTTTGCTAAAATTGTAATTACATTGTAATTCTGTTTTATATCAAATAATCTTTTAAAAGTATTGTAAACCAATAAACTAAAGGAAAGTTTAATTGTAACTTTTCTTTTAATTGAAAAAATTATGCTGTTTGTGTTTTCTTTTTATTGCCAAGTGTTTGTGGTTCCTATTTTGGTGAAGACAGCCGTTTAGAAGCCATCCTCATCATCCACACATTTTTAGACAGTATAGATCTCTATTGACCCTATCATAAAGAGTTTATGAGTTTTTTTTGATAACTGTTATTTTTACGGTCCCTGAATATAAGTTCAAAGTATATTCGAATCGAAAAATTAATTATTTTCGCTTTGGAATGTTAAGTAATTTAACCCTTCACCGTTCACAATATTTGGGAGTAAGTAACCTACCCCTTGCCCCTTTCCGATTATACCCAAAATTTACACAGCTCTTTATCTCCATATACCAAAGGCACATACAAAATTTTATTTTGATATATGAAACGGTATGACCTGTACAAACTCCAGAAAAATAGTGCCATAGAGACCCACAGACATCATCGCGAAATGTATAAATCCGTCGAATTTTTCACGATTTCTATACTTTACCTTATACTACGTATTGTAACGTAAAAAGTAATTAAATAATTGATAGGAAATAATTTTATGGTTGCTTATCATTTTGAATCTGGTTTTCGGAATATCAAATCGAATGTTAATATGATCGTTTAGAAAGTTATTGTCCAGCAGGTTTGTATATGTTCCGAATTTCTTTAGATACTTTGCCCCATACTTCACGATGACACGTTTAAATCTTTGTGAATTTACGATTTTATCAGTTGGAGAATCTGATGTTCGATCTTTTTTTCTGTGTATGTTGGGTTAATGATGTCTTGAATACTGTCTGCCTACTGGTTAATAATTCTGATCGGCTGATAGTTAAGAGTTTAATTGCATGGTTGCAAATTTTTGCATATTACTTACATATATTTATTTGCACATATTTATTTAAAGCCATTAGTTGACTATAGACTTGGCAACCCTTTAATGGGCAAATAATGTCATCTAACTGATAATCATGCGCATAGATAAATCTTTTTTCAATTATTCTTAGATTTTATTTTATTTGTACTCTTTTCAACAGCATTTGAGTCAAATTTTCTTCTGAGGCAATTTCTAACTAAGGCCCCAGTTAGGATACTGTTAAAATACATGTTTTCTTATGAGTGTTGTCACAAACAGTACGTCTCCGTGAACGCAAAGTACGTTATGTACTTACATATCTATACGTACATATAATAAAATAGTAACTCATTTTCGTCTGTCTGTCTGCTTTTCATTTGTGTTCGCATCACGTAAAAACTACTGGATGGATTTTAACAAAATTTTGTGAGGAGATACCTTAGTATCCTGATTCCAATTTAATTTTTTTTTTCAGAAAAAATATTTCATTTCCAAAAGAAAGTGCAGAAAAAGCAGTGAAAAACGCATTTCCGGCTTAAAGGTATTGAAATTTTCGGCGTCAATTAAATAAATTTTGTATTTGATTTGTATTTTTACTTTGTGGAATTACATTGGTATTAAAATATTTTAAACACCATTTACAGAGCTTTACAATAATCTATATATAAATAGGCAAGTGGAAAAAGTTAAGAACCATTTTAAGTGACTTAAACGTTGAATACGTTGATTCACGTATTTGTTTGATAGATTGTCAATAGAAGCAGTGCAGAATGTATTTTTTTTTTTGAGTCTAAGATGGTTAAAAACAGTTAAGAATATTAGCCAATCATAAAGCCGTGATCTCTCTGTCTGTCTTAATTTGCTGAAAAATTACAACAAAAAACTCAAAATTAACGAAATTAAATTATGTAAAATATATGTATACCTAAAACGATTACAAAAAAAATTTGATCGAATTTCGACCACAAGGCTAACTCTAGTTTTGAGAATTTTTTATACATTTTAAAATTTTATCTAGGGATGGATACCTTTATATAAAGTAAATACATAAACCATAACTGAAGGACTATAAAAGTAAGAGTCTTACAATTGGTGTGGAATACTTTCAAAGCAAAATCGAGCAAAATATTATCAGGACGCCCACGACGTGGCGGGCACACCTAGTCTACTCTAAAAACAGTTTTTGTATAAAGACCTTTTCAGGATGGACATTTTCTAACTATGAGGAAATAAAAGTTTTTCTTTATTTTTATTTTTTGCTTTCTGTTGGTTTTAACATTAATGTCATCAGTAGCAGCGATTTCTGCTACACACATTGACAAACACACACAGAAAATAGTCAAATTTATATACATACATAAATTTTGCCCTATTTTTGATTACCAAATTTCAGAACTCATGTGCCATACAATCTCCATAAACTACATCTGTACAGGCATATTAATCCAAAAGTTACGCATCTTATATTAAAACACATCCATTTTTAGATGTTATAGAATGTTACAAAGAATTCAAAAATTTATATTTTTGCATAAAAAGTTTGAATGCGTGTGTTTTAAGTTTAATTTAAATTTCCTAAATGGAATATTTAACAGCAAACATATATATGCAGGCACACACATACACAATCTGGTTAATCTTTTATTCGCTTAAAAAAAAAATATCAAAGAAATTTAAAATCATGCAATAAAGTAAAAGTGAAAGATGTCACTTAGGAATTCTTATTAGTTATGTTTTGATAATATCTAAGTATGTAATTTAAATATAAAATTTGTGTCAGTTGGTATTCGATTTTTCGATTCGATTCATAAATATTTTTTTCTTACTGTTGATAAGTTGCAAGTACTTTTGTTTAACTAATCGAATATAGCTAAAATTTATTAATATAGCAAATATTTTGCATAATTATTAAAGAATATAATTCCTGTTCCTCAATAACAGTGACTAAATCTAGCGTTTTTGCACTGCCAATCGTGGGGAAAATGGTCTCTTAGCAGTTAGTGGGAAATCTAGCGATTTTTAAAATGGTTTTAAGAGATACAATTTTTGTCAAATATCCAATGCATTTGAACAAAGTAAACTTGCTGGGGGGAGCAAAAACTTTTTTTTTGTACAGAGTGACAATTAAAAGATATTTTCATGACTTTGTGGTTCTTACATCTTTCATGCGAGAACTACAACTTCTCAGCAATAACACGTTTAGTGTCGTTTTTAAAGTTAAAATAAGATATAAGTGCTAAATAACCAGCTCTGGGTTAACATTTTTTCACAATAAATCGATTTTTTAAAACATTTTCGAATTGTATTAAATACCGTAAGTAACAGCACAAAAATAGTCTTATTATTTCAAAAATATATGAGACGAATTACTCCCCCAGGATAAGATATAAACAAAACAACAATTTTATATGGATGTGCTCCGGCAGGCAAGTATGTGTTCTTGTCTTTTAGTTTGCGGGTTGCATTTGTGTAACGTCAGCAAAAGGTATTATTTACTACGCATGTGAAATTAAGTTATACTTTTGAATTTAATTGCAACTGTAGTATAACAAATAAAACTGGAGTGGCCTATACTCAACTTTACCATACCAAATGGAATCAGATATTTTTATAGATATATTACATAAAGAATAAAAGTTCAAAGTATATTCGAATCGAGAATTAATTATTTTCGGTTTGCGGTGTTAGGTAAACTACATACGGTATGACCTGTCGAGCTTTTACAAAATTTGAGAGTGAGTAAACTACCCCTTGCCCCTTTCCGATTATGCCCAAAATTTATACAGCTCTTCATCTCCATAAACCAAAGGTACATACTAAATTTCCTTTTAATATATCGTACTGTATGATCTGTAGAGCTTTCACAATATTTGGGGGTAAGGAACTGCCCCTTTCTCCTTCCCGATTATGTCCAAAAACTATACAGCTCTTCATCTCCACATACCAAAGGCACATACAAAATTTCATTTTGATATGTCAAACGGTATGACCTGTGCAAACTCCAAAAAATAGTGGCATACACACCCACCCACCAACCCACCCACAGGCATCATCGCGAAAATAGTAAAAATGAATTCAGGAGACCTCAAAACATATAAATCCGTCGAAATCCCGAATTCGATTTTTTTTATAATTACTATACTTTACCTTATACTACGTATGGTAAAGTGAAAAGCCTAAGAGCAATAGGTTCTTAAAAACTTTTTGAGGATTTAAAACATTCCAAGTTCTGTTTGCTTACATAACCATATAATTAGAATGGGCTTTATCAATAAACGTTGAAAATAGAATTGTATTAAAAATGAACTAAGGCGGCTGTTGTCGATTGGTTTTACATATTTATTGAAACTAAATTTTCTAAGAATTTTACAGGTTCTTGTTTGAGAAAGGTTTAATTGTCAGAAACGAATAAATCGTTCCTATATCTGATAAAAATTACTTTAAAGTTTGTCTAGAATGCGATAAGCTGTCGATTAACTGAATAATTTTCTTTAATTTTCATTAAATTTCCCTTAGTCATTATACAATCGAATAACATCCATAATGAAATGGTTATGCACCTACTGAACTGAAATCGCTTTAAAATTGAAATAAATGTAAATAAAACAATAAATTTAATATACCAGAAATAAAATATAATTTTGATATTTTTGGCTATTTTTTTTACTTTCATTACTGCTAAACAAAAAAATTAGCGGTTTCTGGAATTTTTCAATACAAATATGGTGGGAAATTGTAAGAAAAAGTTGGCAACAGTGATTATAAAAAACAAAGCAAGGTATATTTATCTTACTAGGTAATGGCGTCCCTACAACAAATACAACAATACAAGAACAACATGGCATTTTGATGATGCTTTGTAGTTCGAAATGCAAAAAACATAGAAGAAAATTGAGAAGGCGTGTATTTGTTTTATTGCTTTCTAAACACATACAACTTTTGACATGTCGAACTACTAAATCAGCTGGGCGGACAACACTAGCTTGTAATATAAATATACCTTGAAACAAAGTCTGTTATGATAACTTCTAATATAAAAGCAAAGCATACTATGCGAATACCTGAAACTATATATGTAATAAAACTGTAACTTATTTCCTGTATGTCTGTGTTCGCATCACGTAAAAACTACTGGAAGAATTTTAACAAAATTTTGTGAAAAGGTTCCTTAGTATCCTGATTAAAATATAGGATACTATTTTTACTAGTACAATTTTACCAATATGCATAATTAAGGCGTCTTTTATTTTTGAAAGCGGTATATTTTAGTAGCGATAACACTCTTCGTATAAAGTCAATAGATTTTTTACATAATTGGTGTGGATTGCTTTCAAAGCAAATGTTGGGTCGTGGAGTTTTTAAGCCTCAAAAAGGTTTTCTCCACAATTGGTTTTTTTTATTATCCGATGTCATTTGTTCCCATTTTTTTGATATACTTATTTTTTTAACTTTTTTTTAATAATAACGCTTGTTATTCTTTTTTTATAATTAAAAATGAATTTTATTGAAATTACCTTAAATCTTATCCTTAAACTATATACTGAAAATGAATTTAAAACCCTATTCCTAAATAACTAAAAATTAAAAATGTTAAATGTAACTGTTGTTGCTGAAAAGAAAGAAAAGAATTAAAATTGATGATAAATTAATAATAAACATTACAGTTTGTCAATATATCGTGCCTTAACCGCGGAAATAGCTTGAGCGACACAATTTTCAAAAAACGTTTTTTTCTGTAAATTTGTTCATTCACATAACTCGCATCATCTCTTAAAATTGCGTTGTCTTACAATGTACCGTTACGAATTTATAGCAAAAACAATTTTAGCTTAAGCGCATATTGATAGTTTGTTTATATTTTGTGTGACAGCAGCTTGTCGCTTAAGGGCAGTTTAGACAGTAAGACTTTACGTACGTAAAATCTAAGAGAAAATAAAATGAAAATCAATCCGTATGACAACACAGAGATTAAAAATCGTATGGTTTTTTTTCTTACGTTTACACTATTGGTGTTGAATAAAATGAAGTAAAATTGAAAACAAATAAATAGAGCGCGTAGTTGTGAAAAATATGCCAAATTAAAAAAAAGTAACAAGGAAAAGGTTCTTGGTGTTGTACTAGCCATTGCTATAATAAAAAAATTGGAAACCAACAACTAAAACAAATTAAAAAATGTGCACGTTCTTTTGCCAAAAGTTTTTTATTGTTTACAAACTTATTTGTGATGCCAACTGGATCTATTTTGCACTATATTCAGCGGTTTTCTGTTATTTTGACGAGTTTTGCCTTTGAAAAGTTAGCATTAATAAGAAAAACCAAACCCTGATCTAATGAAGTAGAATAGTTTTTGAAAAATTTCAAAACATAAAGAGAGCCGTAAGACTGTCAAATTTCCATCCGTATTTTCTCTCAATGTCGGACAGTTTCATTACATATTATGTTTAGACGATACTACTTGTACTCTTCTACACAAAAATTTGACATGTCGTATTACTTGTAGTATAATGTAAACCGCCCTTTAAGCTAAAATTGTCCGTAATAATAAAGAAAGAACAAAAAACTATTTGTATTAATAACATGACAGAGGTATGGTAAATAGTTATTATAATAAAAAACATGTTATGTTCGTGAAATAATAAAAATTTTGTATTGGTTTAACAAAATATTTCCTTATAACGAGTGATTTTTTAAGAGCTTGAGAACTTTTTTAAAAAAAAAACGCATAAAGTTTGCAAAATCTCATCGGTTCTTTATTTGAAACGTTAGATTGGTCCATGACATTTACTTTTTGAAGATAATTTCATTTAAATGTTGACCGCGGCTGCGTCTTAGGTGGTCCATTCGGAAAGTCCAATTTTGGGCAACTTTTTCGAGCATTTCGGACGGAATAGCCCGAATTTCTTCGGAAATGTTGTCTTCCAAAGCTGGAATAGTTGCTGGCTTATTTCTGTAGACTTTAGACTTGACGTAGCCCCACAAAAAATAGTCTAAAGGCGTCAAATCGCATGATCTTGGTGGCCAACTTACCGGTCCATTTCTTGAGATGAATTGTTCTCCGAAGTTTTCCCTCAAAATGGCCATAGAATCGCGAGCTGTGTGGCATGTAGCGCCATCTTGTTGAAACCACATGTCAACCAAGTTCAGTTGTTCCATTTTTGGCAACAAAAAGTTTGTTAGCATCGAACGATAGCGATCGCCATTCACCGTAACGTTGCGTCCAACAGCATCTTTGAAAAAATACGGTCCAATGATTCCACCAGCGTACAAACCACACCAAACAGTGCATTTTTCGGGATGCATGGGCAGTTCTTGAACGGCTTCTGGTTGCTCTTCACTCCAAATGCGGCAATTTTGCTTATTTACGTAGCCATTCAACCAGAAATGAGCCTCATCGCTGAACAAAATTTGTCACATTTGAACATTTCGAACCGAACACTGATTTTGGTAATAAAATTTAATGATTTGCAAGCGTTGCTCGTTAGTAAGTCTATTCATGATGAAATGTCAAAGCATACTGAGCATCTTTCTCTTTGGCACCATGTCTGAAATCTCACGTGATCTGTCAAATACTAATGCATGAAAATCCTAACCTCAAAAAAATCACCCATTAGAAGTGTAATGAGCATGGCCTTGTTCCATATAGCGATTCAGACACATGTTCTGAATTAATACTTTCAGAAAACGAGATTGAAGAGGAAACATGTGTGGGACAAAGGGGCTGTAAAAAGCAAAGACAACTACCAAAAAGGCTGCAAAATGTTAAAGCTCGGAATACAAGTGTTCTGCCTAATCCATGCAAAAACAAAAAATGTGGAAATTCATGCGCCGATAAGTTTACAGAAACTGAAAGAGTTGAAATAAATGAACATTTTTGGGGAATTAGCAAACTGCGACAAAAAGACTGGTTGAAATCCTGTATAAAAAAAATTGATATTAAACGACGAAGAACAAATAGCAACACAAGACATTGCAACTATAATTATGTAATAAATTTTAACAAGACTGATTTTAAACTATGTCAACAGTTTCTATTGAAAACACTTCACGTTTCCCAAATGTTTTTAAAGTCTGTAAGAACTGAAAATACCAGCTCACTATGCTTGCATACAGAAACTACCAAAAAATATACTCCCCATAATAAATCTAACGAAGCCAGCGTATCCATAGTAAAAAACTTTATTAAAAAATTGCCGGCAGTTCCATCTCATTATTGTCGAAATAAAAGCAATAAACTATATCTTCCTCAAGAGTTAAGAAATGTTAAAGGAGTGTATAAGATCTATGTTGAACATTTGAAAACAATAAAAAAAGAAACATCCAAATTGTCATTGAGAGTGTTTCGCAGCATTTTTAAAAACAACTTCCACCTAGGCTTCCATATGCCTAAAAAAGATAAATGTACTACTTGTGAAAGTGTCAAGAGCTTAGATAGTCAATCGAAAATTGCATATCAGTCAACAGAAGCATATCAAATGCACATTAGGAATAAAGAGAAGTCCAAAGAAACTTTTTTAGCGGATCAGTGGAAGAGTAAAGAAGATTCTTCATTTCTCTGTGTTAGTTTCGATTTGCAAAAAGTACTTAACACACCACACGGAAACGCAATTACACTTTTTTACTCCAGAAAGTTTGCTTTTTATAATGAAAGCTTCTACGAAAGTGGCACAAGAAATGGATATTGTTTTTTATGGGGTGAAAACCACGGAAAAAGAGGTTGTAATGAAATTGCAACTCTTGTCTATAAATATTTAAGACTTGACGATGAAAGAAAAACTTGTTCATGTTGTGGGACAAAATCGCAACAGAGCTATACTTGCGACATTAATGTATTTTGTTAGCAATTCAAATTACATTAAAACTATAAAAATAACTTATTTATTACCCGGCCATACAATGATGCCAGTGGATTCAATTCATAGCACCATAGAATCTTTTACACGCAATAGAACAATTTGGGCACCAAGTGAATGGTATACATTAATATCTAATGCACGGACTAATCCAAAAAAATACAATTGCGTTGAATTAAATTACTCCGAATTCAAAGATTGGAAAAAATTTGCATGGGTAATGCTTCCTAACGCCATGAAAATTTCCTTTAAAAATTTACGCTCTGCTTTGTTTGAAAAAAATAACCCTATTATAGGCCTTAAATATGGCTATTTCGAAAATAGTGAAATAAAAAATTGTAATGTAAATTCGATTTCGCGATCCAGACGAAACGCTGAACTGCTCGCAAAGGGACCAGCTAAAGTATTTTTTTTATTCACTAAAGTATTTTATCTCAACCGACATATTCGTTATCAGTAGGTCATCAGAGAAACAGCAATATAAGCTTAAGCGCCAAAAACCCGTTATTCTTGCTGATTTTAGAAAAAAAATTTATTAATTTCATGCATTGGATACAACGAAATGTTTATTCAAAATTTGGTTTCTTTAACTTAATTTAAACAAGATATAATATAAAAAAACCTTCTCCTGTAAAATTTCATTTCCGTCGCTCAAGCTTTTTCCGCGGTTAAGGCACGATATACTTACCAAACAAGTCGTGTTTTATTTCGTTAAAAACTTTTTTAAGCGTCCATTTTTGAAAATTTATAAATTTTTTAAATTTAAATTTTTTATTTAAAAAATACCTTAAAAACTATTAAGGTTCTACATTTTGGCGCCCGAGCAGGGACAATTAAAAAAGTTTTAATAAAATTGTGATAATTTACTTCATAATTTAATTTTTTTGATAAATTAATTCAAAAAATAAAATTGTTTTGCTTATTTACTGCAAAAACATTTGTTTTATAAATAAAAAAAAGCGACTTGTTGTTGTGCGTGATTTATTCGTTTTTAAAAAATAAAAACATTTTCATCCCCATGCCCCGTCGCTGCCGCTGCCGTAATTGCCGTCCAAACCACAGCCAGGGAAGTGATTCCGGATTATCAGAATCTGAGGTAAAAGTGTAAAAAATATTTCGTTACATATTCATAATCTGTAATTTATTACGATTATAGAAAATTCTATAAATTATTTTATTAACGTTGGGTTAAAATTAAAAATTAATTTCCTCATTTCATTTCATTTCATTTTGTTATTTTATTGTTTTTGCACGAATAATTTGTTGTAGTTGTCGGCCATCTATTGTGTCATTCCGATCATTCCAATTGCCAAATATTCCGTGTTGCCATACAACGATCAGTTGGTGTGGCCACTATATGCAAAATAATTGAGCTGCCAGATAACCAAATAAAAAAATTTGCCAAATATCAAAATTAAATATGCGTTTTTTTGCCGTTTTTTAAAAAAATCGTCTATTCTGTCAACATTTTTTTAATTTTGAGTAGAAAATAAATAAAATTTGTGTAATTTATTACAATTTGAATAAAAATTATTTATTTTTCTTAAGGAATCTTGGTAATATAATTTTTTATATAAAAAAAACTTATAAAATATTTCATTTTAATTACCAAAGGCTATTTGCATACGCGGATTTAAGAATAATTTGAATGAGGTTCTTTCATTTCATGAATAAGCTTTTGAAACTGAAGTGAATTGACAACTTTTTCATAATTTGGTGTGAAATTAAATAACAACAAAAAATTTTATTTTTTTTTTGGCTTATATTGCGTGGTAAAATTAATTTAATATTTTACCATTTCCAAAAACAATTTTGTATTTGTGAATTTCCACAGTCCATATTCATACATTACTAAAATTCTGCTGCATAGTTTAACTTTTGTTTTTGAGCGCAGCTTGTAATTGTTGGAATTTATTCAACAATTATTTACATTTATCCTTATTAGGACTTAAAATAGTTTGAAAATAGTTAGATTTTTTATATTTGGTAATTTTTTCCGGGTTTTCTAAAAAATATTTCTCAAAACTTCAATATGGCTGGTGGTAAAAAGCATCAAAATGATCCTGAAACAGAAAATTTAGAAAAACTGTTACAGAGAAAAGCCAAAGTGATTGAAAATATCGAAAGAATCAAAAAGTCTATTCTTGAAAAGACTATTTCTTTCAATCCCTTCGAGATCGGTTGTCGATTGGATATTTTAAAAGACTATATTACCCAAGCTATGGAGTTTCAGTCTGAAATAGACATTCTTGATCCGTCAAATAATGATAGGTCTGAACTTGAAGATTTATGTGTAACTACGAAGTCTCTATTACTGAGTCTTCAGGCTAAGAACAGAAGACCAAGTTTCCAAGAAACTTCTTTCATGCAACTGCATCATTCTAGGCTTCCAAACATGAGACTCCCAAAATTCAGCGGAAAATATTCCGAGTTCAAAAACTTTATGAGTCTGTTTGAAAATCTAGTTTACAATGATCCTACATTGACGGATATTGAAAAGTTCAACCTTTTGATATCATGCTTAACTGATGAGGCTTTAGGCACAGTTAAAGCTTTCCAAGTAACTGAGGATAATTACCCCAAGGCATTAGCGAGTTTAAAGAAAGTTTATGATAATGATTGTTTAATCTTTATGAAAAATATTTCAAAACTTTTTGATCTTCCCGAGATTAGTAAACCTTCGGCTCCAGCCTTGAGAAGCATGATAGATACAGTTTCCGCCATTTATGATTCTTTATTATCAATTGGCGATGATAAAAAAATTTCAAATGCATTTTTGATACATTTAGTGATGTCGAAAGTTGATCCAGTCACTAAGTCCAAATGGGAAGAACAGCTTGACTTCGAAAGGCTCCCATTGTGGTCTGACTGCGAGGCCATGTTAAATAAAAGGTATCAGCACATTTTTGCTGATGAATCGTCGGGTGCTAAGCCCAAAAATACTAAAAACAATAATAATAATAATAATTATAATGGAAATAACAATAATAAAAATAATGAATATGGGCCTAGAAAAAATAATAAAACATCATTAACTGTAACAAAATCTAAACAATCCGCCGAGAAGTGTCTGTTTTGCAAATCTGCTGACCATAATGTTTACAACTGTTCATTCTTTACTACATTGCCGGTTATTCAGAGATTTGATTTTATCAAATCTGCGCCTGCATATATAAATTGTTTGAAAAAAGGTTACACCGTAGCCAGATGTACTGCTCAAAAGTGCCGAGTTTGCGGCGGAGCACATAACCAGCTTTTGCATCGGTATAGTTCTGATTCTCAGAGTGCAAATACTAATGTTTCGACAACTTCTTCTGGAGGCTACATGTCTCAAATGCCGTCAACTTCACATGCTTCAGTGAATCACTCGGCATCTGACCAAAATGTTATTCTTGCTACTGCTGTGGTAAAAGTCAGATGCAGTTCTGGCGATTATATATTAGCCAGAGCATTATTAGATTCCGGTTCGCAAACAAATTTAATTACCGAGGAACTAACTCAAAGGCTGAGAATAAAGCGCAAAGGAGGCAATTCAGTTCCTAAGTCTAATATAGAGATCTCCGTTATGTCAAGGGTAAATTCGACCCAATTCATTTCAAAGTTTTGGGTAATGAGTTCAATTACGAACTTCTAACCTGATCAAAGGATCTGCACTAGTAATTGGAATATTCCGAAAAATATCGAACTGGCAGATCCTGAATTTTACAAACCACAAAACGTTGATCTATTAATCGGTGGTGAAATGTTCTTTGAACTTTTGTGTGTTGGACAAATTAAGTTCAACCCAAGCCTTCCAGTCCTTCAAAAAACGTCATTAGGCTGGATCGTAGCTGGCAAGTACAATCAGACTACAAACTCAAGTTCAAAAGTTTGTAATCGTAGCAACATAATAGAAAACAAGGAAGCTATTGATTCAATTGTTCATAAATTCTGGGAACTGGAAGAAGTTTCCAACGAACAAGCTCAGATGTACACCGAGGAACAACAAAAATGTGAGGAACATTTTAAAAATTCGGTACGACGTTTAACGTCAGGACGTTTCGAAGTCTCACTTCCTTTCAAGTCGGATCCAAATTTGTTAGGATCGTCTTATAATGAAATACGAAGAATGTATCATGAGTTTATGAGAGAGTATGCCGATTTAGGTCATATGGTAGAAACACAAAATATAATTCCAGATGTTTTCCGACCAATGCTTACTGAGATATTTTCTATATTTCAGCCAATTTATGCTTGTCCTGGTTGTTGGTGATACGATATTTTGTTGATTCCATATATAGACAATAGTGGGTGAATGATCTGAGGATAATTCTAGTGATGTTTAAGCTTTAATAATTTCTCTTGAACTACCCTTAAACACGCCAAAATCAATAACATCCGGTATTTTTTGTCGATCAGTAGGCCAATAGGTGGGTTGGCCACTCGAGATCACATTGAGACGCATTTTTGAAATTGTGTCGAACAAAACACGACCTTTTGGTGTTATTAGTCGTGATCCCCAAAATCTATGTTTAGCGTTGTAGTCGCCTGATGCTATGAAACAGGGACCTAGTGATTTAAAGAAGTCGCTATACTGACTCTCTGATACTTGAAATGTGGGAGGCGAATAATTTGAAGAAATAACTAAGTTTTGATGAAATTCTTCAAGGCAGATATTTGTTGCTTGAAGGTAATCCTTACAAAAATCGCACAGTAAAAAATGTTTGATGCGGGCCTTTTTAAGTATTGCTGAACCACCACATGCTCTGCCACGGGGGTCTATGGAGTCATATAAAATATAGCCATTGATTTTAAAAAAGCTATTTCTTGTTAAATGTGTTTCTGCAATCAGCATGACATAAATTTGTTGGTTCATGAGGAAGTATTCGAGTTCATTTTTATGTTGGCGTAAGCCGTTTGCGTTCCAGAAACATATTTTTAAACAGTTTATGGTTTGCTAAGTACTGCCTGCAATATCATGGATTGCATTTTTAACATTTCTTGCGTCATATTACCCATAGAGCTCATAAAAGTGTTTAGCGACTGTACTAATGTCTCAATGGTTCCTTCCAGACGACTATAGTTAACCGAAGGTGTTTGGTCTTTAGGTTCGGGGTGCAAAAGTTGGTTCCGGTTAACTGACGATGGCGCTTTATAAACTTGGTTGTTTTTTAGCATGTCAGCATATGAAATAAGTTGGGTGGTTGGTTGGGCTAGCTGAGGGTAATGGTCATTTGGTCGATATTGTTTCTGCTTAGGGCATTATTTGATTTTTGAGACGTCTTCCTTACAACAGAATAAACAGGACATCCTCTGTAGTTGGCAGTGTGGTTTCCACCGCAATTGCTACATTTTTTAACCTTCGTGTCATCCCTTACTTACTTATCGCATTGAGCGGAACAATGCAGCTCACCACACACAACGCAACAGAAGGCAGCTTACAGTAAGCCCTAGTATGACTATATTCTTGACAGTTTAGGCACTGGACGGGTCCTGATCGTTTATATGGTTCCTCTACTCTGATTTTGCGGTGCAATAGATACCTTAGATTGTATATAAGGTGCGTTTCGTTTTTTTAAATCTTAAATCGGCAGGTTCCAGTTCAACTCGAAATAGCGGTTGGAGGACAGGTTCTCGATTTCCGAGATTATCTACACTTTTTATTTTAAAAAATCTACACTTTTTATTTTGAAGTCCAGCTCTTATTTCAGCTGGATCAACGTATGCATCTACGCCTTTAATCACTACCTGTAGACCTTTGCTACTCTTCATCTGATAGGTATAAAAATTTTGTTTGCAGCTTTCAAACTCGTTTACAGTTTTTCGGTAACTGCTTTCATCAATAAATTGTATTTTTGTCTCATCAATGTTACCACGCCTAATGGGAATTACATAAAAATAATTCTCTCCTATCAGTGAAATCAGTTTATTTATTAACTCATTTGAATTTTTCTCCCTTAAATATATTGGCGGTGGTTTGAACGACTTGAGTGCCGTTTTAGGTTCACTCGTTTCGCTATCTAAGATAGCGATTTTGGGAGCTTATTCCGTCCTTTTCTTTATGTACTTTCGACATTAGTGCTAACTGCGAAGATTTAGGGCTTGGACCTCTTTTCATTACAGTCACGTATCTATCCATACCCAATTGAGTCTTGGGTTTTTGGGCACTTTCCGTTATTGTTTTGGTCGTACTCTGTTCAGAAGGTAACGATGAATTATTTACTCTTATTTTATTGCCACGTGTGCGGTAAATTCGCGCAGCATTTAAAAACAAATCAGTTTTTTTGTATTTGTTTATTTCGCTGTTTTCATCAGCATTTATGATAACATAAGCATTTCTACTGCTTACGTTCGCACTTTTATTAAGAATGTTTAAATTTGACTGACTCATAAATGAGCCCTCGCACTGTACTTTTGGTTTGTCTTGTTATTCAACTAATAACGCCGTTGTAAAGAATAGAAAAAAAAAATACAACAACTTTGTTATTCTGAATAAAACAGGTTTTATTGTTTTTGTTTGTTTGCTTATTTTAAATTCACTTTCTAACTTTTGTTTGTATTATACGTTTATTGTGAGCTTAAAAAAAACACGTCAGTTTTATTAGACGAATAACTAGCCAATGAAAAATATCTGATATCATTTCATTACTTAAGATGAATCTGCCTGATGTGTTTGCCTTGATAGTGGAATATAGCGTTCGATCGAAAATTCATTGTGAAATAAGGAGTCGCCAGTCCCCCAGGCTAGTATATTGGGGCCATTTTTATACTTTGTATACTTCAAACATGCCAACTAGTAAACGAGTTCACACATAGATATTTGCTGAAGGCACAGCTTTTTAAGCATTCACGAAAGTTCCGAAGTAGCATCAAGATATTTACAAGACCACGTATTAAATTTAGAAAAATGGTTGAAAAATGGAGAATGGAGTTGTATGAACAAAACTGGAGTCATATAACTTTCACACAGTGCACTATAAGAAATTTTACCCCTTTTTTAGACAAAATTAATTACAACTAAATGGCAGGACCAATTTGAAGGATTTTTTTTGACATGACTTTTAGAAGACTATTAAGAGGGAGGGATGAATCCTTAAAGTTTTGCATACACTAAAAAAAACGTTAGTAAATTTAAATAAAAAAAATTAACTAAGAATTAGTCCCAGAGGAGTGCCCAGGGTTATAGGTTTCCGTATCCAAGATTTTTTAGATCTTTGATAGATTCTCTGGTGTTCTAAAATGTTTTTTTTACAATTTTTTTTTTCGAGTGTACTCTAACTTTTAAAGATAGCAGTAGAAATTTAGTAACAAATAAAGTTATGTTTTAAAAGGATTTTATTCAAAAATTTGATTCTCAAGTTCCAATTCATCAACTACATTTAAAAAATGCCACAATGTTCAGAATGACATAACTCTCAATTGTCAATGCTTGTAATTTCAGAAAATTTTGAATCATTAGTACCTCCATAGCCACCAGTCTTAGGCTTATCAATGTTCAAACCCATTTCATCCCAAAATAACTGTTGGATGTTAGCCTTTCTTTTTGCAACTAACGCTTTGTCAGTTATATTTCTTATTTGCCACTTTTTAATCTCAATTTTATAACCTGCACTCACAACAAATTCAAAAAAACGGATCCAGCAATGCAGTGGACTTATCCCATACTTTTAGTTCTCTTCTTTAGGTTTAAATTTTTGGTTTTGGAAATCTGTTGGGCTCATAAAATCCTTTGGTGTAGCACCGCATAAAGAGCACGACTGACTCGATTTAGTTTCAGTCAAAATATTTAATACTTTGGCATCAATTAAAATTAACGCACAAAGTTTTTTTCCACCAAGCCTTACTTCAAAAGCACTTAGGGAATTTATTTATTCTTCTATATTTTCTTTTTTTTATAATTTCTTTAGTCTCCTTTGTGTATTCTAATTTTAATGGTCGTCAAAATCTAATAGTTTGTAGTGTACGATTGATCCATAAAAAATTTCCGGGCGCTTCTATTAAACGCAAAGGTATAATTGTTGTGGCCAAAAGAGAGCAGTCACAATTTTGAGAAAAATAGCGGCTCTTTTGTCATATTCGTTGTGTTGCTCTTGCCACTGAATTTAACATGCAGTGGTCACCTGGAAAAATGGGTTTTTTAAAAAATTTTGCAGATATCCGCAGTTGAAATTTATTAAATCCGGAATGAAATTGAAAATCCTGGAGAAATATTATAGTTTTATGTCTAGTATGTTCTAGCATTTTTTTGGAAGTCTAAATAAAACTCCTATTCATAATTCTATAAGTTCATCTTAAGGTCAATTTAATTTTTCAAATTTAATCGATCTAATAGATGAGTTTACCAACATTTCACTATATATCATGAAAGTACTCACCTTCGACATTATTTTCCATTATTTAGTTTTTGCAAATTATAAATTATTATGAAAACTTTTATTACAAACTATCACAAAATTCACTGCACTCAATCGTTTTTTGATAACTAATTTACAAATTGCAAGCAAAACATGTGATAAAGTAACAGTCGATCAATTCTTTCGAAAAATTTAAACAGAGCTGTTTACTTTGTTATTGTTTTTTTATATTAAAGCACAAAAAAAAAAATACAAGTAACAAAAATTTGGATTTTAACTTTTGGCCAAAAAAATGGGTAATATTTCCTATAGTGCAGTGTAGGAAATCGTGGTCCCTTATTCGCAGAAATAACCAAACTATACCTCAGCTTTTAAACATGAAATATCTCGGCATACATGACCGGCGCGTTACTTGGAAAAATCACATAGAATCAAAGTGAACAAAAATTTAGTTAATAGCCGTGCAACTAAAGTGGCTTACTGACAAAAACTCTACTTTCGCCTTGGATTGCAAGCTTTTATTATACAAGTCAATTCAAAAAACAATTTGGTGTTATGGCATTCAATTATGGGGCACTGGCTCAGTTAGCAATGTGGAAAAAATACAAAGGAGCCGGAATAAGATACTAACTACGATTACATCTGCTGTTTGGTATATAAAAAACTCGAACATCCACAAAGATCTAAACATGTCATCAGTTAAAGCAGAAATAGCGAAACCTGCAGTAACGTATTTAATACCACTTGTAAGGTTAAGGTGGTTGGTAGCTGTGTCGAGAACCTGTATGGCTAGTTAGTTGTTAAAGAGGACTAGTCGCTAAAAGCTTCCCTAGGCCACGGTGGAACAGCATGCGCCAGGGATACTTGGTCCAGAGGGTGCTTGACTTTTAGTATACTAACTCTTGACAACGGTCGACCTCCAGTTTCAATGTAGACTACCCACGCATAAGGATCTCTGTATCGGTGGACTTTATAATCTCCATGAATGACCTGGGAATCCGAAAGGGATAAGCCAGGAAGCCTCGCAAGAGGCGAAAAGGTTAGACCCTCAGGAAACTCCGGTCTCAACTGGCCTAAGGAAGAATTTAGAAGGGATGGACAGGAACGTCTCGCAAGAGGTGAACAGGTGAATCTCTAAGGGCTCTCCCCTGGCGTTGAACCGAGATATTTCGATAGGGATGTACAAGGACGTCTCATTAGAGGTGGAGGTTAATCCTTTGGGAGTTCAGGTTGTCACTGGCCAATGGGGGTTATTGAATGAGAATGACATAGAAGACTCACAAGGGGTGGACGGGTCAATCTGTGAAGATGCTCCTGGAGCTATGGAGGTCAAAATCAATAAGACTCCGCTCTACGTCTTGAGGTGTTCTTGAGGTGACTTGTGCTAATCCTTGGTGATACGATCCAATATATAGATGATAGTGGGTGAATGATCCGAGAATAATACAAGTGACGCTTCAACTTGGAATACCCTTAATCACACCAAAATCAATAACATCAGTTATTTTTACCGATCAGTAGGCCATTAGGTGGGTTGTCTACTTTATATCATATTCAGACGCATTTTTGAAATTGTGTAAAACAAAACACGACCTGAACACATTGGTTTGTTTCAACAACAATTGGTTTATTTAGTTGATTTACACTTTTAATTTTTCGATTTTTTAACAAGGGTTACTAGTTGCTCGCACTGCTTGAAGATCAAATATATAATATAAAAATACCCGGCTACTTAAAAGCGCGAAAACTTCGGCTTTTTTCAGAAGTTGCCATTGAAAGAAATTTTAGGGATTTTCCAATAAATCAGTGTGAGCAACTTTACACGTATTCTTCTTACGAATAGTAAGCCGCTGATGTCTTAACATTAGATAAATTAAGGTAAGTAAATAAAGGTAAGTAAATTAAGGTAAGTAAATAAAGGTAAGTAAATTCAGGCAAATAAATTCAGGTAAATACATTCAGGTAAGTGTTAAGTTTTTGGTAAGTAAACAATGGTAAGTATAATTAATTATTAGGTTTAGAATTCAGGTATCTTACAATTGTTTACCTTAATACAAGTTCAATATAATATAGTAAAAAAAAAAAAAAATTAAATATAAATGAAAATATATAAAAGAAAATTATGTCCAACTTATCTTGGACATGCCGCCGGCCTTGGCGCTAGGCAATAGATGCAGTCTTCTCGTTGGCGCACAGTACTTGTGCTAATGATTTGATGGCCTCGGCGATGATGTTGGTTGTTGATGACACTGGAATTGACTGATGTTGTTGTTGTTGTTGTGATGAATTGGTCGTCTCTTGTTTCTTGTGTGGAGATGACCCTTTTGTAGACTTTTTCTTTGGCTTTGCACGTGGAGCAGCAGGATGCAAAAGGGTGTGGTGATACTTGTCACATTTCCTGCAGGTATCCGTTGAAGCGCATGCCCTTAGGTCGTGACTGCGCGCAAGGCAGTTTTCGCAATAACGATACCTCTCTACCACTTGTTCCCTCTTCTTTACCGTCATATTAAGGAATTTACGGCAGAACCTCAGGCCGTGATTAGTCGTGCATAAAGCGCATTTGTACACTTCAGGATCTCGACGTCTATACTGTTTGGTGTGAATTTCGCGGGGACGAGTGTTAGTGAGCCTGCGATTTGGTCTAATAGTAACAAAAAAACAAATATTAGAAAAAGTTAATTTTAATTGCAGCTAAAAAAGCATATATCCTGCGTAAAGGAGAAGAAAGGAAAATGAGAAAATTGGTTTGTGGTATTAATTGTATTTTGATGGAATATTAATTTTTAAAAAAGGGAAGATAGCACAGCTTGACTATCGGCCGGGTTATTACTCCAGAGGCGCTACGTACGTCGGCAGTGCGTACCTTTCCATCTGAACCGGGATATGTTTTTTCTACCCGACCCAATCGCCATTCTTGAGGTGGTAGTAAATCATCTTTTATCACCACGAGATCCCCAACCTGAACATTGGGAGCAGAGTCCCTCCACTTGTAGCGCTTGTGTAAAGATTTAAGGTAATCTTCTTTCCATCTGATAGAAAACTGATGATGGATAGCCTTTAGCTTTTCCCATCTGTTTATTAAGGACATATCCTGACAGCCTAATTCAGGGAAAGCCATTATGGGAGATCCTCTTATGAAGTGTCCGGGAGTAAGTGCTGTCAAATCTGATGGGTCTTCTGACAGCGCGGAGATTGGTCGAGAATTAAGTACTCCTTCTATTCTTGCTAAGAGAGTGGCAAATTCTTCAAAATTGAATTTTTGGGTACCTGCTATTCTTTTGAAATGAAATTTAAAGCTCTTAACGGCGGCTTCCCATAAGCCGCCCATATGTGGTGCATGCGGAGGTATAAATTTCCACTCAAATCCGTGCGTTATATATTTTTGAGCTATGTCTTGGGCTGAGGTTTTTATAAACTTGGCGAATTCACGTTCTAGTGATCGACTGGCACCTAAGAAGTTCCTGCCATTATCAGTTGTTACCCTTTGGGGGAGCCCCCGCCTCCCAACAAAGCGAGCGAATGCGGCTTGGAAGGCATTTGAGGTTAAATCAGAGCAGGCTTCTAAGTGAATTGCCTTTGTGCTGAAGCAAACGAAGACACTTACGTACCCCTTTATAGTGCTTGACTTTCGTAAGGGTGATGTTTTAAGTTCAAAGGGGCCAGCAAAGTCGATTCCGGTTACGTGAAATGGTGGTGATAAATTACATCTTTCTGAGGGTAAGGGTGCCATTATTTGCGAGCATGACTGCTGTTTGTGAACTATACACACTTTGCAGTTGCGTATTATAGATTTGACTCTCGGCTTGAGTCTAAAAATATAAAACTCTGATTGTACCATTCTACACATCTGGGTACATTCCGCATGAGCGAGAAATTCGTGCAAATAAGTGAGATATAAATGACAGAACCGCGAATTGCCAGGTAATATAATGGGATAGCGTTCATCATATGGTAGATACGATTGAGATAACCTGCCATTAACACGCAGAACTAAATCCGAACCAAGAAATGGATTTAAGTTCTTTAAAGAGCACTTATTTGGTAGCGTTTGCGTGTTACATAATATATTGTACTCTTCTTTATAGAAAGTTTTTTGAGCGAGACAAATGAGACGTTTTTTAACAAATTTCATTTCGTTTTGGGATAAGTTGTCATGAGAAATGTTTACGACATTTGACCTTGAGTTTTTTAAGCATTTGTTGAAAAATCGAAAAATATAACATACAACACGTAGGGCTCTGCTGTATGACGAGAATTTACACAGAACTTCATTCTCTTGAACTTCTGCGTGTAGAGCTTGAGTTTCATTTTCAGGATTTTGAACAGCTTTAAGTGGGTTTCGTTTTGGCCATTCTGAGCGAGGTTTATTTAACCATGAAGGTCCATGCCACCAAAGATGGTTATGAACAAGATCTTCAGGTCTGCAGCCCCGTGTTCCTAAGTCAGCTGGGTTATCATGGGTTGGGACATGTCGCCATATTGCGTCAGACACTAAACTGTGGATTTGAGCAGTTCGATTCGCCACATAGGTTTCCCATGAAGAGGGTGGTTTTGAGAGCCAACCTAACACTATGGAGGAATCGGTCCACAGATTTATTTCGCTTACATCGAGATTTATAGAAGTAACGACATACTTCACAAGTTTTGCTAGTAAAGCTGCTCCATTGAGCTCCAAACGAGGTAGACAAACTGTTTGTATTGGGGCAACCTTACTTTTCGCAACTAGTAAATTTGTAAACGTGTTGTGAGAATTAGTTTGACATCGAATGTATAATGTGGCACAGTATGCCGATTTCGATGCGTCTGAGAACCCATGAATTTGAATTGTGTCCGAAGGGGTGTATTGAATCCAGCGTGGAATAGAAATCGTCTCAATGTGAGAGAGATCTTCTACGAGAGAGTTCCATTTGTGTAAGGATTCTGATGAAATGTTTTCATCCCAGTCTAACCCTTCTAACCACAGTTGCTGCATGAGAATCTTTGCTCGGATGACTATAGGTGCCAGCCATCCAGCGGGATCAAATAGTTTTGCGACAGATGAGAGAATACGTCGCTTTGTTATTTTTTCAGATTGTTCAATTGGAGAAAAATTGTATGTAAAAGAGTCAGAGATCGCATTCCACTTTATACCAAGAGTTTTGACATCGCTTGAGTCTTGGAAACGAAGGAAGTCTAAATCATAAAGATCTTCCTTTGATACATGAGCGAGCAATTGTGGATTATTTGCTGTAATCTTTTTTAATGGGAATCCAGCTGATTTTAACATTTCTATGAGTTGTGTTTGAGCAGACAGAGTTTCTTCTATTGAATAGCCACCAGTAAGTACATCATCGACATAGGTTTCTGTGCGCAGAATAGAAGCTGCTTTAGGGAATATAGATTCGGAATCCGTTGCCAGTTGCAAAAGGGTCCGAATCGCGAGATATGGGGCACAGTTAACGCCGAATGTTACTGTTTTTAACTCGTAATCTTTTATGGGGCCATCTTCTTGGGGTTGGAACAAAATTCGCTGAAAAGGCCTATCAGCTGGATGTACCAATATTTGACGATACATTTTTTGGATATCGCCACTAAACACATACCGATACTTTCTCCAATTGATTACAATCGATATTAAATCATTTTGTAGAGTGGGGCCCGTATGTAGAATGTCATTGAGCGAGAATTGTGATTTTGACTTTCTAGACGCATTAAAAACAACTCTTACTTTAGTCGTTTTATGCTCTGGGCGAACGACTGCGTGGTGTGGTAAGTAGTACGAGCTATATTTACCATGAGAAATTACTTCATTTGATGAAGTTTCTTTCATGTGGTCAAGAGTTAAGTATTCGTTAAGAACTTCCTGATATTGAGCTTTGAGATCAGGGTTTTTTATTAAATTTCTTTCCATGCTCGAGTATTGGGCTAAGGCAATATAACGGGATGATCCAAGAAAGACCTTTTCTGGATATTCTGCCTTAAATGGAAGTTTAACCATATACCTGCCATTTTTGTTACGAGTAGTTGTTTGGGTATATAGTTTTTCACAAAAATTATCTTCTTCTGATTTCGGTCGAGTAGTAGGAATTTCTTCCTGTTCCCAAAACTGTTTTAAAACATTGCTGAGTTCTACAGTTTCAGATACGTAAACAGAAGTTGTGAAAGTCTGAATAGATTGGGTTTTTATAGGACCACTGAGAACCCATCCAAAAATGGTATTGTATGCTGACGTTTGACCACATATATTTTTCTTTATTCCTTCAATATTTAGGAAATGTTCGCAATCGTTTCCAAGAATTAGATCTATTTGGGATGCTTTATTAAATGTTGGGTCAGCTAAATCTAATTCTGCGAGTTGAGCTGAGAATGGGATTTCGAGATTGAAAGCAGGAAGTCGTTTTGTTACTTTGGGTAGAACAATAGCTTTAATAGGAACGCGTAAATTACACCTTTTTGCATACAGAATGAATTCACACTCCTTTTTTGCGTATTGTTTTTGACCTCCAATACCTACAATTTCGAAATGTGAGTTTTTATAGGGCAGTTGAAGACGAGTTCTAATTCTTTCTGTTAAAAATGTTCTCTGGGAACCGGGATCAATCAGAGCACGAACAGTAAAAAGTTCACCTCTATGCTCAATTTGAGTTATAGCAGTGCGCAATAAAACGTTTTCATTGCTAGTAGAGCAATAGCCTTGAATTTGCCTAGAGGTAGATGGGAGCTCTTCTTGATTTTTATCTTCAACTGTTTGAGTGACATTTGTGGACGATTTTTTAACAAATTTGTTTGGTTCGTTTAACCTTTCTTTATAACGAGAATTGTTCAAAGTGCGAGCTGAGTTTTGAGGAGTTTGTCTCATATGTAATAGTGTGTGATGATTTTTCTTACAATGCAAACATGTGTGTTTGCTAGTACAGTTTGATTTAAGATGGGATGCGGCTAAGCAGTTATTGCAGAATTTGTTTTTGAAAACGTAATCAACTCTTTGTTGCACGCTGAAGGCCCGGAATTTGGGACATGCTCTTAAAGAGTGATTTTCACTGCATAGCTTACAAGAATGTGGGTTTAAATTTTCATGAGACACGTATGTTTGAATATTGGCATGGGGTTGTTTTGTAAGTGTATAACATCCCTTTGAAGTTTTTATGCTTGTGAGACGTTCTACCGCTTCGAATCTATCAACGAGGAACTGAGACATCTGGGTCCACTTTGGAAGCTCTCGAGGAGAAGTGAGAGATTGTTCCCAAAGTGAAAGAGTAACTTCTGGCAATTTTGTGGAGATTAAGCGAATGAGTATTGGGTCCCAGCTATCTACTTGAATACCAAGTGTTATTAGAGTAGCTAAGGAATCATTCACAGATGATTGAATTCTTCGGATCGATTCGCTATCTTCACTGGTTGCTGCCGGGATATCAAAGAGCATTTTAATTTGATTGTCAACCAGAACTCGTTTATTTTCATATCGGGTTTTTAAAGCATTCCATGCCAAATCAAAGTTTTCATGAGAAAGAGGATATCTTTTTACGATATCTCCAGCTTCGCCTCGAGTTTTGTTACGCAGGTGGTATAACTTTGTAACGGGTGTGAGCTTCGTGTGATTAATATAGACTGCCGTGAACATGTCGCGAAATGAGGGCCACTGTTCATAACTACCTTTAAACACTTCAGTGTCACATGGAGGAAGTTTTATGCAATCTGAGTTATCTTGTACGAAATTTTGGGGGGAAATTTGATTCTGCATAGAATATCGGGATGTCGATTGACCTGTGGGGTACTGAGCGGTTTCCAATCGAAAAGTCTTCATTAATTCTAGCATATGGGAAGTGCAGAGATAATAAGAATCTGTACATTCTTCAAATACTCTTGTTATGCTGTTTTTGATTTCAGGAGTGATAAATTTGTCCTTTGACAACATAACTGCTTCATAGGAAGCGTCTACCCTACCCCATCTTGTTTCCAAGTCTTTTAGTTTAACCTCAATAAGCGACTCGTTGAGATTATCACTTGGAGCCTTTTCAAATCTTTCGCAAAAGTTGAGCAAGCGATCGCTATCAAAATCAAATTGCTCTTTTAGAGCGGCGCTGGAATCATCTTGGGATTTAGAGGTCATCTTATATGGTTATGAGTAAATATTCCTTGAAACTACTGTTCAATTTTATGGAAATATGGAGCTATAGGGCTAGGTTTGCTATCTATTTTCTAAGGGCAAGTATAGAGTAAGGGGCTATAAACTATAGCGATAGATACGAAACCTAGATTTGAAACAATTTAATATAATTTAGGGGCTAAATAATGTAGCACTAAATGTAATTTTTGAGAATTTAGTGAACAAAGAAAATATCTGGGAGCAACGTGTAAACCTTAAGAATTTATAACTATAATAAATTAGCAAAAAGGTATAAAAAATCCAAGAAAATTTTTGAATTTTAATATGTGAGAATTGAAATTTATTTCAATGTAATTTAAATTTATTTCAATTTAATTTAATTTCAATTTATTTTAATTATTTGAAATTACCAATAAATTATTTTCCCTACTTTGGGATTAAGTGTAGGTTGGTAACACCTTTTGTTAAAAATATACGATGGTGACACTGTTTGATATTTATCACAACAGGTGTGGGAGAGTGATTTTTTTTTTTTATTTTTTTTTTAATTGTAAAATTTTACGAGAACACAAAATGAAGAAAAACCAGAGAAATTAATTTTTATCAGAGTAAATATTCATAAAAATCGAAAACAATATAAAATTAGTATATATTTTTGCTATTTAATGTCAAAAAAAAAACTGAAAAGTATATTTTCTGTTTTTAAGTATTTTGAATGTGTAGAACTTCCCGTCTCTGTTTTAGCAATACATTTTTCTCTTTCTCTTTGTATTATTGAAAAAATTTGTGCTTTTATTTTAACTTTTTGGGAAGAAATGTTAAATTGCACTACACTACTTCTTTTGTTGGTTATAATTTTCCACAATTTAATATAAATTCTCTGATTTTTTTTTTTTTTTTTATTAAATTTATTTTTCCTTTTGGGGGTTGAAAATTATGAGAACATTTGCTTTTTCGATTTTTAAGAGGACTGTATTATTTACAAATTAAAGAGAAGTTATTCAGATAAATATAATAAGAGCACAAAGAGAACACAATTATTTTTTGAACAAAACTAATGAGGGGAAGTGGGATATTTAATTAAAAAAAAAATTTTAAGAGATTGCGAACTTAATGCACTTTTGTATTATTGAACTTGCACTTTTGTACTTCTGTACAATTTTCCAAATTTTATTTATTTTATTGGGTTGTTTGTTTTAGATATTAAAATAAAATACCTGTATGTATATATGGATATGGGTAAAACCGAATAAAAAGTAAGAGAATTTTTTTTTTTTTTTTTTTCCTTTTTTCTTGTTTGTTCTTCTTTTTTGTTTGTATTGATGTATGTATGTATGTTGTTTAACTTTAATATAATATTATGCACATATATACAAATGTAAGAGGGGAACAATTTCTCCTGTGAAAATTTTTTCACTTATTTATATGTTTTAAATTTTCAACATGTGAATATATATGTACATATGTATATACATCGAAATTTTGTAGTATATTATGTACCTTTTTTTAACGGTTTTTTATATTGTTAGTGGGTAAATAAAATTTCGTTTTTTCACGTATGTTTTACACCGTTTTTTAATACTTGATTAAATAAATATTCACATAAACAGATGGATGTTTGTTTACTCACTTTGCATTAACTTCAAACTGAATTTTACCTCATTATTTTTGCTTCTTTGGTGGTGGTTTTTGTATATTGCTCACTTTATGGAAAGTTAAGAGTATACTTTCTGCAGCTTTTGTTTCTTGCCGGCTTCGATTAGGACCATGAACACATTGGTTTGTTTCAACAACAATTGGTTTATTTAGTTGATTTACACTTTTAATTTTTCGATTTTTTAACAAGGGTTACTAGTTGCTCGCACTGCTTGAAGATCAAATATATAATATAAAAATACCCGGCTACTTAAAAGCGCGAAAACTTCGGCTTTTTTCAGAAGTTGCCATTGAAAGAAATTTTAGGGATTTTCCAATAAATCAGTGTGAGCAACTTTACACGTATTCTTCTTACGAATAGTAAGCCGCTGATGTCTTAACATTAGATAAATTAAGGTAAGTAAATAAAGGTAAGTAAATTAAGGTAAGTAAATAAAGGTAAGTAAATTCAGGCAAATAAATTCAGGTAAATACATTCAGGTAAGTGTTAAGTTTTTGGTAAGTAAACAATGGTAAGTATAATTAATTATTAGGTTTAGAATTCAGGTATCTTACAATTGTTTACCTTAATACAAGTTCAATATAATATAGTAAAAAAAAAAAAAAAATTAAATATAAATGAAAATATATAAAAGAAAATTATGTCCAACTTATCTTGGACACGACCTTTTGGAGTTATTAGGCGTGATCCCCAAAACGTATGTTTAGCAATGCAGTCGCCTGTTGCTCTGAAACAGGGACCTAGTAACCTACGAATCTCGTAATAAAAGAAAGAATGCCCACTGACCATCATATTAATGTGTAGAATATAACTCAGATGCACATCAAGCATAACGCGCAAATTTAAAAAGGAGCGGATTAATTTTTAAGGCTGTCCTCCATATAATAAATCTATATCAATAAGGAGGCCCCAAACAAAATTTTATATATGTTTGCATTTATTTGTGATTGGTGCCACATATAAAACTGTCAATATCGTGTATTTCAGATATTTTTGCAGACATTTAGCAGAGCATTTATTAATAAGGATAAAAATGTTTAACCGAGTCGTCTCTCTTGCGAAAACTTTTTGTGTTAATATGTACAGATTTCACAAAGTACATTTCGTTTTTTGAAGTGAAAACTTCTTAACGTTGAGCACTTTTTGGTTGAAGAAAAAATATTGAACTCAAAAACTCAAAAGATTATGCACGATTTGGTTGAAGAATAATTATTGAACTCGCATCATCGTGACCATGGTCAACATAACGTTGGTTTTTATAGATAGGTCTGCTGGTTTCTATAGATAGATAGACTGAGTGACTGTGTGATTGATTGTCTGACTAACTAACGGTCTGACTGTTTGACGGTCGGACTATTTGACGGTCTGACTGTTTGACGGTAAGATTGTTTGTCGGTCTGACTCACTGTCTGACAGTCTAACTGTTTGACAAACTAACGGTCTGACTCACTGTTAGACGATCTGACGGTCTGATTGTCCGACGATCTGAGTGTATGACTGTTTGACGATCTGACGGTCTTACTCACTATCTGACGGTCTTACTCAATATCTGACGGTCTGACAGCCTGACTATTTGACTATCTGACGGTCTAAATATTTGACGGTCTGACTATCTGACTATTTGACGGTCTGACTGATTATTTGGCTGACTGTCTGAAGGACTGTGTGACGATCTGACAGTCTAACGAACTGTCTGATGGTCTCATTGACAGTCTGCTGATTTGTCTGATTGACGGTCTGACTATCAGATGGTCCGTCTGACTGTTCTGTCTATCGGTATTCTTGCCATTCAGTTTGTCTTTATGCAAACAAATTAAAGCTATTGGCACAATGATAATTTTAACACACAACCGTTAGCAACATTGCAATGTTTTAGTTTGAATAAAAAAAAACTAAACGAAATGCATACAAGCTATAAACGACAATGAAGACAAAGCAAAAGACATAGCAAGAACTAAACTAGCAAACGACAAGATTTAAAAGAAAAATGAAAAACAACCCAAGAGAAAAATTTATTCTTACGGTCTACAATAAAACGAAAACATTTTTACGCCAAAACAAAAATATAATTATTTTACAAGCAGATAAAGGCAATAAAACTGTAGCCTTGAAAATAAATACAGAAGCAAAATGGAAGCATTATTAGAAGATAAAAATACTTACCGTAATCTAAGAACAGACCCAACGACAAACCTTCAAAAAGAAAACAACAAGATTATCCTGTACCTACACAAAAATCAATATATAGACGGATGGCTCAAAAAACAATTATTTTGCTCAGCTGGTACAGCTCCATTAATATGTGGATTACCTAAAATACATAAACCTGAAACTCCACTTAGACCCATAATTTCTTCAGTACAAGTTCCGTGCTATCACTTATCAAAGCATGTAGGAAAAATTTAAAAAAATATCATATCTGACGACTACAATATAAAAAATTCAAATAGGCTTAAGGAACAACTTACCAACATAAGAATAGATGAAAGAGAAATACTAATCTCACTAGACGTAATATCTCTATTTACAAATATTCCTATCAACAAAGCCATAAATATTATAATGGAAAAATGGAACGTCATTAAAAATCACACAAAAATTCCTAAATCTATGTTCCTGAAAATTCTTCGTTTTTGTATATGTGACAATAATTATTTTATGTATAGCAACAAAATCTACAAACAAATCTGTGGTATGCCAATGGGCAACCCGCTTTCCCCAACCATCGCGGACATTATACTGGACAATCTTAAGGACGAAATTCTTCTTGAATTAAAATTTAAGAATATACACATAAAATACATAACTAAATATCTAGACGACATATTAGCAATAGTAAACGCTGATGAAAACGATATAATACTGGAAACTTTAAATAAATATCACCCGAAAACACAATTTACCATGGAAATTGAAAGCAACAACTCAATTGCATATTTGGACACAAAAATATACAAGCAAAATAATAAAATAATATTTGACTGGTATGCAAAAAGCACAGCATCAGGCCGAATTATTAATTTTAATTTAACACAACCAAAAAGCCAAATAATAAATACAGCGAAGAATTATATACATAGAATACTGAATATTAACGATGAACAATTTCAAGAACACAACATCCAACTCATTAAAACAACATTTAGAGAAAACAGCTTCCCAATTAAACTGATTAGTGCATTAATAGATGAAGTTTTCAAAAAGATAAAATATCAGAAGATAAACACCAACCCTGACATCACGAATGATAAACGTTATTACAGTGTACGTTACATCCCTGGCTTAACGGACAACAAAAATATGAGAAACACTATAATAAACAAGAACATAAACTTTGCATACAAACCAAGCACAATGGCCCATAATCATAGTCAACAATAAAGTACACTTTAAGAAATAAAAAGTTTACTTTTGTTAAAACTAACAATTTTGTTAACTATAGACAAGTAAAAGTATACTTTTAACGCATATTTTAAAATTAAAACAAGCTGAAGTTCTTTTTAACCAATTTAGCATCACTCTAAATCACACAGATGATTGCCGCATAGCAAAAACTAAAAAAAACAAAAACAAGTAATATTTAGAAAAATTGTTAATTGTGTTTTTTTATTTTATAAAAAAAGAGTATTTCCATTTCCTGTATTTCCATTTCCTTAATTTTAGTTATTGTTTTATTTAATTTTACAATATATGTAAATAATAAAAAACAATAAGTAAACAAATTTTTGCGGCCTTTTTTCTGTTTTTTCTTTTTTGTTTAGAGATGCCATCTGCTTGTATTTTATTGTGGATTGTACGAAAACATTTCTTGCTTTTGATGTCCATTTAAAGTTGATTTAAGTTAAGATATGCTTTAATTTTGACTATAGTTGCCAACTCACTTAAAGCAGTTCTTTAATTTGAAGTTGTTTTTAAAAAGAACCGACTTTAGTGTCTGACTATGATTATGGGCCAATGTTTTCAAAAATAATAACTCCTATTGACAAACAACAACAAAACAATATTGTTTATGAGATAAAATGTAAAGGGAGTGATAACAACAACTGCAATTTAATTTGCATTGGCACAACAAAACGCACTTTAGAAACAAGGATGAAAGAACATAAGAATGACATAGAAAAACATAAACAATCAACAGCGTTGGCGCAACATATACTAGAAACAGGTCATTCAGCTGATTTTGAAACAGTAACAATTTTAGATAGAGAAAATGTGGAAAAGAAAAGGTACACTATTGAGAGCCTAAGAATACAAGAAAAGAAAGAGTATACAATGAACCTGGAAGGAAGATACGGACAACATAAACACTTGTTATATAGTTGCCATAAAATAAACTGTGATATAAATTTAAGTTTTGTTTTTATATGTTCAATTTTTAATTTAATATTAAATGTATTTTGTTAAATGTAATATGTTAAATTACGTTTTAATGTAACTAATGATATTGTTTTTACTGTAAGTAAGTTTGTTATATCTAATGTAAGAGTGGTTTGATTGGACTGTTTTGTTTTTCTTAATTAAATAGATTCCCCTTGATAAAGTCAACAAGAAATTGACGAAACGTCGGGAAAATGTAATTAAACTATTGTTTTATTTACATTAAAGAAGTTAGGCTGGACTATCTTATAAAGAAATAACGAAGATTAATTAATACTAGGCAATAAACAAACAAGATGAACGAAACATGTTTTGATTCTCTCTGATACAGATTTTGTGCTGATTCACTCAACTGTAACACATATTTTTACAAAGCAGTTTATGCGTGTTAGTGTAATGATTTAATATGATTCAAAAACAAATGAACTAATGCAGGTCTCTAGTATTTACTTTACTACTCGTTTACTGCGTCACCAACGCAAATATATGTATGTATATATATATTTATACATACATGCATATACTTAGATACCTATAAATGTATATGTATATTTTCAGAACAAGTTTGTAATAAGCGGACATTTAAAAAAAAAAACAAAACTTGTAGAGCCGCAAACTGTAGTAAAACTGTTAACTGCAATACTAAAAAGATTATTATCAATATTTGTATTTAATTATTCTGTGAAAACTTAAATGATCCTTTTGCTTTGTATTTCCTAAAAAAATCACTTCTATTGGCAGTCGTAACGACTGCCCTGCAATTATTTTTATTAGGGTACGATTCAATCCAACTAGGTAAGTCTACTTGGAGTAATGTATAGGATATCTAACTTATCAAGTAGTATTTAGTAATCAATTATACCAAATGCTTTACTAATATTTGTTTGCAAATCATTTAATTGTTATGATTAAGCATTTTCATTCTGTAATATTATAGTGTTATATTAAGATTTAAAAATTTGGTCATGTATTATCAAAAAGCTTATAAATAATTCCGAAGAGATTGTTCTTTCTATGTGACTTTTTCCAGATTTAAAAAAAGAAATGATATGCGAACTTTTTTTATGACTGGGAATAAATCATAATAAATAAATTAGAGTTTCCTGCTTTAATGAAGTTTAATTTTTCAAAACACACAAGTTATTCGCAACTTTACAAGAATTACTTAGACTGAAATTTTTTGGCTGTTATCGTAAAATTAAGTATATTCATAATCGTACGTCAAGTACGTCATCAAAAACTTGAGTTACCTCGCTACAGTAAGTAGTTCAATGTTTTTTTTTTCGTTTTAGGATGGAATAAACAGATGGACTATCACAATGTAAATGTGACAATTTTAAACAGAATGAAAAGTAGGTGTGATGCGTTGAGAGTGTATGTGTATGTAAACACCATCGTGATTAATTGTGTACAATAAATAATACTTGAATGCAAATAAGTGCACTTGTGTATATGTATATCAACACGAGAGTTAAGAAAGGTCTAAGAACAGTAAATATTTTGATTTGATACACAAGTTTCTATTTATATGTATATGTGAGTTGTATACGTACGTATGGATGCGTATGTATGCATGTGTTTACATTATATGCTTGTGGATGCAAGTACGTTCGTTATAGAGCAACTTACCAATTACAGTTAAGTAGACTAACAACACTAAAGGCGGATGTGATGAAACTTGACACTCATACGGACCCTCATCACGTTCATTGGCGTATTGGATTAAAAGTTTCCAATCGTTTGGTTCTTCAAACTCTAACGAGTATCTGGAATCACCGCTATATGTATGACGACCGAATGTAATAAGTGCCAATTCGTCGCCTTTTCGACGCATCCATGATACCTTTTTGTTGATTTATTTATTGTAGTAGTTGTTGTGTATTAAGTTCGTTATTGGAAGAAAGCAAAATGAAAAGATATTATTAGTATTAGAAAAACAAACAAACGAGCAACTGAATAAATTGTTCAGAATTGAGTATATGATGAAAGGAAAAATAACAAGAAATTACTAGATGTGAAATTCTTATTGGTTAGTAAATATGTACGTGCTTGTGCCCGCAGTTTTACTGATTTCAGTATGAACAAAACCGCCAAACAAAACCAGAGCAAAGCATGTGGTAAAATTGTGGGTGCGGAAGATTTAAAAAACAATCTAAAGTAAACTAAACAAAAATTACAGTAGGCATTTAAATGTTTCTATTTTATTTATATACATTTATCAGATGTGGGATTTTGTTAAATGGAGAAAATGGAGAAGCACGTTGGGATTAAGATGTATAAGTTTTACATCACATGTTAATATGTTAGCGAACTGTGAAGCTTTTAAACTCCACGGTTAAGCTAGTTTCCGCAAATGGTTGTCCCATGAAAGCACTGGTTGAGAAAGATCCAACACCCTGGTGGAACGGAGAACTTGAACCCATGAAAAAGGATACAAGAGAGAAATTTAATCGGTACATGAGAGAGAGATTCAAACTCATGGGGCGATTACAAGGAAAATAAAAAAGAGCTGAAGAAAACGACACGTCTTCGGAAACGAGGTACGAGGCTGGCTGGATGCACTATAACAGTGGGATATAAATACCTTGATCGAAAGAATTAGGGAAATATTTATAGCCTGTCTAGCAACGAGATATACCCCGATAGTTTGGATAGAAACTAATTTTGTTTTTCTTCCTAAACCGGCTAAAAGAGACTATATCGAAACTAACTACTTCAGGCCAGTAAACCTTACATCTTTTCTATTAAAGGCAATGGTGAGGGTGGTGTTTGACTTCGTTAATAACCCCACGCTGACGGATAGGCCCTTGAGTAGATACCAACGCTGCATTGTCCGTAGTAATGGATGTTGAAGGTGCCTTTGACAAATTCTCTTTCACAAAAATCAGGGATGCTCTTACTGAACGTGGGGCTTAACTTATTTTTAAAATATGGATCAATGCCGCTGGTCAACGGCTACGATGTCAGCTTTGCGTATGATGAGCGCTGCAATTTGGTTATAAAAGAAATGACGCAGGTGAACGTGTATTCCAAAATAGTGCTAGAATGTGTTTTAAAACTTAACAGATGTGCCTCGGTTAATCAGGTAACATTGATGTTGGTTAAGGAACATAGGAACAGTTGGGAATGAAGCAACAGTCTAACTAGCAAAAGCGGGATCTGCTATGAATTTGGGTGGACCAGAACCCAAAAAAACGATGGGTAATGGCATAATGCGACCTAAGGTCCTACAATGGGCGAACTAATTAAAACTGGAAAGCTAAAGGTAGGCCAATAGGTGTAGAAAGGCTGGAATGGTGCTCAAAGAGCCCAAGCAAGGGCAGGAAGGCCAGCAAGGTGCCGACAGTTATCAGGCAACAGTCTGAAATCACTAAAGTCAATCGTAAAGACACGTGACCTAATAAGAATAAGGTTGTCATAGTTAAATCTGCTTGCTTATAATCATTGAGAGTAGAAGGGGGACGAAAAGGGTCCCATTAAGGAAGCGGTCTACTTCGATACTCCCCCACATTAATAATAGTAGCTGATGATCATTGTGACATATAAAAAACAAAAAGATTTTTGTCTCTTCTTTTTTTGTGTTATTTGTTCTTCAAAACTATTCATTATATCTTTGAATTGAACTAACAATAAGAGTTTACATCTTTAAATTTTGGTTTTGCTGGGCGAACAATTTATTTTCATGGTCTCCTTTTAATGTCTATAAAATTTGCACACACTCACGTTTTGGTGATACTGGCTTAATAGTAAGATTAAGAACAAAGAAAGAAAACATTTAATTTTTTTTAATATTCTCTCTTAAAAAACCTAAAACGTTTCTTAACTTAACCGAATGAATACCATCGAAATTTAAAACACTCTGAACACAGAAAGCAAAACTAGCACGAGTTTAAAAACGTAAAAAGTTTGTTTTAGCACCTAAAGCCAAAACAGAAATGAAATTAATGAATAGATTGACCTAAAAAACAAAATGCTGACGAACAAAAATTTGATAATATAGAAGAACTGAAACGTAGGTACGTCAACAAAAATCCGTTATAGAGAATCAAATGAGAACAAGAGCCAACTTACACCATGACATTTTTCATGAAACTGGTTGCATGCAATTTTAGTTTGTTGGCAAGAGGTGTAGAGAAGCAAGCAGGCTAAACAAAATGGCATAGCTTGAATTTTGAGGGCATTTTTTGACACTTGCTTTGTGCAATTTTCGTTCGTTCAGAGTTGATTTTAAAAAATGAAATTGTTTGGATCAATTATGTATACATTTCGGTATGATGTTAATAATTTCTTGTAAAATTTCGTAACTTGCTTGTTTTATTTTTATTTATTTTGTACTTCAGTACGAGTGCATATATTTTTTTTTTCAAATAACGCATAAACAATAAAAATTACGAATATGAAATCAAAAGAAAATGTCAAAAACAAAATCAAGCCGATTGCATGAAAAAATTCATCGTAAAAATGTGCCATGAAATTCGCTGCAACTTTAAAAGAGACATGAAAAAAATGGCATGAAAAAATGGCATCGTATAAATTCGGTCCAAGTTTAACACAAAAGACACAAATAAGTGCAGGAAAATCTACGGTTATAAAGGAAGAACAAAAAAAAAAGGACAACATGTCGGAGGTACTTATGAACAGAGCACCAGTAAAAGGTCTGGTTTGTTATTTTTTACAAATTTTTAAGAGAAATTCTGGTGTAAAAATATGGGTCAAACAGATGTGTTTGGCAACAAAATGTTAATTATTTTTTCAGGATGTGAATTTTTGATACACCAGAAAGCACTTTTTTTCTCGAAAATTCTCTTTCAATTAAAATATTAAATAATTAAAACAATCCACTGAACATCCTATTAGATTTTATTTCAACTTGTTTTTGCTTTTGTATTTGATTTTGTTCAGATGTATAATTATTTAAATGCAAAAATGTTCTTGTTCGTCCACCTTTTTATACTTTAACAATCATATCAACTTAAGTAAAAAACGCATTTTTTATATATGAAAAACAATTGTTTAAATATGTAATGCCACTAAATATTAAGATATTTGTACATCAATCTCTAATAACACCAATTAACTAAACCCAATTTGGTTCAATGTCTCACCTCCGTATATGGAAAATCGAGAGCCTTTGAGAAAAAAGATCACCCAACAGCAATTTATATGTATCTGCGAAGAAGATATATACAAAACCTCAATAGCCAAGGTTTTATCCAAAACGGAACTGTAATTCCTATAGTCTACTGAATATATAAACGACCCACTGAAAAAGCAAATATTTGCAATCAAATGATTATAAAGAATACAAGATTTGACACAAGCCTGTACTTGAAAAAAAAATATGTTTCCAAAAAAGAATATAAAGAAGTACTCGTGGCTAACCTAAATTATATCTACAAATTCTTTATCTTATAATTTTTATAATAATATTTTTTTTATTAAATATGAAACAAATTTTTATCTACTTTTTCTTTGCATAATATATTTTGAATTTGCACCCATTCTTATCTATATGCATAAAGCTCAAAATGCGTTTGGTTCTTGGTCTGTCGGAAAGTTATAGCGAACTACTCCAGTGGAACGATCTTCCTGAAATTTTCACAGTTTGTTACCAGTGGGTAACATAGGGATTTTTTTTTTAATATTTCAAGTGCCCACCGTCAAAACTTAAGCTGAGCTACTACTCTGCTATGCTCATGCCAAATCGGCCTACCCCTTTACGAATGGCTGAGTTATTTCCAAAATACTTTGATTCTGCCCCACTGTGCAATGTATTTATTATAGATTGAAACATATCCAAATCCGAATAATAAGGAGGTATAATATTGGGTTTCTTGGCCGAATACCAGAGAGATGACTCACAAATTATTACAATCAATCATAGATCATAATTTTTTTGTCTATCACGGTGTGGACATAATTAAGAATATTTTTTTAGTCTTAAGATATGAGCACATCTTGCTAGTTCATATAAATTGAATATAAAATAAAAAATGTGACACAAAAAAAAAACATTCTCTTGTATCGTTATAGTACGTACGTGATCAACAGAATATAAAAAAATTCATTTTAATATAATCTTAATTATGTGGCTTAATAATTATTTGCAGCTTCCTCTGCTCACAAAATATGACGCGACTAAAATATTAAGTCGAAAAATTTTTCTTCATTATTATCAACGATTGTCAATTCAAATTAATATTTTTAAAAACAAATACAAGGGAATAAAATGCTATTTTTAGCTGAACGGGCTTTTAAAATCATTAATGATGTAAATGAGTCGTTTACGTAATTTTATCAAAAGTATCGGTATTCATAATAATTTTCTCAGCTTTCTGTTCCATTTTTTAGAAAAATATTTAATTTTTTCTTTATTTACAATTAGTTTTAGAGCGAGTCTAGTCAGGGCACTCCCTCTTGTTTAAACACATACACTTTCGAACAGATGATTAGATCCACTTAAATTTTTGTTCTTAAAAGGTCATATTTTTTGCCGACAGCTAAAGTTGTGCTATATGGTGTTCCGATAGAGAGGTGTTATTCACGAATATGTGTTTATTTATTGAACTGTAGGAGGCATAGTGTCAAGATTTAAAAACAGTAATTAAAACTTTGTTCGCTATATAAACAAGTATAAAAAAATAAACCTAAAAATTAAAGGGTGTTCCGATAGTGGTGTGATTTGAATGTATAAGAACTAAGTTTTGAACCATAATATGTAGACTCTTGAAATTTTCACAGAAGGTGTTCCGAAAGTGAGGTGTTATTTGCCTTTAAGTCTTTATTTCTTGAGCTATAGGAGGCAACCACTTAAAATTTGCAGACAGTAAATAACACTATGTTCGCTTTATAAACAAGTATATAAAATTAAACCTTAAAATTAAAGGGTGTTTCGAGAGTGACGTGCTTTGCGTGTATATGGCCTAAATTTTGAGCGATAATAAGTAGACTCTTGAAGTTTTTACAGGAGGCTTATTACTATGGAAACTATAACAAATCATAAAAACTAAAGGGTGTTCCGACAGTGATGTGATTCTCATGTATAACGTCTTATTTCTTGAACCGTAATAGGTAGATTCTTAAAATTTTGTACAGGAGATATGTTGCCGAAAATGACATGTTTTTCACGTATAGTGACTTATTTTTTTAATCGTAATAGGTAAACTCTTGATATATTAATAGAAAAAGAATTTCCTTGGCCGTTATAATAAATAACAAAATTATAGGATGTTCCGACAAAGACATGATTTTTACTTAAATAGCCTTATGTTTTGAACCGTATTAGGTAGACTCTTGAATTATTTACAGTAGATGTTGTACTTCGGCTGCTGTAACAATTGCTAATTACTCAAGGGTGATCCATCAGTGACATGTTTTTCACGTATATTACCTTATTTTTTGAACCGCAATAGGTAGGCCTGATATTTTTATAGAAAGTGTATTACCATGGCCGTTATAACAACAATTCCTAAAATTTAAAGGGTGTTCCAATAGCGATGCAATTTTCGCGAATATGACTTTTGTTTTAAAAATAAAGCCCCATAAGACATGAATAAATTAACAACTTGAATTTATAAAGGCCTACTAAACACAGTACGGAACCCTACATGTGTGAGACTAACTCGCACTTGAATGATTTAGTAATATTTTTGCAATTATTCGCATGTAATTTACATAATAAAATATTAGTTTAAGAAAAATATTACTTCCTAATAAATATTGATGATAATGAGCGGGGAAAGTATTTTAAACACAGCGGAAAGAGTTAAAATGTTTAGAATTCGAATCGATATTCCTTTTGCTTCATAGCTCAGGAATTTGGGCGCAGTCACAAAACCTTACTTAGATACTTGAAATATATTAAAAACTATATAGAACTGCAATAAAAGGAGTTCAACAGCTCTCCTTCCAAGCGAAAAGAGAAACATCTTGAGGATTGTGTAAAGGTCTTATCTTTCAGCGCTAATAATCGCTAATAATCATATCAATTAGTAATCACGGCAACGTTAAAAGAAGCCATTACAAGCTTTGATTTCAAGCTGAAATTAAATAATAAAATGAGTTAAGAAAATAGATTACAATTTGCGGGAGGGCTTATGATATGAGACATTAAAGTAAGAGGTCATGTTAATAATTGAGGTAATGCGGTTTTTATTTACGATAACAAATTATTTTGAATTGCCCAGATAGCTATAATTAATATTTTCACTATACGAGAAAAGAGCAGGACACTATAAATAGCCATTACATCAGAATGGGTGGAGTTATGATCTGGTTGCTACAACATATTGCGCTCTTCTTTATATTAAATTATAAAATAATTCATTTTTGTTAAAATTAGTTTAATGTATCTAATCATATACATACATAAACGAAAAAAATTTTAAATCTATAGTCTCTTTCTGCAAAAAAAACTGTTAAAACAGTATTAAAAAAAAATCATGATACCAGACTTTGGGGATATCAACTATATATTGTAATTAATTACACATGCAATTAATCAATTACATGTAATTGTAATTGGAAATTTTCATTTAAAATTACATTAAAATTTTGTATTTGTAGGTTTTTTAATTACACTTTACATGTAATTTGTAATTAAAAAATACACTTACAATTACATTGGAAATTTTCAATTTACATGTAACTGTAATTAAAAAAAAAATCAATTACAATTGCATGTAATTGAAAATTTTAAATAATGAATACTTTTTTTGTAATTAGTGTCAAAAAATATTTAATTACAAAAATTATCAATTACATATAATTTGTAAAAAATAATAACAATCCTATTTGATTAAATAAATTGAATAAATAAATATTAAAAACAAAAACACAGTAAAACAAATAATATAACGAAAGTAAGGAAAAACTAAAAAAAATCTCATAATTTTGAATAACATGTAATGAAATATTAAACATTTCCCTGTATATTTACATAATATACCATAATTTGCAAAGTTATAGCAACGGTATTATTTATTTAAACAAAACCATTTTAGCAAAATTTTCATCTGTTAATCTTTGTCGCTTTGATGTTAAAATAATACTAGCGAACAAAAATAACCTTTTAACTGGTGATGAATTTGTTAAGGGAGTAGAAAAGCCAAAGCCTTTAGTATTGTAGGATAGTTTTTGAGGCAATTTAGAGATGCATTTAGATCACGCAATTAAAGCTGAAGTTCAAATGTTAAACTTTTTTCTTTTTCACAATCAGGTTTATTAATGTCTACGGAATAAAAAATGAAAAAATGTATAAATGACCGCAAAATTTTCAAAAGTTTGTAAGCGATAATTACCTTCATCAAGGTGTTCACCGTAATCGAAGATGGATGCAGTTTCGTGTTGCTTGTGTGAATAATACTGTTGGTCATGCCACGCCAGAGATTCATACTTAAGATAAACTTGAAAATTTTAGGAATATAATTGAATTTCGTTCAATTCGAAGTAATGATTGCTGCCTAATTACAATTACTTGTAATTAGTAATTGAACTTTTTCATGTAATGTAATTGAAAATTTCCAATTACCAGTTACAAATAAGTGTAATTGATTTTAGTCCCTGATTTCAATTACAATTACTTGTAATTAGAAATTTAAAATTACCCATTACCTGTAATTGTAATTGAATCCCCCATGTCTGCATGATATAATAATTAAAATAAAATTTAAGTGGTTTTAATCATCTTATCGAGAGTGTATTTATTAAATTAGATAAGTTCCAAATATGCGACATAACATTATCATGCACTACATTACACTAAACGTAATTTTAACTTAAGGCCCATTATAATAAACAGCCAATAGCTAAAGTTGAGATTTCACAGGGGAGATAAATAGTTTTTCGTTATTATAAGTATACTTTAAGCTAGAAGTGAGTGATAAGGAATAACATATTGCGTTTAACTTTTAACGTTAGATATAAGAGTTTGACGTTGCCATTTATAATAATAGGCCTAAATATCTTAAAAGATTAAATAAAATATTGGTCTATTACGACCGTAACATTACTACTCTTAATATATTATTAGTTTATGTCAGAAGAAACTTAAAAGTTTTGTATTTTATTTAATAAATCTGAGTGCGTTTTACAAACGAAGCTATAATACTACACTACAACACGCTATAAACCAATGCATGTGCTTTACTTATGTGTTTCTTATGACAAAAGATGTCATAGTGAGAGCGAAGCTTGATGCGAGTTCGTACTACAAAGCACGTTGTGTAAAGGTTTGCTTGTTTATTTTTAATACGTTTTTTTTTTTCATTTCTGTTCGCGTAGATGGATAGATTTTACCAAAATTTTGTGAGGAGCTATCTTAGCATCCTTTTTTTCCGCAAAAATATATGATTTTCAAAATAAAGTGGAAAAAAGTAGTGAAAAAACGCAATTTCCGGTTTAAAGGTACTGAAATTTTCGGTTAAAAACTTGAAAAACTATTGCGCAATATCAGCCGCCAATTGAATAAAATTTGTATTTGATTTGTATTTTTATTTTGTGGAATTACATTGTTGTCTTACAATTGGTGTGGAATACTTTCAAAGCAAAATCGAGTAAAATATTGTTAGGACGCACACGACTTGGCGGGCACAGCTAGTTTAAAATATAATCGAAAGTGTCTAAATTGTGGAACTCGCTAATTTCCGATCGTCTTCTATTTATTCGATGTATTTATTTCTTCTTTACAAAAAATCTATTAAAAGTATTAATTGACATGAAAAGCTCCATTAAAAAACACTGAATATTATTATAAAAGAAAAAATCGCTTAGCTCAATATAGCCTTCGCTATAACATCTTGTAGCATTGATATAGCACAAACCATTATCGCTTCTAGCTTCGCTTGTATCACGCACTCTGACAATTCTTTTAAATAAATTTAAAAAATTTTACGGAAACAGTTATTTAAGTTATTTTCAATATTTTTATCTATTCTTTGTTGTTTGCTAAAGGTAACAACAGGTGAAGGAAATACGTTTTCTCGTTACTCTCAAAAAAGTTTGAACTAGTACATAATATTTTCTTGAACTAATTTCAAATTAACTTAAAAATAATAATTTTGACTTTAATTAAGGAAATCATACTTGTCTAAAGTATATATTATAGGATTGTATTTAATTATTCTTACGTAAATTAAGTACAGTATTACTTAAGCTTTTATACATTGTCATACACACACTAAAAAATTAGTAATAGTAAAGATTTTTTACATTAAAATAAGAAATTTTAATTTTGTATGATATTTTTTTTAAGAAGAATTCTTTGATATAGAGAAAATGAAATATGTATATTACACACATTTCTACAATTTAAGAAATTTTAATTTTAAATAAGCAATATTTCGAAAAGAAAACTAAACAAACTTTGTGTTTTTCAAAATAGTTTAGTATTCCATGTTGGAGCTAACAAAAAAATTGAAAGAAGAATAAAATAAACTTTTTGAAAGCGAAATAGTTACTATGGTTTTTTGTTTTGTTTAGAAATTTAGATTTGGCTTTCTTTCTAGACTGATTGAACTTCTCATTTAGTCTATTAAGTTTTAAGCAAAAGCATCTGAGTTTTTATTCAGAAAAATTGGGAAAAATCCACTGATGAGCTAGTTGAGCACTAGAGAAATAGCTATCTGGATATGCTTTCGCCATAGTAATCAATTTCGATTATTATATTTTTTGGAAATAAATATTTTATTTTGCACTCATAAAATATTTATTTAATAAATTTTCAAGGGAATCATGCGTGACTAAAACTAAATTATGTATATAACACGATTCCAAATATAATTTTTTTTTGTATAATTTTCATTGTTATTAAAAATCAAAACGTTGACGATACAATAAAATAAAAACTTTAAAATGGTTTAAAAAATAATTATAGTGTAAAAAACTTTATTATTTGTGTGAACTAAAGAAAGAAATCATTCTTTCTTACAATTAAATTTAACAAGAAAGAAACAACGATTTTTGAATATGTTTTTGTTGTAAATATAATGAAGTGAATATTTTATTTTTTTTTATAAATGAAAAAAATAATGTTTTAGACATCGTGGGTCACGGCACTTTTAAAAATTCACATACATATGGCACTTGATCAACAAGAGGGTATTAACTGAAAATTTTTAAATTTTCACTTTCTGCAAACAAATCAACCAACAAAATCAACATCCATCTACCATAGAAATTTTAACGTATTCGTCACTCTTTCATCTTGAAATCCGCATATGAGACCATTTTCGTGATGGTGTCTTGAGTACTTTTGTATCAACAAAAAGTTATCGTTTTTATTTGGCAATAATTTTCAAAAAATTAAAAAAAAACAGTGGAAATATATAAATATAAATTATCTTAAAATGTAATCACAAACAGTTTTACCTCTACTGAAAATTTAAAAATTTTGCGTTAATACCCTCTTGTTGATCAAGTGCGACATGTGAATGTTTAAAAGTGTCGAGGGCTTACATTAAGTTTTGTGTCGTCGTGTATTTATAAATATAGGTCCATATACATCATTATGTTGTTTTAGTAAACATACCCAAGGTACTAACTAATCCAAAATGTGGGACTATTTTATGCGATATTTTTAATTTGAGTTAATATGTTTATAAATTAACTATAACAAAACATTATATTTCTATTGTTTTTACAAGTTTAATAAATAATACAGTTGAAGAAAATAATACAGTGAATAATGATGGAATGCCTTTAATTGGTTCTGTTTGCTGCAAGGTTTGGAAATTATATTAGGCCATTGAGTTATTGGTTTAAAACAAAGTACAATTGTTCTTAAAAATCTCCATTCATAATCATCTAGGTCTAAATATTATCCACTTATTTCAATAAGCCAAGGTAACAAATGTGACTGATAAATAAACGATAGCGATAGATAGATATAACATACTATAAATTTTATTGTACGTAATACATAAATAGTTCGACTAATAATAATTAAAATTTTCAAAATTAAAATGGTTTATTAAACCATTAAACCATATATATATGTATATAGAAAATCTAAGTACATCATGCAAATTTTTAAACATTTAAAAATATAAAACAAAATAAACGTTTAGGTCAATTATTTAAAATTGTGTGAAAACAGCCCCATTTTTCCGTAAATGAAATTGTATAATATTATTTTTAATTCGAAATTTGACCAAATAATTCATAACGTCCTTTATGCTTTAATCATTTTATTTATCAAACAAATACTGGCTGAAATACAATAGCCCAATTCACAATCTTGTGCAAATGGACTTGCATCGTAGCATTCGCAAAATTGTATTGGTTAATTTAACAACACACTGACAAAACCATTGTTTTCATTTGCTAGGCATTTACAAACTGACAGCTAGCTGACAATAATACAGGTAAAACTGTTAGAACAGCTGTTTAAATTTGCTTATCTGAAAATGTCAAACCTTGTGTAAAATTCTGTTCGCGCACTTAAAAATTAATAATAATTAAAAAATAAAATTTTTTATATTACTCACTGCATTTGCTGTACTTCATTCAAACCTTTATTTAACTTGCAATGTTTACTTAAAAAAAAAAAAGAAAAAATATACATATACGAGTATGTTTTTAAGTAAAACTTTTCAAATAAATGGAAATAAGTTCTCGTGGGCGGAAATTTGGTATGCGAAATAACCTAATGACAATAAAATAACATGATCAGCTGGATTTTATGCTGCCGCTAGGGCCATATGGAGCCTAATAAATTCCTGACTTGTTTAAAGTGCAATATCGGTTTAAGGGTTGTTAGATTTAGTACACAAGTACTGCACATTTATTTTGGTGTGTTTCCTATATCTGCAGGGTCCTACAGATTCCTTAGTGAAGGCGAAACGTACTCAGTCGTATATTGAAACCCACAATGTAAAGGGTCTTTAGAATAATGACAGTGTGCCTTGGTTATCTTTATATTATGGCTTTTACAGGTGCCCAACTAGAATAACTTTGAAAATTGAACTTACGCAATTTTAATCATGAACAAAATGAATTATTGGAGATTGATCTTTATAAATTTTAACTTTTTTTTATATTTCTATGTAAACTTGTTTTATTTTTTATTATAATCTTTAATTATTTTTAACAGACTTCAGAAAAAGAAGGAGGTTATCAATTCGTCTGAATGTTGATTTTTTTAACCGACTTCAAAAAAAGAAGGAGGTTATCATTTCGTCTGAATGTTGCTTTTTGTTATATTTGTGCCCGCAGAACTCAGTCATTTCTGAACCGATTTTAAAAATTTTTTCTTTATTAGAAAGGAAATGCTTACAGATTAGTCCCATTTTAAAAGAAGTTTAGATTTTTGAAAATTAAAGGGTGTCCCCATACAACATACTTGTTTTTTACGTGTATTATGAACTGTAAAGGGCACCCTTTAAAATTTAAAAAAACTGCTTATTACTATAGCTGCTAATAAAAGAAATTAATAAAAAAATAAACTTAAAAATTAAAGGGTGTCCCCATATGTGACGTCAATTTAAATATATGAACCATTTGAACCATTGTAGACAATCACTTGAAACAGAATGTCCAATATTTATAATCAGAAATTATATATTTATAATTAGAAGTTAAAGGGTGTCCCAATAGTTGATGTAATTTGATGTATATTGTAAAACTTTTGAACCGTAACAGAGAGACGGTTGAAATTTACAAAGAACCTGTGTATCTAAGTTCTTTATAACATCAAGTATATAAATTAAATTTGGAAACTAAAGGGTGTCCCCATAATTGATATAATTTTACCTATCTAGCCCTATCTTTTGATCCGTTATAGACAAAAACTTGAAAATTACACAGAATCTCTACTACTATGTCCCGTATAATAACATTTATAAATATTTAAAGTTATAAAGGGTGTCTCAATAGTTGATGTAAATTGATGCATATGGCCAAACTTTTGAACCGTTTTAGACAGACATTTGAAATTGACAAAGAATTTGTCCTTTAAAATTAGTGTTTAATTTAAAATTTTACATTAAAGGGTGTCCCCTAGGTGATATTGTTTAACCTATATGGCCATATCTTTGGAACCGTTACTTTTTATTGCTGTGTCAGGAATAATAAGTGTAAAAAAATAAAGGGTGTCCTCATATCTGAGGTAATTTGTCGTATATGGCTTTATCTGCTGAACCGTTATGGATAGACATTTGAATGTACAGAACGTATATTACTATGTTCGTTAGAGCAACAAGTATAAAAGTATTTGATTTGAGTACTATTTGTTACAGATTACTTCCTTTTAAATTTTTAGTTTAGAATTGATGCACATATATTTGTTTTGTAGTCGGTTTTTTTTTGCAAGAATTATTATAATGAATAATTTTTCATAGAAGTGTTTGAACAGCTCATTTTATTTACATTTTTCTTTTTATTTTGGTAAAATATTTTGACACAGTCGGGCAAAAATTGGTAGTTTAGGTTTGTTGAATTCGCCTTGCATATACATACCTGTATTATTATTCCATGATAAAAAATATGAAAATTAAAGTCAACAAAAAATATGAAAAATGAAATTCGAAAAACCAAAAAACATATAAAAATTTAAGAATTTAAAAATGATTCAGATGGACACAATAACATTTTATTTGATTTCTATTACTGGATTGTTTGGCTACGGATTTTATTTGTAATAATTCCGTGGCCTTTAGTATTTCTTGCACTAAAAATTCCAAAGAAATACTGTTGTCGTTAACTCTAATCTATTACCTGGGCTCTTTGATAATTCCGAGATTTGTTGTATCTCTAGTACAGTAGTTTTCAAGGTAAGACTGCTCTTGTTAACTGTTATTTAATACTAGATGACTGTTGATTTTGGGCATAATGCATCTTTTATAGTTTGATAATTCCGTGTCTTTTTGTGTTTGCAAACTTCGATGGAACACTGTTCCCTCTTCTTATACTGGACTACTGAAGAATTTTGAACAATGCACGATTGGCTTGTAATTGAATGAAATAAGTGTGTGAAATAAGTACCTTTGTTGACAATAACTTCTTTAGCAGTTTTATCTATTAAAAATTTACTTTTGTACTTTCCTTCAACGAAATTTTTATTGTAGTAAAAATTCCAATAGTAAATTGTTTGTTTTGAAAGAAGTGGTGCAAACTGAAATAAATAACCGTTCACAATTCATGGGAAATTTTTACAATTGCATACATTTGTAATCTCAAATGAACAAGATTTTGAATTGGGCTAATGTCGAACCGCGTGATAATATATTGCAAAAGTGGAAAGAACATTTACATTAAGAAGATCATATATCAGAGAACAACATATCTACATAGTTTATTAGAAATATTTGAAGACAGGCAACTTTTAGAGGAGGCATTTGGAACAGAGAAACAAGCCGTAAAAAAACTCGGCGGCGGCGGCTGAGCAAAAAATTGTCGGGGGTGGCTGTTAGTCGACTTAAGCTGACTATAAACCACTACAACCAAAAATTTTGTGCTGTTAAGGGGGGTACATGTAGTTTAAGTTTACTTAATAAATAAATTCAAATAAATTTTTTAAAACGGATGAAATAAATTTTCATTTGCTTTACAATATTATAATTTTACTGGCTCAACTTCGTTATAAGAGAAAAAATTAGAGAAGCTTATGTAAAACAAATTTACATAAAAAAATGTTTAATAACTTTTTACAAACCGAAAATATGTCTTATGAATATGGACCCTATAATGTATAAGTATTTGATAAATTAAAATTTAAAAAAATTATTAATAAATATAAACTTGTATGAAAAGTTGGGAACAAGTCTAGTTCCGTGCAGCATCACCAATAAAAAAAATTATGCAGGGTGATTTGAGAATTAAAAAATAATAAGAAAATGTAAAATACTTTTCATATGAACTTTTTATATGAAACTGTGATTGTGCACTACATTTTTGAACATATTAGGTCAATATGGGTATCATTTTAAAGCTTTTGGAAATATCCATCGAATCGTACTAAAATTTTAAAAAATTTAACCCATTAAGAACTGAATTATTTTTCGGCCGGGCGCAAGGATTTTCTCCTCTATGGTATAACCACCATAGGCTTCGCTTACTAAAATTTTCCTGCATAGACGGCGTTCGGCCGGGCGCAAGGATTTTCTCTTCTGTGGTATAACAAACACCGGCTTTGCTTACTAAAGTTTTTCTGCAGAACTGAATTATTTTTCGGCCGGGCTCAAGGATTTTCTCCTCTATGGTATAACCACCACCGGCTTTCGAAAAGCTTTAAAATGATACCCAAATTGACCTAATTTGTTAAAAAATGTAATGTACGATCACAGTTTTATATGAAAAGTTCAGAGGCTCATAACTCGTAAAATAAGGGCGAACGCCAATTTTTTTTCACATTTTCTTAATATTTTTTAATTCACTATCACCCTGTGAAAAATTTGTTTTATAAAACTTTTATAAATCAAAAATATTTTTATAACAGGTATATCTGTCTTACTAGTAGCTAACTTTTGACTAGTTGGTGTAAATAGTTTAATTCCTCAGATTCATAGTCAGAGGATATGGTTTCTAAAGAACTTTCTTTGGAAAAAGAACTTTTAATATTTTTTTGTACCATTTTCAACAAAAGTATTCAGTTATAATAATTTCTCTGAAAAAAGTGAAGAATTGTAACGTTGTAAATAATATTTTAATACCGCAAGTCTTAACAAATACATCTATGAGAGTAAGTTAAGGAATACAATTATATTAACTTGCAAGGTTGCCAATGTTTTTATAGGTTGAATTTACCATACAAATCCAATTCTATTAACTTAATAAATTTAAAAAAAGTTTTTAAAAAGTAAAGTTTTTATTCAGCTTTTTTAAAAATATAAATTTAAATTTTGTTAATTGTAGTACGACAAAACCAAGAAGAAAATAACCGGCTAAGATTTTTGACAGTTCTGTTTTTGGCGTTGATAAGTGCGGACGCGATTTATTTTTAGCTCGCATTAACAAAAAACAAAACATACATTGTGTGAATAATTTCAAACAAAAACAAAAAAACAAACCTGTTTTAATACAACAACAAAGTTGTCTGTAATTTTTTTTTCTTTATTTTTTACAACGGCATATTGAATTGCTACTTTAAAAATAAAACAAAAACAATAAGGGCTAATGAGCCTCTTTAATTTAAGCAAAAAAAATGTAGACAATATTGTATTAAATAAAGACAAAAAAACTGAAAATAATTTGTGTGTAAATTCTACGCCTGTTATACGTGCGCAATCTTGTTCGTCGCTTTTGCTAAGCGATGACAATAATATAACTACAAACCAGTCGCCTTCTGAACACAGTGTTACCAACAGTAATATGGATAGTGTTAAACCCAAGACGCAAGTGGGAATGGACAGATACATTACGGTATTAAAAAGAGGTCGAAGCCCTAAATCTTCGCAGCTTGCACCAATGTCTAAGGTACATAAAGACAAGGGCTCTAATGGAATAAATTCCCATAATCGTTTTGCTATCTTAGATAGTGAAACAAGTGAACATAAAACGGCAATTAAGTCGTTCAAACCACCTCCAGTTTATTTAAGGGAGAAAAATTCGAACGACTTAATAAAAAAGTTAATTACAATTATTGGCGAGAACTCATTTTATGTAATTCCCATCAAGCGTGGTAACATTGATGAGACAAAAATACAATTTATTGATGAAAGCAGTTATCGTAAAGCAGTAAACGAGTTCGAAAACTGCAAAAAGAACTTTTATACCTATCAGCTGAAGAGTAGTAAAGGTCTACAGGTAGTCATTAAAGGTGTAGATTCATACGTTGATCCAGCTGAAATAAGAGCCGGACTCCAAAAAGCGGGTTTTAAAATAAAAAGTGTAGATAATTTCCGTAATCTGGAACGTGTCCCCCAACCACTATTTGCGTTGAACTGGAACCTGGAGATATCAGATTGAAGAAAAACGAAACGCACCCCATTTACAATCTGAAATACCTGTTACACCGTAAAATAACTGTAGAGGAGCCGCATAAACGTTCAGGACCTGTCCAGTGTCTAAATTGTCAAGAATATGGTCATACTAGGGCTTACTGTAAGTTGCCTCCGGTTTGCGTTGTATGTGGCGAGCTACATTGTTCCGCCCAATGCGACAAAGCAAGGGATGACTCGAAAGTTAAAAAATGCAGCAATTGCGGTGGAAACCACACTGCTAACTACAGAGGCTGTCCAGTTTTTTCCATGGTAAGGAAAACCACTCAAAAATCAAATACTCCTGCTAAACACCCACAATATCGAGCAAATGCTCATTATCCTCAGTTAGCCCAACCAACAACACAACATGTTTCATACGCAGATATGGTTAAAACCAATCATACTGCAGTACATAAAGCGGCACCTACAACTAATTCTACTCCTAATTTGCAATCGCATCCTAAAGAACAAACACCATCTGGTAATTTCAATCGTCTCGAAGCAAGCATCGAGACATTAGTGCAGTCGATAAACAGTTTTATGAGCTCTATGAGCAGCATGATGCAAGAAATGGTTCGCATGCAATCTATGATGTTGCAGGCGGTACTTAACAAACCATGAACTGTTTAAAAATATGTTTCTGGAACGCAAACGGCTTACGCCAACACAAAAATGAACTCGAGTACTTCTTGAAGAACCAACAAATTGATGTCATGATGGTTTCAGAGGCTCATTTAACAACAAATAGCTTTTTTTAAAATCAATGGCTATATATTATATGACACTAAAGACCCCCGTGGCAGAGCATGTGGTGGTTCAGCAATACTAATAAGGGCTCGAATTAAACATCATTTACTGTGTGATTTTTGTGAGGACTACCTTCAAGCAACAAACATCTGTATTGAAGAATATCATCAAAACTTTGTTATTTCTTCGACTTATTCACCTCCTAGATTTCAAATATCAGAGAGTCAATATATCAACTTTTTCAAATCACTAGGTCCCTGTTTCATAGCATCAGGCGACTACAACGCTAAACATACGTTTTGGGGATCACGCCTAATAACTCCAAAAGGTCGTATTTTGTTTGATACAATTTCCAAAATGCGTCTGAATGTGATATCAAGTGGACAACCCACCTATTGGCCTACTGATCGACAAAAAATACCTGATGTTATTGATTTTGGTGTGACTAAAGGTATTTCGAGAGAAATGATTAAGGTTGAAGCGTCACTCGAATTATCCTCAGATCATTCACCCACTATTGTCTATATATGGAATCAGCAAAATATCGTGTCGCCAACAACTTGCACAAGCATTAATTGGTTGAAATATAGAAAGTATCTCAGTACTCATTGTTCGGAAAACATACCGCTAAGAACACCAGAAGATGTGGACCAGAGTCTAATTTATTTTGATCAAAACCTTAAATCAGCTGCCCAACATGCGACAGAAACCAGACAACCAGCTAGATACAATCAAATTTACTTTGTAGATGTCGAGCGGCTCTTGGCTGAAAAAAGAAAAATTAGAAGAGAGTGGCAAGCACACAGATCTCCTCAACTCATATCTAGACTTAAAGATTGCACGAAACGACTAAGACAGCTGCTAGAATCTCGAAGAGTAGCATCTCTGAAAAATTACTTGGAAGACCTCGATGCAACTGCTCAATCAGATTATTCATTATGGCGTGCATGTAGGAACCTTAAAAGACCGGTCGTACGTAGCCTCCCTTGCGAACTTCTTGTGGAGACTGGGCAAGGAATGATACCGAAAAAGGCAATTTGTTTGTTGGACATTTGAAGAAGGTTTTCACCCCAAATGTATGTACTGATATAGCTGAGTTACCATCAGTAGAGACTAGTGCCGTAGTAGCCCTAAGATTTGAATTTCGCGATATTGAAAGGGCAATAGCAGATTTAAACACCAAAAAAGCCCCTGGCGTTGATAAAACAAGTAACAAGATGTTAGTTGAGTTGCCCCGTATAGGTCGCAGAATTATTCTGTTTGTTTTTAATGCCATCTTACGTCTTGAGTACTTTCCCACAGAGTGGAAGGTCTCTTTGATAACTATGATTCCTAAACCAGGAAAAGACCACACAAAAGTAGAATCATACAGACCTATAAGCCTTTTATCAAACGTGTCAAAGTTATTTGAGAGAATATTAATAACTAAGCTGAATCCAATTCTTAGCGCGAAGCCGGAGTTCCCCAAGGAAGTATTTTGGGACCAATTTTATATTTACTGTACACATCAGATATGCCAATTAGCACCCTAGTGCATACATCAACTTTTGCAGATGACACAGCTTTTTTAAGTATTCATGAAAGTGCCCACTTGGGCTTCACAACTATTACAAGACCACATACTCAATTTGGAAAAATGGCTAGAAAAATGGAGAATAAAAGTGAATGAACAAAAATGCACTCACATAACTTTCACACTGCGCAGGGACTCATGCCCTCCTATTCGCATAAATAACCAAATGATACCACAGCTTTCAGACGTTAAGTACCTGGGTATACATCTTGACCGTCGCCTTACTTGGAAAAGCCACATTGATTTCAAGTTAACACAAATGAAACTAAAAGCAGTACAACTAAATTGGCTTATTGGCAGAAACTCCACCCTGAGCTTAGATTGTAAACTTCTACTGTACAAGTCGGTCCTCAAACCAATTTGGTGTTATGGGATTCAGTTATGGGACACTGCCTCAGCTAGCAATGTAGAAAAAATTCAAAGGCGCCAAAATAAGATTTTACGTATTATTACATCTGCTCCCTGGTATATAAAAAATTCGAACATCCACAAAGACCTAAACATGCCATCAGTTAAATCAGAAATAGCGGAACATGCAGTCACATATCTGAAGAGGCTTGAATCTCATCCAAACCCTTTGGCACGTAACATGCTGAATGAACCTGGTTACATTCGACTAAAAAGAAGAGATACTGCTTTTCTTGGCCGTACATTAGAGGGATGACCCGCAAATGATTTCGAAATCCGTGAAACAAACATTATTTTTGTCTAGCACTGGCTGGACTTAAAAAGAATATTTTATTTTAGACTTAAGATACGAGTAATTATTGTTAGTTCAAAAATTATTGAAGATACAATAAATAAATTATGAAAAAAAAAAAGATTTTTGAGTCGTGACAAGCCGCTCTATTCGGCGGCGGCTCGAATTTAAAAAAGAGACGGCGGCGGTCCTTAGCCGGCTATGAGCCGTTCGACTTGCTTCTCTGATTTGGATATAAAGCACTGTTCTAATACTTAATGTAAACAAAAGAAATGTAAAGCGAAAGGAATTAAATGTATAAAATTAGATATGTATGTATGTTTTATGTATGTTTTATGTTTTATTTATGTTTTTATTTTAAGTGATTATTATTCCATGTTAGCAATTTCATTACTTTATACATATATATATATGTACATATGTACCTACATACATACTTATGTATGTAAATATTTGTTGACCATCGGATTTAAAAATGTATTCTTATCTATAAATACATATGTATATGATTTTTTATAAATTAAGAAACATTATATTCAAAAAATATTTTTTATTTAAAGTTTAAGTGCCTTAGTTTTCTACTAAAAGTAAGTTAACCTAATATTTTTTAAGAGTTACCTACCATTCATTATTTGTTAGCAAACGTGATAGTCTTTTTATAATAAAATATAGCAACAATTAAGGCGAATTAATTTTACTACATGGCATTACGGCGAAGTTAATAATTTATTTAAATTATTTAAAAAAATATTGCAAGATTAAAACAAGTAAAAGTGCTATATTTGGCCATGCCGAATCTTCTATAGCCTTCACCACGGAGATTTTATTTTTACAGAAATGTACAGCATTATCCATATTGTTGACTATTTACATAAATTAAAATAAGTCGTATGAGAAAAAACTCATTATTTATTATTTATAAGGAAATAGAAGACAGCGGCGACGCAGCTAATAAATTCCGTCGGCTACAATTGTCGCCGTGTAGTCAGCTACTTAATGACATTGAAGACGACAGCTACATCGTAAACTCTGACATTGTTGTAGAAATACTTATTTTACTTTTATAAAATTAAATAATTTTTTTCAAAAAATTATAAATATTTCCTCCAAAACTTTTTCTTTGTATATGAATTTGTAATTTTCTTTTGTTGAATAAAATTGAAATTATTCTAAGTTGACGACAACCACAACGGTGGTCGTGTAGCCGTGTAGCTATACTGGCTTCAAAATAATCGTTTACCTATAAACGTGTGTATTTTATTTTTGATAGTTTGTAGTCAGTATTCTGATGTTGTCCATGTGTTTAATGCATTTAAGTTTTAAAACAGAGATCTCATCTATTTAAGAATTAAACGCATTTAAAAAACTGTGTTACTCTATATCAAAGGCCTCCAACCAAAAAAAGTGGTTAAAATGAAAATTCATTGGTTTGCTAAATATTTACCAAACCTACATTGTAGAAAGCTTCTATGCCCTTGATTTAAAATTTTTACATGTTTTGTTCTCTCTGTGAGATTGTGGTCGAGATTGTGTATGTGCTCACAGACCTTAGGGGTTTGCGTGGGGGCCCTTACTCTATATACATATGTATCTTAATATTAAAAATATGTTATGTTACAGTCATGATTTTCATTTATACAAAAATATTGAATTTTTTTATTTTTCGAAAATTGTTTGTAAAAATATTTTTTTTTAAATTTTTTGGAAAATTTTTTTTGAAAATGGTTTGTAAAGTTTGTAAAAATTTAATTTTATTTCCAAGAGAAGTGGAGAAAACTACTTATCGCTCCAGAAAAACCCTAACTTTAGCTATTGTCAAGTTATAATAATGGGCCAAAAACTATGTTCGCTGTAATAACAAGTATAAAAAATAAGACCAAAAAAAGGCTGTCCCGATAGTGGCGTGATTCCCATGTACATTAACTGCCAGTCCCACGATGTCGCTCGATGTCGATCGCTCGCACAAATACATTTAAAACAAAAACAAATTCAAACATTTTGTTTTTGTTTTTAATGTATTTGTCCTAACGATCGACATCGAGCGACATCGTGGGACAGGCAGTAAATACTAAATAATCATTACCTGCTTTTTAAATTAAATATTAAATAAATTAATATTGAATATGAAATGAAATAATATTAAAAACTAAACGGTTCTCCATAAAAGACTTGAAAAAAAGAAAATCATGTACTTTTTAAGGTGTGTATTAAACATGTAGGAATCTAAGTCGCACTTGACTGATTTATTTATCTATACATATAATAAAATAGTAACTCATTTCCTGTTTGTCTGTCTGTCTATCTGTCTGTTTGTCTGTGAGAAGGTACCTTAGTATCGTGATCATAATATAGAAGCAGAAAAATCATTGAGAGTACGCCGATTTTTTTACCGATTTAAAGGTACTGCATACTTTAAGGTATCTTTTATTTTTGAAAGCCAAACATTTCAAACACGGTTGCGCAACATAAATTTACAAAATGAATTGAAAGCGGGAAATTTTAAACACGGTGTCGGGTTTCGCAATGGATGGCGCTGTTTTAAAATACACACAAATGCAAAATTTGTATTTTTCAGGGATGGGTGCCTTTATATTAAGTAAATTCGTATACGTGAAACACTATAAAAGTAAGAGTCTTAAAATTTGGTGGGGGTTACTTTCAAAGCAAAATCGAACAAAATGTTGTCAAGATGCACACAACGTGTGTGGGAACAGCTAGTTTATTTATAAAATTCTAAAGGCGAATTCGTATGCAAGTAAGTATATATCGTATGTATGTTTATAACACATACATATGTACGAAATATATAACTTCATGAAATACACGAAAACAGAAATGTAGGTGTGTGCGTGATTCAAAGTATGTTTGCTTTAACATTGGGTAACCATAGTCAATATTTGTTGTAAATAACCACATTGCAAATAAAAACTTTATGTACGAGTATTTGTTTATTCGTGTATGAGTAAAAAAAAGCAAAAATGTCGGCAAACTTTTCAAATCAACTTCAACTTATGAAGTGATGCGTGACAAAGTGTGGTATACCGCAAAACAGATTAATTTTATATACATATGTTAATGTTGTATAATTTAGTGTTGACACATACGAATATGTTTGTACATTTGTGCTTATGTTCCGTATTATGTAGCTGTTGGATACTACTACTTATAGTTATACTTCAGAGATTATCTAGCTAAATACAAAAACTTGTTGTAAAATCAACTTCAAATAGCATTTTATATCAATAGCTATGAGTATGATATGCCTGTTTAATAGTTTAATAATTTTTTGTGGGCATAAAACTCCAATTTACATGGACAGTCAAGATAATATTGTATGAAACACTAGATGCCGAATGTAGTTATCTAAATTTTTACAATTATTATTTATCAATTATTTTTATCAATAGGAAGTTGTTCTCCATGAATAATTCAATTAAGAGCAGGCAAAAGAAGTATAGAACGAATTATTAGTTTGACTTAAATAGTTAGAAACAATATTTAGTTTTTCCTTTTACTCTTTGATTTATTTATTGTTTAGCTATGCTAGTTAATAGTGTGCAACCCCATCAGTCTAGCGGATTGTGCGTTGAATTCGCATAAAATAGAGTAAGAATAAAGTTTTTAATTGTATAGTAACATATAATAAATAAATAAATATTGTATGGTTGGCGCGTGCTTTCGATGTGAGGTCATTATTATCAAGGATGATAAAAGACAATGTTACGCCATCCCGAAAATAAAATTGAAATTTTCTACGCATGTCGGCCTAATGACGTCACGAAATTGTCTTCCTATTCGAAATTGTCTGATTGAGAGTATAACTACAAACTATAACAGTTTTTTATATAAATTATGAGAGTTTACTTGCAAGGTTACAAACTTTTGCCTATTACTTACATGTATTTGTACGTACTTATTTTAAGCAATTTGTAGATTACAGACTTACATCGGCTGAGCTACGTCATCTAACGGCAAAACATGCGCATGGCGTAATCTTGTATTCTATCATTCTGGATCATTTTCAAGTTGGTTTTAGATATTAATGTGGGATTGGAGTCTGGACGTAGATCTGGTAGTATTAAAGTTATATTGCGTACAATTTTTATATTCTTATACTATAGTAACTGTAAGACACATCTTTTTTATTCAAGTAAACATCAAAACAGACGACTAAGGCATATAAAAAAGGATACCTTTTTGTAAGAAAAATGTATAAAACTAAATGTTTTTGTGCCGAAGACCAATGAATTTTAACACATTAAACAATTAAAGAAATTGCTACAAAACAATTCTGACAGCTGCAAATGTACGATTTTGAACTCTTCTTGGTACTTTGATACAATTTCAAAATTTTTTCACTTTTATGATATGGTAACCTTCGTAATTCTTATTTCATTAATATTAAAAGTTTTTATATTTTACGTCTATCATTATTAATTAAATTGTTTCTAGATGAATAATTCAATTTTAATTTTCGGTAAGTTTCTGAGACAACTCTGGTAGTTGAAAGAAAAACGTAAGAAAGCAATTGAAAGTAGAGCTACCAATTAAATATTGTGGGGATGATATACCACAAGATATCCGCTGTTTAGATTTCTTTCATTTTTACTGCCTGCCTATATATGTATATATGTATGTATGTATGTATGTATGTATGTATGTATGTATGTATGTATGTATGTATGTATGTATGTATGTATGTATGTATGTATGTATGTATGTATGTATGTATGTATGTATGTATGTATGTATGTATGTATGTATGTATGTATGTATGTATGTATGTATGTATGTATGTATATATTGAAAGCGGTTTTTTGCAATCGCTTTTACTCACAAATTATTAAATCGATTTTAACAAATATTATATAATTTTAATGGTATTTGTTTACAGATGTGCAATAGGCGTTTAAAGTTAAAAATAATATATGTATGTATGTATGTATGTATGTATGTATGTATGTATGTATGTATGTATGCACGCATAATTAACATGTGTTAGCTTCATGTTAAAAAGAAAGCATGCACAAACAATAACCAAAGATATTTTAATTAGATTGTTTATGGTATGTTGGATACATTACAAACAGCAAAAATACTATAATAAATAACCAACCTTGCGCGACCCATACCCTTGCTTACAGATTATGTGGTTACTACTTATTGTTAGTGTTGTAAACTATTGTTAAGGCTTATTCTTAAAAACGCGTGTACGAAGTGTTAGTTAGCAATCAAAATTAAAGAAGGCATTAAAGATTTCAAAAAGTTTTTTTGTTTTTTATAAAACATCATAGAAAAAATCAATTCAACGCGAGAAATTCTACCCGTTTATTTGCCTTTCATTAATTGTATAAATTAGGCCACCCATTGAGCCCAACTCACCTTAAAGACCTTAAATGTAATTAGTATGTGTTATTGTAATTTAAATAAAAACGTATTTTATAAAAACACAGTTAATGTTTATTGTTTGAATTTACAGTATAAATTAAAAGCATTTGAAAAAATCAATTATTTACAAAAACAAAAATCTCAATGCGACATTGCACAGTGAGCAAGAATCAATATATTTTGTAAATAACCTAGTCATTTATAAACGGCTGGGCCGATTGATTCAAAATTTGACATGACCATAACAGAGGAGTACTAAACTTAAGTTTTAAAGATGGGTACCATACCCTCCAGGGGTGGCGCTATGTGGTTTCAAAGTTGTGAACCTCGCACCCGAAAATTCTTTTACGGCTAGAAACTAGACGATTTTCAATTTAAAAAATCCAAAATTTTTGTGTACTTTAGACCAAAAAAGGCCGGTAACTTTTTTTTTTATAGAAACATTTTTTTAAGGATTATATAAAAATTTTACATTTTTGTATAAACTAACTATATGTGTGTACGCTTGAACAAATTTCGTATAAAATTGATCATCCTTGTAGAAGATGCCAACGCTAGGATTAAAAATCGAATACTGTTTTAATAAAGCTATATATGCTCCAAATTGTTTTTGAAAATATTTTATGAGCGCTAGTCCGTATGTAGAATTTATGGGCAAAAGAGTAAAAATCCCAATTTTGGGATTTTTGGTCATTATTTTGGGAATTGTGGAATTTCCTTTGTCTTAAAAATGAAGATTTTTTGCCATTTCATTTTACTTGATCAACAACACATACACAGAAAATTTTCCCGTTTTTACCATAATTTTTCTAAATTTTCAGATATCAGCAACTAATTTAAAAAATTTTGTTGTAATATTTAATTTTTTTATATATACGAAATGATGCAGTTTCCTATCAAACAAAAAAATATTTACCTCTATATCATTTTTACGTTCAAAACTATGTGCTTTTAAATATGAGTATTCCCATATTTATTTTATGTTATGTTATGGCAACATAAACTGATAGGAGAGTGATAAATATTGGTAAAAATTTTACCTAATATTTTGAAAAAACTGGACCATTGTAGCGAAAATAAAAATTATTTCTTAAAATGCTTATAACTCAATAATTTTAAATTATTATTTTCAAATTTAGATACCATTTTGTAGGTATTGACAAGACCTTTAAGACCATGTATAACTTTTAAAAATCTGAATAAAACTGAAGTAGTGGCAAGCTGTAGAAGAATTTTCGGGTGCGAGGTTCCCAACTTTGCGACCACATAGTGCCACCCCTGGAGGTTGTATGGTACCCACCTTTAAAACTTAAGTTCAGATACTCCACTGTTATGCTATGTCAAATTTTGAATCAATAGGCCCAGCCGTTTATAAATGACAAGGTTATTTTCAAAATATTTTGATTCTGCCCCACTGTACATTGTTAAATATAAAAACAAATAATAAAGTAGAAAGTGTACTTCTTTCAAACACGCGTCCTCAACTTTAGTCGTTTTTTGATATCAGCCCCATTTCTTTACCACAGAACTGACCTTTGATTTTTGGAACTAGTTTCGTAAAAACATCTGCAATCATTTTGTCCGTGGGCAAGTATTTCATGATAACAATAGTGTATGTCCTTAGTTCTAGAATGATGATATCCGAAATTAGCCATAACTTGAGCACCTTGACAGTCGCACATAATTGTAGTTGGATCATCGACAGTATAACCAAGATCTTATAATAAATCTCTCAGATACATTGCTTCTTTTGCACACTCAGTTAATGCAATATATTCAGCTTTAGCGCTAGACGTTGCAACGACTCGTTGCTTACGTGATTCCCAGAATATAACCGTTCCAGCGATTATAAAACAAAAATCTGATTGAGATTTCGTCGCGTTTCTTCTTAAACCACATAAGAAATTGACTTTTTTGGTTTTTATGGTAGAAAATAACATAAATAACCAGACTAACAACTTCGTATGAAAAAAATAAAGCTATTTTCCAAACCCCGTAGGCGCCCAACAAATAACATTTGCGTGCAAAATGTACTTATTTTTATTATATTTCAAGTTGGAAATTTTAAAGTCTCAAACACAAAATTTTTGGTAATTGAGATGAAAAGAAATATGGAAAGTTTCAGACCATCCGGAGTATTTTCTAACAACTGCAAAAGGTGCATTCCAATGTTGGTTTCTTTGATCTTGAGAAAATTGTGATAGACTGTTTACACTACAGGAAATATCCGGTTTACTGAATACTGTTAACAACCATGTAACAAAGAACGAATAATATTTTTCAAGATTTATTTTTAAGACCATACTTATCATAGGCTGGCTGACAAATAGTCAAAGATTCGGGCTTCTGACTAGTTTCAAGCCCTATACAGTGTATAGGATTCTTTATATCTCGAATTTCAAAATTTTCTGAGATTAATGCAATTAAACAATTAGTGATCTTCTCATTGCTACTAGTAATAATGATAACATCAACGAATAATGCTGCTGTAATTGAATCTGCACCTGTATTTATAGAATTAATGCATTGATCATACTTTGACTTTTTAAGATTAAATTTTCTTAAAACTGAAATATATCTCCTTATGCCATTGTCGACTGTTTTGTTTAAGGTCATATATCGACTTCGTTGATAAAACATTCGGGTTGTGTCATAAAATTTTTTTCATCTAAATATCCATTCAAACATTCAAGTGCATATATCAAACGTAATGAAGTTTGTCTCATTATTGGTGCAAATGTACTGTTGTAATCAATACCGTATACCTGGGAATAACCTTTTGCTAAAGAAAAGAGCTTTTCGTTTGTAAATTTTACCATCCGGCGTTTTAAACACCCACTTTTATTATTTTCCATTAATGATCTATATTCTTCCTCAATTGCCTATTTCCATTTATCTTTATTGTCTGACTTCAGTATTTCTCTGTACTTTTTTGGAACTTTTTTGCTGTAGCCGATAGTAGCATTAGCTTCTTCTAAGACGTTCCTTAATTGAAGGTTCAGGTTCATTTCTGCTCATATCTTTTTCATCTTCATCATCTGTCAACAGCTGATTCCGATTGTCCTGTTCTGGTTAGTTTAAATCTAGCTCTAATGTTGATTGAATTCACTTAGTGGAATCGGTTAAATTCGTAAAATCTCAATTTCTCCTTTTCTCTTATGTCAACCTCAAACTTATCTTCTATAAATCTTACATCACAAATTTTTAATAGCTCTCGAACACCACGTTTCCATAAACGATAAGCTTTTGCATTTGTTGAGTAGCTCATAAGTACAATTTCGGAACTTCTTGGTTGCCATTTAGACTCTCCTGGTCTTTTGTTTAAATAGTAGGTTTTTCTCCGGACAACAATTCTTCACGCGTTTTATTATTATTAAGTTTGGTTGGACACCTATTTCTCAAATTAGATGCTGTCATTATTAACTCAGCCGATTTGGTTGGGCACTTATTTCCCAAATAAGATGCTGACATTATTATTATTAACTCAGCCGATACAAATTCTGGCTACTTAGCTTCTAATATTATTGTTCTGGCAATTTCAACTAGAGTTCGCTTTATTCGTTCTGCTGCCCCGTTTTGTTCAGGAGTATATTCTACACTTAGCTGATGAGAAATACCGCAATCTTTAAAAAAATTCTCAAAATGTCTTGTTAATTCCTTTGCAGACCTTACAGATTTGATCTTCATGCCTGTTTCCAATTCTTCTTTAAATGTCTAAACACCAACGACCTGGTAAAATCATCAATTTTTTATTGTTCTTTGGAAAAGCTTGTCTAATTTGTTTACCACGAATACAACTTATACAATTTAGTCTCTTAGTTTTAAATTTAGGTAAACCAAAAACCATTTCTTGGGATTGAAGTTTTTATAAGTCTACACTCTAACAGAGTTTTGTTGAAAATTAGGTCGATATTAGTAGGCAACACTTTACCGAATATTTTCGACCTCAAATTAACCAACTATTTTTTAAACTTTTTGTTGATTTTTGAACAAAATATGTTTAATTATTTTATAGCGTAGACAGGCGGCAGAGTTAATGTGCATTAACAGTCTTAACTGAAATTAACTTGTGAATTATTATTAATTTTCATTACCAGTCTTATCTCCAATTAACTTATGAATGTAGCTATTTTAATATGGAAACACAGTCAGATAATGACAAATTATTAAAAATTATTTAAAAAAAAATAAATTTTGGAGGAATTTCAGAAAAAAATAATTTCAGCTTTCTTTGAAATAAATGCTGATTTCTCACCAATAGCATAGCTGAAAATCACACTTTCCACCTTCTATCCATTTAATCAAAATATATGAATGTAAATGCTAAATAAATTTTGTTGCTAAATAAGTTTTGATGCTAAATGCACATACATATGTATGTAAGTGACGTTTGGCAGGGTGAAAATTTAATTCACATTAGTGAGCTTTTTCTCAGGACTATATGTACATATGTATATGTATGTTATTTTTAAAAATTTTCCATAAATAAAAATGCATAAAATTTCTTTACATTCAACATACATAAGTTTTTCAGTGCATTTATTAAAACTTTAATTCGAAAATGTGTTTTTTAATATATTTATTCAAATGTAAAAGAACAAATTTATGTGAAGTTTATGCTTTTCGTTTGCGAGGGAAGGATCTAAAAAAGTATCTATTGAAAAGGGTGAGTTCCAAAAAGTCTAAACACATTGTAGTGATGCGGTTCTACTACTGTTTCAATACAAAGCAAACAAGTGTGTTGATTACTTAAACATAAATTAACAATATAAAAACAATAATTCAGGGAATCAAAGTCAATTATCATTAATTTCAAATATCTTAGTATAATACCCTAGCATTATGATTTATTACATTTTAATGTCGAGGAAAATTTTGGTACAATTTATGCTGATTTGGTACAATTTTATCAATGGAGCGGTACAACTTATACATTGTCAGATTCCAACACTGCTTCACACTCCAGTCATGTTTGAATCAACGTGCTTCGCCATACTAACAAAACGAAGCACGCATGCGTCGTGTAAACGGTATGATTCGCAATCATGATTCAGAGAGCGAAGCAAATGCTTCATTTTGTCGTGGAAACATGGTATAAACGTTTACACGGTTGCGTTTAGAAATGCATGACATTGCAAGTGACGTTTTGAAACTCACCCAAACTGAAAAATTTGCGATATATCTTTAGGATAAACAATTTAAAATATGTAGTAGAAGCAAAGCAAATGTTAAACTAGGTACAGTACGTTGATATCTTCCGCCTTCGACGTAATCTCTTCTTCAAACCAAATATAAGTAGAGAGGAGCAACATTTCAATAGAGGAAAGGAAGAGATCAGTTTGGCTTAAGAAATATGTTTTCCAGCTATGGATATCCAAGGAGTTATATCCGCATCTATTTTCGAATTAGGTTCAAGAAATTTAAAACATTGCCTTGTATTTTTTAAAGATAAGAGTATCTTTGCCCTAAAAATAATTACAAGGCGCCTTTATTATATACATATTTTTTATATGTTATTTGTGTTCTGGGAGACTTTAATTTACCTGACAACTGAAACTGACTCTTCCGGAAAATCTACAATCTTAATCTAAACAGGAGGTATGCCACTTTAAAGAGGAGATCGATACCAACAATTCACAACAAATTTGAAGTCAATCGGATCACCCGTTTAGGAGATAACCGGGTTTAAGCGCAACAATCTACAAATCAAAAGTTCATTTCAGGTTCTCCGAAAATCAACTGAAACTGACTTTTCCGGAAAACCTATAATCTTAACCTAAACAGGAGGTATACCACTTTAAAGAGGGGATCAATACCAACATTTCACAACAAATTTGAAGTCAATCGGATCACCCGTTTAGGACATAACCGGGTTTTTTTAAACATAGTCTTATCTGTTTGTACTAATACTGTTCCAATTAAAAAAACCAAAGCCTTATAAGATTCCTTGGTATACCAATGGTCTTAAAAAAACTTAAAAATCTTAGGAATAAATCCATAAGCGTTTTATTGATTCTGGTAACCTTGAATTTCAAAATAAATTTAAGCACTATCAGCGTGAATTTAACTGTTTAAATAAATTTCTTTATAAGCAATATTTAATAGAAAAGGAACTGGAGATGAAAAGTAACCCTAAAGCTTTTTGGTCTTTTATTAAATCTAAAAAACAATCTCCGGATATTCCTCCCAAAATACAATTTCAAGGTAGTTCATTACGATCTTGTGTTGATGCAGTTTGCTGACTTTTTTAAGTCTAACTTTGAATGAGAAAGTAATTGTAGTGTACCGTCAACATACTTTTTGTCCAACTTGGTTATATGAGTTGTTACTGTTTCTGAGACCGATGTAACTGATGCAATTTCTCAAATTAAAAATAGTTTTAGTTCTGATGGTGATGGGCTTTGCGCCTATTTGTTAAAAAAGTGTGCTTCTACTTTAACAGTACCTTTAACATACGTTTCAAATTTATCTCTTAAAGCAGGAGTTTTCATTGACCGTTGGAAGTCAGCAGTTGTTACACTGGTCTTTAAAAATGGTAGTAGAGATGATGTGACTTGTAACAGGCCTATTTCCAAGCTGGCTTGCGTCTCTAAAATCTTTGAGCATGTTATTTATAAAAATCTGTTTTTCCTTACTAAGTCTTGCATTTCTCCTCACCAACATAGTTTCTACACAGGTAGGTCCACTACAACAAACTTAATGGTTTTTACTGAATATTGTAGTTCAGCCCTTGAGCAAGGTCAAGTAGAAGTTGTTTACACAGATTTTTTGAAGGCATTTGATAAAGTTTCTCAGGTTATAATTTTATCTAAATTAAAGCAACTTGGTTTGCATTCTTCTTTTTGAAATGGGTTAGTTCATATTTAGCAAACAGACTTTGCAAAGTTGTAATTGAAGGCTTTGAATCTAGTCCTTATTTTCAGACATCTGGAGTCCCTCAAGGCAGTGTTTTATGTCCACTATTTTTTAATATTTTTATTAATGACATCTCTTCTTGTTTTACTAGGTCTAAATATCTTTTGTATGCTGATGATTTGAAAATATTCTTAAAAGTTGATTCCTTAGTTGAGGCTTCCGTTCTTCAAATTGATTTGGATAATTTATATTCATGGTGTATTTCAAACAAATTACATCTAAACTTTTCGAAACGCTACCATTTATCATACCATAAATGTTTTAATCCTCTTATACATGTTTTCTATATTGGTAATCAGAATTTGAGAGTTGTAAATACAATGCTTGACCTTGGTGTGGTTTTTGATTATTCTTTGTCTTTTTTTTTCTTCCCATATTGACTACATTTTGCCTAAATCATACAGGATGCTTGCTTGCTTTGGTCTGATTTCACAGACCGTCATACTTTAACAGTATTGAATTCAACTTTTGTAAGGTTAAGTTAGAATATTCTTCTGTCATTTGGAAACCTTACTGTAGTGTTCATATTGTACGTTTAGAAAAAGTTCAAAAAACGTTTATAAGATCATTATCCTTTGTTGGTCTAAAACCTGGTTATAGATCAAAATGTTTGCTTTTAGGTTTGCAAACTTTAGAATATCGTAGAATGTTCCAATCTTTGCTGCTAATCTTTGATATTTTTAATGGTAATATTGACTGTCCAGATCTCTTTCTTATATTCCGTTTTATATTCCACCAAGAAAGCTTAGATTTACTGATGTGTTCAAATTACCATTTCATCGAACTAACTATGCTCTTAACTGTATCTTATCCCAAACTTTTACTCTATATAATGCTATCAACTTGCATTTAGAGATTTTTGCAAAGATGATTTTAGGTTATTTTTAATTTTAGTTTCAAAAAAAATTTATAATAATTTATAGTTTCCTAATATGTAATATATTTAACTTGCCTTTATCATAGTCTGTAAGGAATTTGCAATTCTAAAGACTGAAATAAATGAAACAAAATTTATATTTTTCCGGCCGAAGAAAGTCTTCATTTTGTCGATACAACAAGAGTTATTTATTTAAGTAACAGAAAATATAGTCTTTTCGAAAAATCATTCTCCAGTGGTTCAGAAAGTCTGCGACGGTTAAATGTTGCTGTAAATTGTTTCTTGATTCTAGTAGCTCTCTTAGCCGCTTCGTGCAATCTTTACGGCTGGTTTTGAGATGAGGATATCTATGTGATTGCCCTTCCGTCCGAAGCTTTCTTTTTTCTGTCAAGAGCCGCTCGACATCTGAAGAATATATGTGATCACATCTGCCTAGTTGCCGGGTTACTTTTGCATGCTGAACAGCAGATTTGAGGTTTTGGTCAAAATAAATAAGACTCTGCTCTACGTCGTCTGGTGTTCTTAGTTGGACGTTTTCGGAACAATGCGTACTGAGATATTTTAAAATCTATGCTTGTACTAGTTGGTGATACAATATGTTGTTGGTTCCATATATAGACAATAGTGGGTGAGTTATGCGAGGAAAAATCAAGTGATTGTTCAGCTTTAATCATTTCTCTTGGAATACCTTTAACCAAGCTGAAATCAATAACATCCGAACACTTGAAATTACATTTAGATGCAATTTTAAAATTTTGTACATGACCTTTTGGAGTAATTAGTCTTGATCCCCAAAACGTATGTTTAGCGTTTTAGTCGCCTGATGCTATGAAACAGGGACCTAGAGATTTGTAGAAGTCGTTATATTGACTCTCTGATATTTGAAATCTAGGAGGTGAATAAATCGAAGAAATAACAAAGCTTTGATAATATTCACCAATGCAGATATTTGTTGCTTGAAGGTAATCCTCACAAAAGAAAATAATGTTTGATTATGCCGATCCACTACATACTCGTCCGCGAGGGTCCTTAGTATCATATGATATATAGCCATTGATTTTAAAAAAGCTATTTGTTGTTAAATGAGTCTCTGAAACCAAAATGACATCAATTTGTTGGTTCTTAAAGAAGTACTTGACTTCATTTTATTGTTGGCGCAAGCCGTTAGCGTTCCAGAAACATATTTTTAAACAGTTCATGGTTTGTTAAGTACCGCCTGCAAAATCATAGATTGTATGCGAACCATTTCTTGCATCATGCTGCTCATAGAGCTCATAAAACTGTTTAACGAATGCACTAATGTCTCGATGCTTGTTGCGAGACGTTTATTGTTACCAGATGGTGGTTGTTCTTTACGTTCTGGGTGCAAATTTGGAGTAGAGTTAGTTGTCGGTGTCGCTTTGTGTACTGAAATATGATTGTATTTTAACATATCCACGTATGAAACATGTTGTGTTGTTGGTTGACCTAACTGAAGGTAATGAGCATTTGCTGCTTTGTAGGAGTATTTAATTTCTGAGTTGACTCTCTTACCATAGAAAAAATTGGACAGCCTCTGTAGTTAGCAGTGTAATTTCCACCACAATTGCTACATTTTTTAACCTTTGAGTCATCCTTCGGTTTGTTGTATTGGGCGGAACAATGTAGCTCTCGACACACAACGCAAACCGGAGGCAACTTGTAGTAAGCTCTTGTATGACCGTGTTCTTGGCAATTTAAATACTGGACGGGTCCTGATCGCTTATGTGGTTCCTCTAGAATTATCCTCTCTCTTTTTCAATCTGATATCTCCAAGTTCTAGTTCTACGTGAAATAGAGGTTGGGGGACACGTTCTCGATTTCTGAGATTATCTACACTTTTTACCTTAAATCCCTCTTTTTGAAGGCCAGCTCTTTTCATCATCAAATCTAAACCAATATAATCTCTAAGCACTAATGTCGAAATAAATTTGTTAGGTAGGTACCAACCGGGTCAAAATAATACTATCGAAAACTTGGCACCATCTTTAATTTTGTAAGCGCGAGATTTTAGAAAGTTAGAATTTTAAGATTTGGTGTGACAAATTTAAACAAAATATTGTTAGGAGCTGACGACATTGCGGGCACTGCTAGTAATTAATATGTATATTGTTACGTTTAATTTTTCGTAATTGCTTTTTTATTTGTGTTTTTATTTATTGTATCTTGAAATATAATTGAACTAACAAAAAGCCTTCACAATGAATAAAGTCCAGCCAAGGCTGGGCAAAAAGTTATTTTCATGGTTAATGTCACCATTTTAAATTCATCTCCGTCGTTTAGGGTGCGGTTTAGCTGGTTTTGATGTCTTTCAAGCTTCATTTAACACGTTTACTCATGTTTCACGACTTCCGCTTCAACCATTGGCTTGTTTAGATCCTTTTGAATATTTTTACCATCCAGGGTATGCCTGTAATCATTTTCTTTTATTATCGGCACTTTTAACTTTTTTGCACGTTTAAAGCTGAGACAGTACCTTTGAGGTCTTCGAAACTTACTTGACCAAAAATTACATTTAAGTTTCACTTTTTAATTACTACAACTGGGAAAAGGAAAAAAAAATATTTTTTTATAGTTGAAATTTATATTTTTAATCAGAAAATCCGTTAGTCAGTGGACGGCATGTAGAACCCTTCGCGACATTGGTTATATGGCAGCAGTAAAAGAACCAAAATCTGCATTGTCGAAAAAAAATGTAAAGGCACGGTTAAAATTTCCCAAAGAGCACAAAACTTGGACAGATGTGTTAAAGATTTACGTGATTTACCTGCCAAGATGGCGTAATCTCACGGTGGTCGTAAAACCGGGTGGAAACAATGCGTCTACCAACGCCCCCACGCAACAAGTTACATGAGTAGCAATTCGATTCCATGTAATTGGACATGGTTTCCCCCTTGCTTAGGAGCCTATCTAAAACTCCTACCAATCTATGGTTCACGGCATCCGGTTGCAATGCAACTCCACACCGAGCTTGCGCTCTCCCCGCGATTTGGGTATAAACCACAATCACCACGTTGCTCCCCGAAGGGCTGCACCATGTCAGGCTGCAACAAGTTCTAGCGGCTCCTGACACCCGTGGTACGAGATTAAAGACTCTGGTCAGACTTCGTAACCAAGGTTACTACCAGTTGAACTCTAAATAGTTCGGGGACTGGTGACCCCCAACAAAATTTGGACATTCGTGATACAGATTTACGTCAGTACCGAGTGAAACTTAAGCGTAGACTAGCACCCCCATAGTGTAGTATAACAACACTTTACGACTGCCACCAATCGCAATTTGTGTGTGATACAGTCACAATGAGTAGCAATTTATATAATATGGCAAGCCTTATCCAAGGCAAGCCTAGCCTCTTGCTTAGGGGTTTGGAAACTATCCAAACTCCGTCTGTTGAGAGTGTAAAAGCACACTTGATCGACCGTGCACCATACATAAATCGATCTTAAACCACAACCACCACGTGTACCCCTGAAGGGGACCTCACCAACAACCGGTCACAGAGAGGATAGGCTCTCTGTAGGGCTACCGATTCCCGTGGTACCAGTCCTTTGGGCACTGGTCGGGCCGCGAAGAGAACCCGTATGTTTTAACACACAGACCTTTTCTTCCAGATTTAGGTTCTAGGAACCCTAGCGTCTGGTGCCCCTATTTTCCCCGAGTGAACCGCGTCAAGGCATTTGAGAATGTACTGCAATGACAATTGCAACCCCCGAGGGGAACAAAACTTGGACAGTGGACAACTGGAAACGTGTGATTTAGTCAGACGAATCCAAATTCAACCGTTTCCAATCCAACGGTAAACAATATTGCTGACGCCGCCCTGCTGAAAAAATTCAAAGGCGCCATGTGAAGCAAAATGTGCAGCACGGTGGAGGAAGCATCATGGTATGGGTTTGCTTTACGTGGTAGAACCTTGGACAACTGCAAAAAATTGATAATATAATGAAGAAAGAAGAGTTTTTGAGGATTTTGCAGACTCATCTTCCCGATTTTGTAGATAAGAGCGCCTATTTAATAGTAATTTTTCAGCAGGATGGTGATCCAAAAAACATGTCCAAAATCGTAAAAAATGGCTTGGTGAGCAAAATTTTCAAATAATGCAGTGGCTGGCACAAAGTCCGGACCTCAATCCGACTGCCAATTTGTGGTCAATCGTGAAGACGGTTTGGACAGTACCAATCAGCCCCTACCAATTTGGACGAGCTTTGGCAGCTGATCCAAAATGAATGGAAGAATATTCCAAAAGAAATTGCACAGAAATTGGTGGAGAGTACGCCAAATCGCGTAAATGATGTCTTACAAAGGACTAAGTATTAAAAATATTCGTATTCCGCAAGATTTTTCAACATTGCAAAATTGAGTACATTGGAGTTGTTTTCGTTTTCTTAATTTTTTTCTTAGAAATTTATGCTTTAAATTTATATTTTACACTGTTTTGTTAAGTACCTAATACTAAATAATCTACAAAAAAATTTGAATTTGCTTTATTACTTTTATTTCTACGACATAAAAAGTGCTCAAAGTACAAACTTGTACCATTTGTGCACCTCACTGTAAATACTCGTACACATGCATATACTTACATATTTGTATATTTCTTGTCAAGATCAGCTATTTAACTATATTAAACTTTCCGGATGTTAAACAAGTTACCAGATTGGTGAGAAAAAATTAGGTTTTAAGTTTCTTTTTAACCGACTTCAAAAAAAAAAGGTGGTTATCTATTCGTCTGAATGATGCTTTTTTATATTTTGTGCCTGCAGAACTCAGTCATTTCTCAACTGATTTTAAACATTTTTTCTTTATTAGAAAGGAAATGCTTACAGATTGGTCCCATTTTAAAAGAAGTTCAGAATTTTGAAAATTAAAGGGTGTCCCCATATACATACGTGTTTTTTACGTGTATTATGAACCGTAAAGAGCACCCTTTTAAAATTTTAAAAAACTACATATCACTATATCTGCCAATAACAGAAATTAATAAAAATATAAACTTAAAAATGAAAGGGTGTCCCCATATGTGACGTCAATTTAAATATATGAACCATTTGAACCATTGTAGACAATCACTTAAAAATTGGACAGAATGTCCAATATTTACATTCAGAAATTAAATATTTATTATTAGAAGTTAAAGGGTGTCCCAATAGTTGATGTAATTTGATGTATTTTGCAAAACTTTTAAACCGTAACAGAGAGACGGTTGAAATTTACAAAGAACCTGTATATCTAAGTCCTTTATAACATCAAGTATATAATTTAAATTTGGAAACTAAAGGGTGTCCCCTTAATTGATAAAATTTTACCTATCTAGCCCTATCTTTTGAACTGTTATAGACAAACACTTAAAAATTAGACAGAATCTCCACTACTATGTCCCGTATAATAACATTTATAAATATTTAAAGTTATAAAGGGTGTCTCAATAGTTGATGTAAATTGATGCATATGGCCAAAAATTTTTAACCGTTTTAGACAGACATTTGAAATTGACAAAGAATTTGTCCTTTAAAATAAGTGTTTAATTTAAAATTTTTCATTAAAGGGTGTCCCCTAGGTCATATTGTTTAACCTATATGGCCATATCTTTGGAACCGTTACTTTTTATTGCTGTGTCAGGAATAATAAGTGTAAAAAAATAAAGGGTGTCCTCATATCTGAGGTAATTTGTCGTATATGGCTTTATCTGCTGAACCGTTATGGATAGACATTTGAATGTACAGAACGTATATTACTATGTTCGTTAGAGCAACAAGTATAAAAGTATTTGATTTGAGTACTATTTGTTACAGATTACTTCCTTTTAAATTTTTAGTTTAGAATTGATGCACATATATTTGTTTTGTAGTCGGTTTTTTTTTGCAAGAATTATTTACTTATAAGAACGTACATGATAATCATTTTTAATTTATTTTGCAAATTTAGCATTTGCTGTGTATATACATACTCGTACATATGTAAAAGGTGTTTTTTAAGCTAGATAGAACTTTAAATTGTAAAAAGTAACACAAAAAATTAAATTTTGATGAAACATTTTTTTTATTTGTTTCAGTATACTCTGACAAATCATCATGAATAGACTCACGCTTGAACAACGCTACGAAATTATCCAAATTTACTTTGAAAATCAGTCGTCGATTCGCGCAACTTATAGACGACTTCGTCATTTTTATGGCTTACATAATCGTCCATCTGAACAAGCTATTCGTCGAAATGTGGATAGATTTCGTACCACATACTCTCTAGAGGATGCAATAACACCAACACGTCGAAGGAATGTGCATACTGAAGAGAATATCGCCGCTGTAAACGAAATGTGGAAGAAGATCCAAATTTATCGATTCGTCGTCGGTCGCAGGAATTGGGGCTCTGTCCGTCCACTACGTGGAAAATTTTGCGCAAAGATCTCGGCCTACACCCGTATAAGATCCAGCTGGTGCAAGAATTGAAGCCACGAGACCATTATATGCGTCGTTCTTTCGCCGATTGGGCTCTAGAGCAGTTGGCAACTGACCCGTTGTTTTAGCGCAAAATTGTGTTCAGCGATGAGGCGCATTTTTGGCTTAACGGGTTTGTTAATAAGCAAAATTGCCGCATATGGAGTGAGAACAATCCACAAGAGACCCTACAGACTCCATTACATCCAGAAAAATGCACCGTTTGGTGCGGATTTCACGCTGGTGGCATCATCGGACCTTATTTCTTCAAAAATGAGGCCGGAGCTCGCGTTACGGTCAATGGAGATCGTTATCGCACCATGATCAATGATTTTTTGTTTGAAAATATGGATGACATTGATCCGGAGGAGATGTGGTTTCAACAGGATGGCGCTACGTGCCATACGGCGAACGCAACCATCGACTTAGTGAAATCAAAATTTGGCGATAAGTTGATTTCGAGAAATGGACCTGTCAATTGGCCTCCAAGGTCGTGCGATTTGACACCTCTCGATTATTTCCTGTGGGGCTACGTGAAGTCACTGGTTTATGCTGATAAACCAGCAACAATTGACGCCTTAGAGGACAGCATTGTTCGTGTTATTCGTGACATACGTCCAGCAGTGCTCGAAAAAGTGGCCCAAAATTGGACGTCCAGAATGCGCTTCGTCAAGAACAGCCGCGGTGCCCATATGCCCGAAATCATTTTCAAATGTTAATGTCACGTATTGATCTTTCGAATAAAAAAAATTTTGATTACAATTTAATTTTTTGTGTTATTTTTTACAATTTCAAGTTCTATCGGGCTTAAAAAAACACCCTTTATATCATTTTAAATTTTCCAAATTCTTTTTGTATTAATCTGGAAAAATAAACTTATTAAATTAAAAATAACAAACACACATACACATATAAAAGAACGATAATCTTCATCATTCAAAAAATTCACAACGATGGACATCAGGCCTGCTGTTAACATCTGATAGATATTATTGGTGAGTCCAAACCCAGCGGGAAAAAGACATTTATTACGTATATAATAAAATACATATGTAATATATTACCTCAGAAAGATATTATTCAGGAATCGCGAAGGTAATATCAACCGACACAAAAAGTACATATTGATTACCACGTATATTTTAGAAGGAATGTACTGTTTCTTCGCGTGACAATTGTTCGTGTTTTTTCCCTATACATATGTTGTTAAAAACGACTCGTTGTTTCACATCGTCTTCATTAGACCTCTTTATTTGAACTTTCTTATTTTAAACACAGTTTATGTTTAAACGCGTGCTAATAAAGATCAAAAGTGCTGCAGTAAAATTATATAAATATAAATTTTTTAAATTATTTGGAAATAGAAATAGTTTCTCTTAATTTGAATATTAAAATTACATACATAGGTTTTTGATAATTTAAAATGTTTTTTCTATTAGTTTTAATAATAAATTAAAGTAAATAAAATGTATATTCAAATAAATAATATAAATGTATTCGTTCGCAGAATCGATTAAAATAATGCATTATTTTCCTAGGACATGCTCCGTGTTAAGAGTAATCGACTATACATCCTTTGTATTACCTATTTATTTCTTATTGATTACGTTTTCCCGCTAGGAAGTTTTTCTATTTAATTATGCATAAGTATAAGTTTCTCATTTTATGTTAACATTACAAATATTAATTTTACTTTTTCACATTTAAATGAGCCACTACTATGAAATATAACATACATACTTAATTTTTCTCAAATTTTTAATTTTAATTTTCCAAATTTTAGAACAAAAATAAAAAAACTAAAATGTTAGTTGCCCCAAACATTTAAACATCAGTAATATAATGTTATAAAAAATATAGTTTCTGTTCATAACCTTTTTACCTTTTCCCATATTGAAATGAATTTTAAGGTATATGGTTCTAAATGTTATCAATAAATCTATGAATAAATTTTATATATTTAGGATGTTTGAATAGTTTTTTCAATGTTCCACAAAAGGTTTAAAAAGGTAACTATTTGGGCTATCTTAGAGATTTGTATTTTAAAGATAAAAATGGAGGGTGGAGTAATAATGACGGCTGCATGCACAATGGCCCTATGAAAAATCGCCCAAAAACAAAAATGAAAAATTGTCGAATGAATAATCACCCTAAAAAATGAAAATTGCCCAAAAAAGAAAAATGGAAATATGGCCCAAAAATTGTGAAAAAATACCCAAATATAAATGAATTATCGCCCAAATTTATTTATAGTTTTCTTATTAAAAATATAATTATTAAAAATAAAAATATAAAATATAAAAATGTCATTAGTTTTAATAAGGGCATTAATATTGGTTTAATTTATCGAGAAAGCTTTCAGCTTGTGATCAAACTCCAAGAAAGCTGTGACACCTGCTGCTCCTGGGGGTGCTGCCAAAGGAACTCTAAGTAACCGTCGCACATAGGGGTATTTATATTGGCTCTAATAATGTACTGAGTGCCCCTAGGTTAATGAAACTTTGCAGAAAAATCTGTTATGGTCATAGGCTGTCAATTCTATAAAATAGGAATCGGATCAAGGAGAAAAAAGTTCCCCTTGAAAGAACTAATCCTACCTCTGAAAAATGCAAGTTTTTTTTTGATTTTCCCGTCATTTTGTTTAGCAATTACAACTTTTAAGGTCAAAGAATGTTGAAAAACTTAAAGTTGGACTCAAGAGGTTCTTAAATGCCATTTTTAGCCCCGCCCCCTTTTGTAGGCGGTGAAATAAAAAATTATTTGAAAAAATAATGCAATTATTAAAAGAAATAGATTACATACTTCTTAAAACCATAAAAATTTATTTTTATGGGCAGGGAGAGGTATTCCTCCAATCCCACCCCTAAAACGTCCCTGTGAAAAAAACATTTTTTTTTTTATTTTTTTTTTTTGCCAATTTCCTAAAAATATTCATTTTAAGCTTTCCAATGCCTAACCAATCCCCGCCTCCCAAGAATATTATTAAAAAAATATTTTTGTAATTTGTTACTTTATAGTCTTTTATTTATCGGAAAATAATTAATTTATTTATAGCAATAACTTATTTATGATTGTAACGATAAATTTTATTTAAAATTATAACAATTAATTTATTTAAAACAACTTCTTAGCACTAAAGTGATGATGAGTGCCATGGTTCTTCTTCGTCGGATTCTTTAAAGACCTCTTCCGAATCTGAATCCTATTCAGCGTTAAGTACAGTTATTTCTGCAGCTAATTCAGGATTGGAAAAAAATCTTCTGCTAGTGTTACCATCGTTGGTGTTTCTAAATCCAGCTTTCGGTACACCCACTATTAGCCCTAATTCACTTCTAAATTTTTCTTGGATATTTGTTTTCCTCGCGTTAACAATGGCTTTGTCCGCATCAGATTTTATTTGCCATTTTTTCATTGTCAGTTTATATGACAGGTGTACTATGCTCCCAAATAGGCGAATTCTGGCGTGTAAAGTAGATAGTCCGAAAGTAAGGGCATCTACGTCTATATCTCTTTTGATATTTAAATTGTTTTTTGTAAAGGTAATAACAGTGTTAGATGTAATGATTTAAATAAAAACATATACCTTCTTTTATTAAAAACCAAAACATTTTATGAATATACAAGGGTTTCTTACTCGTTACTTACTTACTCTTACCTATCCAAGATAAGAAAAAACATAAAAAGATCAAATTTTCAAAAAATCGCAAAAAATGGTGCAAATATGCGCAACGTTTTTTTTTTTACGGCATAAAAGAAGAGATCGTATATTTTGTAGTGATTTATAACATTTTTAGGATCACGATGGAGATCACTCCACTTTTTTTTTCGACCTAAAATTTTACAAAAAAAACCTTTTTTTAATTTTGAACGAAATTTTTTATCATTAAAAAAAAAAATCTAAAAATTAACATAAGTATCTACTAATAAACCCTTTCACAGAAAAAAATCAATACAAAATCTTCATTCGTTTAGCCACCAAAAAATATATAGCAAACCTCTCAAAATCGTATAAAGTCAATAAAAACATATGCGATTTACTCAACTTTCCGGATTTTAACAGTGTCCCAAAACGACAAATCTCAAGCAAAAGCCTTAAAAATTCACTATACGATGTTGTCTGTCGAGGTGCGTACTTAAATTTTTACATTTCTCAAAACTAATTTTAGGCCTAATGTCCGGCTATAGCGCGATTTTTCATTTTTTAAAAAATTTTTTGCCTGCAGCTCCTAATTCTAAAGTTTAACAATAAACACATTAATAACAATAATTATATATTTAAACTCATATTAGTAACTTATTTATAACAATATAACTAGAAATATTTACTAGTATAAAAGAAACAAAGAAGCTTTCGCCAGAACAATTTACTTAAATAATCAGAAGCTTCTTGAAAACTGCCGTTGGTACAACCTTAAATGTGTTGTCAATACATTTTCTGTAAATTAATCAGTTTTTTGGAAAACAGAGATAGAAACTAAGTTGCTTATTTTTCCAGTTTAAATCCTAATAAATTTTTAATGTTACGACTTCTGCGGTTTAAGGTAAACTTTATAACTACTACGTATTATTGATAATTTTTTATTAAAAATATTTCGCTTTTAGCAAAAATGGGTAATCTTTCATTAAAACATTTCGGAAATTTTTCATTATTTAAAATCGCCCAAAAATATAAAAATTATTCTCCAAAAATGGGTTACTTTTGATATGAACTATTACACAATTTTGTATGAAGATATCTTGGGCAATTTTTCATTTATGCTTTTGGGCTATCTTTCATAGGGTCATTTTGCATGCAGCGAATAATAACACCTAATTCCTTATGAATATCTACTTCACGTATTTGTTTTGCATTTCTTCATTTCTTCATTTCTTTGACTTTATTTTTTTTCTGTTTCTTTTATGTGTCAATATTGAGATTTTTTGCTAGAGTTATTGTAGCGTCCATTCTATATTTATGTTATCTTTGATTCTATATGCCTTTTCCAAGTAAGACGCCGAAGTAGATATATGACAAGTTATTTGACTTCTGAAAGCTGAGGTATCATTTGTTTATTTATACGAATAGGGGGCAAGATTTTCTATGCAGTGTGAAAGTTAAATCAGTACGTTTGTTCATTTACCTTTAAACTCCTTTCCTTCAACCATGTTTAAAAACTGAATATGTGGTCTTGTAGATGTACTGATTCTATTTGGGGACTTTGGTGAAAGCTTAAAATAGTTGTGTCGATTAAACCTTGGGACCGCCGGCGTCAATTGTTTCAGTATAGCCTTTCGGTTAGTTCAATTACTTTCCAACAAATTATAGAAGTTTTAAGCAGTTTTAAGCGTAAATAACAGATATAAAAAAATTAAACTGAAAAACTTGTTATGTTAGAGTCAACGAAGATCTATACTGTCATATATTAATAGATTTGAATTTACGAGCTCTTTCAGAAATTGTGGTGATCTAAAGAAAGAATCTCATCTCCATAATTAAGGATTATTTTTCAACGAAAAAATAAAAATTCGATTGAAACTCTTTTCTTTATCTGGGTTTGGATGCTCAAATAGATGATGCTTACAACTTAACACTACCAAAGTAGATAGATACGAGGAGTGCTGATGACGGACGTAGCTGTCTAGAAAATGTGCATTCCACTCTGCTAATATCTAAAAATTAAATTTTTCCAATTTTTCTTTAATAATATTACCTAATTTGTAATTTAATTTATTGTTTCTTAGAAGGAATAGTACGAACTCAAGCTTTGAGTTCATACAAATTTCATTGTATAAACAAAATTTATTTTCTTTTGAGGAGTTTTATTTTCCCGTTTAAAATAAAACTCATTTTGTTTATTTTTTGCTTTTTTAAAGTCTCTTCTTTATTGGGTCTGTCTGATATAATGAGTGCAGTAATTTATTTGTTTAATATTACGAACATAAATTTTTTTTATGGACAGATTTGAACGTCGGCCGCTCAATACCAATTTAAGGGCATATAATGCTCTTTGCACGCTTTCCTGGTTTGCAGGAACAAACTGTTGGCGTTTCTTTTTGCCAATTTATAAGTATATAATCTATTTTTCCCTCCCAGAACACAGAGATTATCAATCGATAAGCGCCTTGGAGAAAAATTATCAATTTCTTTTATCCTCATTATCATTTCTTGTTCTTCCCAAAAGCGATATTTAATTGATAACCTAGAAATTGATGTCATGCTGATTTCAGAAACTTACTTAACAAAAAAACTTTTTTTTTAATAAATGGCTATATATAATATGATAGAAAGGACTCTCGCGAACAAGCATGTGGTGGATCAGCAATACTAATAAAGGTCATAATCAAACATTTTTTACTGCGTGATTTTTGTGAGGATCACCTTCAAGCAAAAAATATTTGCCTTGAAGAATTGTATCAAAACTTAGTTATTTCTTCAATTTATATACCTCCTAGATTTCATGTATCAGAGAGTCAGTATAGCGACTTCTTCAAATCAGTAGGTCCCTGTTTCATAGCATCAGGCGACTACAACGCTAAACATAAATTTTGGGGATCACGATGAATAACTTTGCTTGACACAATTTCAAAATTGAATCTATATCTGATCTCGAGTTGACAGCCCACCTATTGGCCTAATGACTACCAAAAATATCGGATGTTATTGATTTCGGCGTAATTAAGATTATTCTAAGAGGAATGATTAAAACAGAAGCATCACTTGATTTATTCTCGGATCATTCACCCACTATTGTCTAAATGTAACCAACAAAATATTGTATCACCAACTATTACAAGCATAATTTGGTTGAAATATAGAAAATATCTCAGTACGCATTGTTCGGAAAACGTCCCACTAACAACACCAGAAGACGTAGATCAAAACCTCAAATCAGCTGTTCAACATACAAAAGTAAGCCGGCATTCAGATGTCGAGCGGCTCTTGACTGAAAAAAGAAAAGCAGCAAGAAAGCCTCTGGATTAGATAAAACCAGTAACAAGATGTTATTTGAGTTGCCTCGTATAGCTCGCAAAATTATTCTTTTTATTTTTAACGCCATTTTACGCCTTGAGTGTTTTTCTCCAGATTGGAAGCTTTAGTTAATAACTATGATTCCTAAACCATGCCACACAAAAGTAAAAGCTGAAAAAAGTATCCTATATTGGAATCACAAACATTTGTTAAAATTCATTCAGTAGTCTTTACGTGATGAGAAAACAGTCAGATAGGAAATGAAATGAAATTATGTATCTCAGCTCTATTCTGATAGTTTTGATTTTATTCATCATGTTATTATTGTATATTCATCGAAACTTGGCTTAACAAATATGTTCTCAATACTGAAATTTTATGTACTAATTACGCAATAGAGATACGAATACTCTTTTATCTGAAGAATTAAATTTAAATATTCCGAAGGGAATTGAGTTCGTTACCACACTTTTGAAACTGACAGAAAAAACCACTTTTACTACTTGTTCCTATATCCCACCTTGCCAAAATAGAAACATATTTATTTATAATGAACACATAAAATTAATTGGATCCATTGCGTAGTTATCAAAACAACAGTGTTGCAGTTAGTATTTTTGGTGATTTCTTCGCTTTGTTTAACGCTTTTGAATAAATAAAATAAAATTAACGATTATGTCTATTAATCTGGTATTTATAAATGAGCCATCTGAATGCTCACTAACTCGTATGGAACCACTTGTTGAACCTGAAAATCGCTTTCATCCAAATCTTGAAATTAGTGTGAATATTCCACGTGTTCATTCAAAAGAATTTATTTTAAGTGAAAAAAAATTCTGTTTAAAAAAAAAAAAACTAATTACGAAGATTTAAACTACCTTTTCTATAATATAAAATTTCTGGATTTACTATCTAATACCTGCGCTTTTCCATCAAATATTTATTCATCAGTAGACGTCTTTTACGTTACTATTTTCAAATATATTCATGAATGTGTTCCTAAAATTAAAATAAGTCCAATGTAAAGAACATAAAAGGTCTGGATGACTTCCAGATTACGCCAAATATGTTGTTTCACATATTGATTACTATTCAATCAATACCCTACTTTACAGAAATTATATTAACACCATGAAATGCACCAACTTAGGACGATGGGAATAAATATATATGTACATATATGAAATAGAATCTAAAAAGTGATCCTAAATCGTTTTATAAATTCGTTAACTCGAAGCGAAAAACAACAGGTTATCCAAATGTTGTGAAATATCTAAATAATGAATCTGGAAACAACTTAAAAATAAGTCATTTATTTGCTGATTTTTTCTAAACTACGTATTCTGATATCCAGTACAATAATAGATACATACTCGTATCCAATTGCGGAAAATACAACTGATACAACTTACTCCAATCTGTACATCACAAGTTTAATCAGCCATAAATACCTTTAAGATTTCGTACAACAGTGGACCTGATTGTATTCCCAGCAAAAAATACTGCTTCGTCGTATGCAGGTTTGTAAAGGAAAGACCAGTTGTTATCGCTTACGAACCTGCTTACGTATGACAATGCAGCGCAGTATAGATGTTCTAAAATCATACGGTATTAAGTTCGTAACTCGTCGTAACTCCTCGTAAATTCGAAATTTGTTTATCTCTGCCTTACAGTTGTGCTTTTTAGTATGGACTACTGTAAGGCGAAATGTAAAAAATTCGTTGTTTTTTTTTTGATATCTTAACATTTTATGTCATACAAAGTTGCATTTATTTAGGCAAAATATATGTGCTTACTATTAAGAGATTGTGTATGGCAGAAAAAGATTTTACTGCTTCCAAAAACTCAATTTTTTTTGCTGGGTTTCTATCAGTATTTTAAAATATTGTGCAAGTGCACTTGCTACTCGACTTGAAATACTTTTTAACAAATCTTTATAACTGTGGTATTGCTAAGCTCAGCGCGATCTCAAAACTTGTTGAGAAATGTATTATGGACAATATTAGCCACCAAATATCATCCATATGATCACATCGCCAACATGGTTTCAGGAAAGGTTGCTCAACAACAACTAACCTTCCGCAACTTACAACCATTGTTAATATTGGCTTTTATAACAAACAACCTACTGATGTAATCTACACTGATTTTAGTAATCGTGTTTAACTTTTACTGAAACTCCATCTTATGGGATTTTTTTCTAATAAGTTTGGACTATATATGATCATATTTAACAAGTTGGAAACAAAGTGTTAAATTCAATAATGTCACTTCTAAAATTATTGTTGTGAAATCCGGAGTTGTTCAGGGAATCCACTTGGGTCCTATTTTGTTTTCGCTTTTTATTATTGATTTGCCGAACGTTATAGAATTCAGTAATGTTTTAAAGTAATCAGATGATATACAGAATTTTCGAAGTTTCAATATAATTTCTGAAAGAGGTTAAATATCTGCAACTCGACTTGGATAAATTTAATGACTGGAATAATGTTAATTTAATGGCCCTTATCTTAAAAAAGGCAAGCACGTGCGATTTTCATGATGCTCTGTTAATAATGGTTTCTTTTCGTTGGGTGGCTATCACGCGTTTGTGCGTTCTTCTGGATTGTAAATTTAAGCTTTAACAAGGATATTATTACGATGGTAAATAAAGTTTGTGGTATACTAGCATATAATAAATGTTGGAAATTCACAGAGCCTATAAACACTAAACGGTTGTAAGTGACATACATAACATACCTTAACTAAGTGTGTAGCGCGTGCATTTACTGCTTACGCAATCGTCTGCAACTGCACGACCAACTGCATTGGTAGAGTTGTTATGTGACACTCTTCCGTTCATCATTTTTATACTCATCACTACAGGTGGAAAGGGTATATATAAGTTTGTCATTCCGTGTGTAATTTCTACAATATTCATTTCCGACCCCATAAAGTATATATATTCTGGAACCTTATACATAGAGAAGTTAATTAAGCGATGTCCGTCTGTCCGTCTGTCCGTGTTAGTGTTGTAATGTCATTTGCCAAGGCACCAGAAGAGATACAAAAAATTTAAGCACACCAATCTATCAGGCATAGTTTCGAACATTTTGGTATTGCAAATCAGCAACATCGGATCGTTCCTTTGGAGGCTGCGGGGCAAAAACCACGCCCACCTATATTGTTTTACGTTTTTTTAAAATTTTTTTTCGGCTTTAATGATTCTGTTTTGCCTTTTTTTGTCAAATAAATATTAGACTGCGACAGGTAGATCGCAAGGAGTGCATACAGATCTCGGGGCATCAATAACCCCTGCGAGGGGCGATTTTTTGTTTGTTTTTAAATTGGTAGGGTTTTTCTGCTTTGATTTGTATTAGAGACCTTAATAGAAAGCAATACACATAGAGGTAGCCAATGGACCCACAGGGTACCCACTGATAAATAGGAGTAGTTAAAAAGACCCCCCATGTGTCAACATGAGGAATTTTTTTTTTTTGTAAGGATTTCTTTTTGCTTTAGTCTGACCATTCTAACCTAATATAGATTGTAGAAAGGTCTTAAATTTAACAAAAAAATTTCAATAAAATTTTTTTTCAAAAATATTTACACAAAAATTTACAAAGTATTTTCAAAAAGATATTTTACAGAAAAATATTCGAAAAAAAATTTTTTTAAAAAATTTTCCAAAAAATTTTCGAATAAAATTTTACAAAAAATTTTTAAAAAAATATTTTTACACAAAATTTTTACACACAAGTTTTGAAAAATTAAAACAAAAATTTCAATATTTCTTTGAAAATCAAAATCATGACTGTAACAAAACATATATTTAATATTAAGAATATACATATGTATGTATGTGTGCATATAGAGTAACATATTTTTATACCCTTCACCACAGGTGGAAAGAGTATATATAAGTTTGTCATTCCGTGTGTAATTTCTACAATATTCATTTCCGACCCCATAAAGTATATATATTCTGGATCCTTATACATAGAGAAGTTGATTAAGCGATGTCCGTCTGTCCGTGTTAGTGTTCTAATGTCATTTGCCAAGGCACCAGAAGAGATACAAAAATTTTGGTATTGCAAATCAGCAACATCGGATCGTTTCTTTGGAGGCTACGGGCCAAAAACCACGCCCACCTATATTTTTTGTACGTTTTTTTTTAATTTTTTTCGGCTTTAATGATTCTGTTTTGCCTTTTTTTCTCAAATAAATATTAAACTGCGACAGGTAGATCGCAAAGAGTGCATACAGATCTCGGGGGATCAATAACCCCCTGCGTGGGGCGATTTTTGTTTGTTTTTAGATTGGTAGGGTGTTTCTGCTTTGATTTGTATTATTGACCTTAATAGAAAGCAATACACATAGAGGTAGCCAATGGACCCACAGGGTACCCACTGATAAATAGGAGCAGTCAATATGAGGAAATTTTTTTTTGTAAGGATTTTTTTTTTGCTTTAGTCTAAACATTCTAACTCAATATAGACTGCAGAAAGGTCCTAAATTTAACAAAAAAATTTTCAATAAAATTTAAAAAAAAACATTTTTTTTAAAAAATTTCCAAAAAAAAATTTTTACAAAAAAATTTACAAAACATTTTCAAAAATATATTTTACAGAAAAATATTAAAAAAAAAAAATTTTTTTTCAAAATTTTCCAAAAAATTTTCGAATAAAATTTTACAAAAAATTTTTAAAAAATTATTTTTACACACAATTTTCGAAATATTAAAACAAAAATTTCTTTGAAAATGAAAATCATGACTGTAACATAACATATAATTAATATTAAGATTATACATATGTATGTATGTGTGTATATAGAGTAACATATTTTTTTAAATGCGTTTGATTTTTATTTTAAATGAGTTTGATTTTTAAATAGATGATATCTCTGTTTTAAAACCTAGGTACATTAAACACATAGACATCATTAGGATACCGACTACAAACTGTCAAAAATAAAATACACACGTTTATAGGTAAACGATTCTTTTGAAGCCAGCAAAGCTACATGGCTATACGACCACCGTTGTGGCTGTCGTCAACTTAGGCTAATTTGTATTTTATTCAACAAAAGAAAATGTCACAAAATTGTAAATTACAAATTCATATACAAACAAAAAGTATTGGAGGAAATATTTAAAAGTTTTTGAAAAAGTTTTTTAATTTTATAAAGGCAAAATAAGTATTTTTACAACAATGTCAGAGTTTACGATGTAGCTGTCGGCTTCAATATCATTAAGTAGCTGACAACACGGCGACAATTGTAGCAAACGGAATTTGTTTTCATTTGTCTTCTATTTCTTTACAATATGGATAATGCTGTACATGTCTGTATAAATAAAATCACCGTGGTGAAGGGTATAGAAGATTCGGCACGGCCGAATATAGCACTTTTACTTGTTTTAAATGCGTTTGATTTTTTTAATTTGATTTTTAGATGATATCTCTGTTTTAAAACCTAGGTGCATTAAACACATAAACATCATCAGGATACCGACTACAAACTGTCAAAAATTATTTTGAAGTCAGCAAAGCTACATGGCTAAACGGCCTCCGTTGTGGCTGTCGTCAACTTAGACTAATTTCTATTTTATTCAACAGAAGAAAATGTCACAAAATTGTAAATTACAAATTCATATTCAAACAAAAAGTATTGGAGGAAATATTTATAATTTTTTGAAAAAGTTATTTTATTTTATAAAAGCAAAATAAGTATTTCTACAACAATGTCAGAGTTTACGATGTAACTGTCGCCTTCAATATCATTAAGTAGTTGACAACACGGCGACAATTGTAGCAAACAGAATTTGTCTTCTATTTCTTTAACTCACGAATAATGATTTTTTTCTCATACGATTTTATTTAAGTAAAGAGTCAACAATATGAATAATGCTGTACATGTCGGTATAAATCAAATCACCGTGGTGAAGGGTATAGAAGATTCGGCACGGCCGAATATAACACTTTTACTTGTTTTTTAAATGCGTTTGATTTTTAAATAGATGAGATCCCTGTTTTAAAACCTAGGTGCATTAAACACATAGACATCATCAGGATACCGAATAAAACTGTCAAAAATAAAATACACAGTATAGCTACATGGCTACACGACCACCGTTGTGGTTGTCGTCAACTTAGGCTAATTTCTATTTTATTCAACAAAAGAAAATGTCACAAAATTGTAAATTACAAATTCATATACAAACTAAAAGTTTTAGAGGAAATATTTATAATTTTTTGAAAAAGCAAAATATGTATTTCGACAACAATGTCAGAGTTTACGACGTAGCTGTCGTCTTCAATATCATTAAGTAGCTGACAACATGGCGACAACTGTAGTCAACGGAATTTGTTTTCATTTGTCTTCTATTTCTTTAAAGCATGAATAGTGAATTTTTCTCATACGACTTAATATAAGTAAAGAGTCTACCCCCGGTGGTTCCAATTGTCACTGCAGGAATATGGCAAATGCTTTGACGCGGTCCACTCGTGGAAAATAGGGTCACCAGACGCTAGGGTTCCTAGAGCCTAAATCTGGAAGAAAAGGTCTGTGAGTAAAATCACGGGTTCTCTTCGAGGCCCGACCAGTGCCCAAAGGACTGGTACCACGGGAATCGGTGGCCCCACAGAGAGCCTATCCTCTCTGTGACCGGTTATTGGTGAGGTCCCCTTCGGGGGTACACATGGAGGTTGTAGTTTAAGATCGATTAAGTAGGTAAGGTCCAAGGTCGATCAAGTGTGCTGTTGCACTCTCAACAGACGGAGTTTGGATAGTCTCCAAACCCCTAAGCAAGAGGTTATAATGTGGATCTAGGCTTGCCTTGGAAAGGCTTGCCATATTATATAAATTGCTACTCATTGTGACTGTATCACACACAAAAAGCGATTGGTGGCAATCGTAAAGTGTTGTTATACTACACAATGGGGGCACTAGTCTACGCCTAAGTTTCACTCGGTGGTAAGACCACCGTGAGGTTAGGCCGAGTAGGCAGGTACTCACGTTAATCTTGTTCCACAATAAGTAAAGAGTCAACAATATGGATAATCCTGTACATGTCTGTATAAATAAAATCACCGTGGTGAAGGGTGTAGAAGATTCGGCACGGCCGAATATAGCACTTTTACTTGTTTTAATTGCGTTTGATTTTTTAATAGATGAGATCTCTGTTTTAACTGTAGCCAACGGAATTTGTTTTCATTTAGCTGCGTCGCCGCTGTATTCTATTTCTTTAAAGTATGAGTAATGAGTTTTTTCTCATATGACTTATTTTAATTTATGTAAAGAGTCAACAATATGGATAATGCTGTACATGTCTGTATAAATAAAATCACCGTGGTGAAGGGTATAGAAGATTTGGCACGGCCGAATATAGCACTTTTACTTGTTTCTTTTTATTTTAATAAAATGCACACACTTTTGGTGTTTTAAGTAGAATGTAATTTTTGATTTGAATAAAGAGCACTTAGATTTTAACAACTCAACTGTAGAGTTTATATTTTATTGGGGCAGTCGGTTCAAACGTACCTGCAATGGTACTAAAATTTTAAATAGTAAGAAATAAAGTAATTGTAATTATCAAATTAGTACAGTGATAAAAAATTTCAATTAATAAATTTAATAAAATTTAATAAAATACTGACTAAACAAATAATATCACTGAATAAATAAATAAACTTTTGATGAAGTGATATAATAACTAAACGGTTGTACATATATTTAGTAATATTCTTTAGAAACAGTTTATGTTATTTTGTCTATGTAATACAACATGGAATTCAAATGTAAACCTTTCCTCATAAGACTTACTTCAATTGATTTACCAACATTGGAAAGACAGCGATTAGTGCTTAACGTAATATTTTTAATAAATACTAGCAGTGCCCGCCTCGCCGTGGGCGTCCTGACAATATATTACTCGATTTAGTTTTGAGAGTATTGCACACCAATTAAAAGACTCTTACTTTTATAGTGCTTCAGTTATGGTTTATGTATGTATTTACTTTATATAAAGGTACCCATCCCTGGATAAAATTCTAAAATTATCCCAGTTTTATACCGAAAATTTCAGTACCTTTAAACCGGAAATGCGTTTTCACTGCTTTTCTCCACTTTCTCTTGGAAATAAGATGTAAAGTAAAGAATCCTATATTGGGACCAGGATACCAGGTTTTTACGTGATGCGAACACAAACGAAAAGTAGACAGACAAACGGAAATGAGTTACTATTTTATTATATGTATAGATAATAAGCGTCTCAATTTATTAAGACTTCCTAATGAGAAATATCAACTTTAACGTAACCTCTAGATCCTATCGGAATTTTATACCGCTTCACCTTAAGCGTCTTCAAACAAATTATGCAAACGCTGATCCATTAAGAAGATTATGGAAAAGTTACAATTTCATTGACTTGTCCTTAAATGTTAATATTATAAAACGTAACATTATTTAGTTTTTAATTGTTATTCACTATTGCTATTAGTTTTAACGGTTTTGTAATTATTATTATTGGTCTGTAAAGAATTTAATAAAAAATTACCATACTTTTCATTACTTTAGAAAGCACAAAACAGATTGGAATTGGGCGGTAGTTATCAGGGTTGTTGGCCTTTTTGGGGATAGGTGTTAGAAACCTTCCAACACATTGGAAATATACCTGCGCGATAAAGTGCTGAAGAGGGTTGCCAATGTACGCTTTAGCGTTAAAAAGTACGCTTCAAGACCAGTGCAAGAATTCTATCCGACCCAGGAGACTTGCTAATGCCGAGATTTTTAACCACACGCGCCCGAAAGAATATCTTTGACATAGTTGCTGACACTCTTTCCATCGCGGCATAGAAGGGTATTTTGCCAATCTAGCCTGATATTAGGCTAAAAATCAATTTTGAGAAATGTAAAAAATTAAGTACGCAGCTTGAAAGACTTGAGATTTGTCGTATAAAGCCATTTTTATTGGGTTTATATGATTTTGAGAGGTTTGCAATATATATATTTTTTTTTTGGATAAACGAATAATGATTTTGTATTTATTTTTTCAGGGAAAAGCTATATTAACAGCTACTTATACTAAATTTTAGAAAAATTTTATTTTAAAAATTTATGATAAAAAATTGCCTTCGAAATTAAAAAAAGGATTTTTTGATAATTTTTTTTTGTCAAAAAGTGAAAAGGTTTTTGAGAGTGAGGGCCATCGCGATCCTAAAAATGTTATATGTATACTACTATAAAATTTACGATCTCTACTTGTATACTGTAGAAAAAACGTTGCGCGTTTTTGCGCCATAATATTTTGCGATTTTCTGCAAATTTCACCTTTTTTCTGTTTTTGCTCATCTTGCATATGTAGATACTAGTAAGAAACAGGTCATAAAATGTTTTTGGTGTCTAAGGTGTTTTAAATAAATAAATTGTTTTTATTTTAAATAAAATTTATTGTTACTAGTATAAATTATTTATTATCTATACATATAATAAAACTGTGATTTTCTGCCTGTCTGTCTGTTTGTGTTCGCATAGCATAAAAAATACTGGGTTCAAATATAAGATATTTTTCCCGTACAAATATCTCATTACTAAAAAACAGGAGAACAAGTAGTGCCAGTACGCAATTATACCAATGGTACAGCAAACTTGACAGCAACATTTTATTTTTGCCAGCAGGTAATTTAAAACACAATTTAAAGTACTCTACACTAATTTTGGAATTTTTTACAAAGCCTTGGTTTCTGAGTAATTACCCAGGGATGGGTACCTTTATATAAAGTAATTACATAAACCATATCTGAAGGATATCTAGCCCGATATTATATTTTTAAGTGAAATCTTTTTTAGCCACGTGCTCAACGTTCTTGGTTCCAGAAAAACTATTGAATTCTCGTCATCGTCACCTAACTAACTTCTGTGTAAAGGTGTATAATAGATAATAAAATATGTATGTATCGGAAGTGTGAGCAAATTAGCACATGTTTTGTTTTTTTTTTCAAACCTAAACATTGCAATGTTGCTACCGGTTCTTTGTTAAAATTAACATTGCACAGAGGGCAGAATCAAAATATTCTTTTTTAAATAACTTAATCATTTATAAACGGCTAGGCCGATTAATCCAAAATTTTACATGATCATAACAGAGCAGTATCTGAACTTAAGTTTTAAAGGTGGGTACCACACACTCTCCAGGGGTGGCGCTATGTGGTCTCAAAGTTGGGAACCTAGCACCTGAAAAATTTTTTTACATTTTTTAAATTTATAAATTTATAAAAGTGTTGTCAATACCTACAAAATACCTTGCAAATAAAAATAAAATGATTGAGTTATAAGAATTTTAAGAAATAAAATTTTTGATTTTTCGCTAACCTGATGGCATATTCTGTAATTCTCGTAGCTAAATCTATCGCTAAAATTCTAAAAATGCACAAACAAATTATGAGTGTTGTTGTAAAAATACTCGTAATTTGTTTGTACATTTTTAGAATTTTAGCGATAGATTTAGCTAGGAGAATTACAGAATATGGCATCTGGTCCAGTTTTTATTTCAAAATATTGGGTACAATTTTTATCGTAGTTAGCGAGCCATATTCTAAATATTTTTGATAAATTTGAAGATTGTATCTTTACTGTGTTAGAAACAATACGATTTTCAATTTAAAAAATTCAAAATTATTGAATTTTTGTACACTTTAGCCCAAAAAAGGCTATTAACGCTTTTTTTATAGAAAACATTTTGTTGAGGAATATATAAAAATTCTATATTTTTGTGTAAGCTAACTATATGTGTGTACGTTAAAAAAAAAATTCGTATAAAATTGATCATCCTTGTGAAAGATGGAGGTCCCACAATATGACCTATTTTACGTCGAAATTTGGACTTTAGCCTATATATTCTCAAATGCCAACGCTAGGATTAAAAATCGAAGACTGCTATAATAAAGCTATGAATGGTCCAAATTGTCTTTGAAATTATTTTATTAGTCCTAGTTCGTATCTAGACTTTATGGGCAAAAGAGTAAAAATTTCCAATTTTGGGATTTTTGGTCCTTATCTTGGGAATTGCGGAATTTCCTTTTTCCTTTACTTAACCAACAACACATGCACAAATAATTTTATTTGATTTTCTTAATTTATAAAAATTTTATTGCATATTTTAAATTTATCCTTCACTCAAATTTGTCCGTTTTGACCATAATTTTTCGAAATTTTCAAATAGCACCAACAAATTTTAAAATTTTATTGTAATATTTAATTGTTTTATATATATAAATATAAATGGTGCAATTTCCTATCAAACAAAAAAAGATTCACCTTAATATCATTTTTACGTTCAAAACTATGTGCTTTTATATACATATTTATCACGCTTTAATCAGTTTATGTTACTGATTTATGTTATGTTATAGTCTGTTATGGTATAACAATAAAAAAAATTAATACAAAACTAAACTTAACAATTAAAGGGTATCCACATAGGTTAAGTCATTTGACCTATGTGGCCCTATATTTTGAACCGTTATAGACAATCACTTATAAATAGGACAGAATATCCATTACTATGTCCGTTATAGTAACAAGTAACAATTTTGAATTTTTAAATTTAATGGAGTCGCAATAATTGATGTTCGCTACAACACAAAGTATAAAGTTTTAATGTGGAAAATAAAGGGTGTTCCAACAGTTGATGTATATGGCCAAATTTTTGAATATTTGAGGACTATAACATCAATTATAAAATTTGAACTGGAAAATTAAAGGGCTCAACCGTTAGTTAGACAAAATGTCTACTACTATGTTCGGTGTAATAACAAGTATATATATATTTAAAATATAAATTAAGGCGTGGAAGGTAAAAAAAATTGAATTTTTTAAAGTTTTTTGCGATTTTGACCTTGAAGATGAAGTTTTTTTTGATTTTATATGTTAACAATTTTTGTTCTTTATGACAGGAGCTGTATATCAAAATTCCAAACGGGTTGTAAAATATGAGCTTGAGTAAATGATAATTTTTTTGCAAAAATGACATCGAGGACCCACATCTTTGAGGGCCCATAAAAAAAACCTGGAGGACTGGAGGGGAAAAAAGGTAAAAAAAATTGAATTTTTTAAAGTTTTTTGCGATTTTGACCTTGAAGATGAAGTTTTTTTTTATTTTATATTGTTACGTTTTTACTTTACGTTGGATTCTTTTAATTGCAAAATAAATACACTCTGTTATTACTTTTACTGTAAGTCACTTTATTTATTTAACACCACTGTTCAAAAATACAGCAAGCTGTTAGACACTCTTAAAATTCGACAACTTAACTCTTTGACTTTTAATTTAATACTGCCATACTACTCGCCAGCACAATTCACTTATATAGGTGATTTAAAAGCACCAGAATGTTCTATTCCAGACATATCTGGCAGGTTCGATTGTTATTGCTCTTGTTTTCTGTTTGTGTGGTTGTTTATTTCTTTATACCTGTATGTGTGGCTGTTTATTTCTTTATACCTGTATGTGTGGCTGTTTATTTGTTTATGCTTGTATTTATGTATGTGGCTGTGTATTTAACTGATGAGTGTTTATTTAAGGCGTTACTCTTTATTGTTTGTTTCTTTCTTTCATCATTGTAAGAAAACAAACAATTAATGTTGTTGTTATTCGAGAGTATTGTGGTTCAGAGCCTATAATGAATAAATTCTTCTTTCGTAACAATACCCCCTTCTCAAACCTGTTCGTCCCGAACAGGCACAGATGTACCTTTTCCATAGTTGGCTAGCTAGTGCACAACTTTCATTTTTGATCTTGGGCTCTGAAATTTCTGTATTCTGTAAACTAAATCGTTTAGCTGCTTTATTACTTCATAAGTTTCATCCCAGTGAACTTTCTTCTGTTGTGGGTTAATCATCGGTCCCTCTTTAAATCCCTCGGAGTTTGCAGTACGTTCAAACTTGGCCTTCATTTTACCACTTGTGGACTCAATCCTCTTACGCACAAATTCATGGAGCTTCCGTACTTGTTTTCGTCTCTGGAGAGATATTTCTATGTCCACTTTATCCAGCAGACCTGTTGACAACTTGTGGTCACCCTTCTGCGCCTTACTACATTCTTTACTCGTATCTATGTATACACGTCGCTCATTTACGATGTGGTGTCGTTTCTCGTCTTTCGTACTATTTCTGCTTTTCTGATGGCGTATTTCTTTTATTTTCCTCGGCGCCCTGCAGTTACGTGCTAAATGTCCCTCTTTACTGCAGTTGAAGCATTTTGGTGGAGCCTTTCTCTCATACCCGATTTTAAGTGGTATCTTCACCTTTCTCCAAATCATTATTTGCTGACTCATACGCAAATCGATTCCATTATAAATCATAAAGTCGACTCCGATAATTACTTCATCCAAAATATCAGCCACAATAAATACGTGCTCCACTTAGCCTGCCGATAGATACCCTGAGTTTTATCTTGCCATAGATCGTTGCAAATTCTCCAGTGGCAGTACGCAGTCTGACATAACTTAGCGGCTCCATTTCTCCTTTTACCAAGTCGCGCCTGATTATTGATTGTGACGCTCCTGTGTCTATCGTCAGAACGTGCTTTTTACCGTTGATGTAACCCAGAGCAGTCAGATTCTTGTTTTCCTGCTGCATGACCGAGATGGAAATTAATGGTCCCACAATTTCGGATTTTGGCCCATTATCCATGATGCTAGCACTTTTTACGTCCAACAGTGGCTCTTGCGATGGCTTGTTCATAACCTTGTCATTCTCTGGTGGCGAAGCAGATCTTATTACTCCTTTTGGTGCCTTGCAGTATCGCTGTAAATGGCCCACTTTCCCGCAATTGAAACATCTACTGTATGTCGTTTCGTCCCTATGTGAAGTAAATTCAGTCTTTCTTGGGGACTTGCAATCTACCTGAAGATGGCCAACTTTTCCGCAGTTGAAGCACTTAGCTTTTCTTCTGCATTGGAGTTCTTTCAATACTTCCTTTAGCGATTCTAGTAATTGCTTAAGGTCGCCCCTTGTGTTTTTTTAATGCTCAGCAGCAACTTCAACTTTTCGCACTTTGTATGACTGCGGCCTCGAAATGACTTTTAGTGTTTCTTGCGTCAGCGCATAGGCGACTGTCTCCGGAAACGACGACTTCGGCTCAGCGCACACCGCATATTTTACGTCAGAGTCGCGGATACCATTTACAAACGCATCCACTTTGAACTGTTCTAGAAGTGGATGGTTTTCCCCAGGGTAACTCAGATGCACCAAGCGCTCCACTTCCATGGCAAAATCCTGAAGCGTCTCATTTGCTCTCTGCACCCTGCCACGTAGCTCCAATCTATACAGCTCCTTTTTATGATCGCCGCCATATTTGCGCTGTAACGCCACCATTATGTCCTCATAATTATTTCTGCAGCTTGTTGGTAGGCTTTCGAGTACTTCTGCTGCAGATCCTTTAAGTGTCAGAATTAGCTCAATCGCTTTTTCTTCATTACTCCATAGATTTTTACTGGCCACTGTCTCGAATTGAAATTTGAAGATGTTGAAGGGTATGGTGCCGTCGAAACTGGGAGCTTTTATCCTATTTGAGTTTTCAGTCATTACCCGTACTGGACCTTCTCTTATTTCCAGACTCATAATTTTGTTTTCAAGCTCCTGCAGCTTTACATCGACATCCTTCACCTGTACTTCGACGCCACTAGTTTCTAGAAGATTCACTTTTCTGTTTAAACCAGACAGTTGCACTTCTACGGCAGAGATTTGTTCGTCGAACTTGCAGACTTTTGTTTCTAAGATGTCAACACGTTTATTGACGGCATTAGAAATTTCCTGTAGCTTTTCGTTAACTTTTTCTAGTTTCTCACTGTTAGCGCTAGAAGCTTCCTGTACTTCACCTCTTACTTCAGCTAACAGTTTTTCGTTGTTTGCTCTAGAAGCTTCTTCGCTTCTTTTAGAAGCTTCTTGTACTTCGACTAGCATTCTAGAGTTTTCTCCCATTTTCTCCATCATAGCGGCAAACATCGTATTGAAGTCCATGCTACTTGCTGTTGTTGTTTCACGGCTACATACCTCTGTCATCTCTTTTTCATCAAACTCATAGGCGCCAATGTCCATGCCACGACGCTTGAATTCATCTATAAGCCTCTTCTGCAGTTCTGTTTTGTTACCTGCTGTAGGCAAATCCAGCTTACTCAACTCCTTTTTCAGCTGTTCCACCTTAAGATCTTCAAATTTCATTATTGTTTGTTAATTTTTTTAAGTTATTTTATTTTACAATTTCACTTCTGTCACCAATTGTTACGTTTTTACTTTACGTTAGGTTCTTTTAATTGCAAAATAAATACACTCTGTTATTACTTTTACTGTAAGTCACTTTATTTATTTAACACCACTGTTCAAAAATACAGCAAACTGTTAGACACTCGTAAAATTCGACAACTTAACTCTTTGACTTTTAATTTAATACTGCCATACTACTCGCCAGCACGATTCACTTATATAGGTGATTTAAAAGCACCAGAAAGTTCTATTCCAGACATATCTATCAGGTTCGATTGTTATTGCTCTTGTTTTCTGTTTGTGTGGTTGTTTATTTCTTTATACCTGTATGTGTGGCTGTTTATTTCTTTATACCTGTGTGTGTGGCTGTTTATTTGTTTATGCTTGTATTTATGTATGTGGCTGTGTATTTAACTGATGAGTGTTTATTTAACGCGTTGCTCTTTATTGTTTGTTTCTTTCTTTCATCATTGTAAGAAAACAAACCATTAATGTTGTTGTTATTCGAGAGTATTGTGGTTCAGAGCTTATAATGAATAAATTCTTCTTTCGTAACAATATGTTAACAATTTTTGTTCTTTATGACAGGAGCTGTATATCAAAATTCCAAACGGGTTGTAAAATATGAGCTTGAGTAAATGATAATTTTTTTGCAAAAATGACATCGAGGACCTACATCTTTGAGGGCCCATAAAAAAAACCTGGAGGACTTTGGGCAAAACTGGGAGACAGGGGTCTTTTTTTTTGGTCTTTTATGACGTAGTGGTGTCCGTATATGGTTATTTTTTTCCGTGTTGCACTGTGTTGTTTAAGTATTTTTTATTATTAACTATTTTAGTGAAGTTGCTATATTTATAAGTTTACATTCCTTATTATTTAATAAATAAAGTAGTAGTTTATGTATTAATTTTATATATTTTACGTTTTATTATGCAATTTCGTTTTGTTGGTAAAATATGTTATATAGCTGACATGGGGGGATTCAATTACATTTCAATTTCAATTACAATTACAGGTAATGTGTAATTGAATATTTCCAATTACTAATTACAAGTAATTTTAATTGAAATCAGGGACAAAATCAAATACAATTACTTGTAATTTGTGTTTGAAAAATTTCAATTACAATTACATATTATTAGTAATTGAAAATTCCCTTTTTAATTACAATTACATGTAATTAGTAATTGAAAATTCCCAATTACTAATTACAAGTAAATTGAAAATTCACAATTACTAATTACAAGTTATTGTAATTAGGCAGTAATCATTACTTCCAATTGAACGAAATTCAATTATATTTCTAAAAATTTCAAGCTTATCTTAAATATAAATTTCTGGCGTTGCATGATCAACAGTATTGTTAAGAATCTGACTGCAAAAATTTCTAAGTGGGTCATCTATTCTTGTTTGCCAAAGTTATATTGTTCTTAATAATAAAACTATATATGTAATATGTAATACATTGTAAATAATATGCATTAACAAGGAACCACAAATTTACCGCTTAACGCGAAACGTATTGAAAACCTATATAAAAAAAATGTAAATTTGCGGACTGAATTTCTTTTACTTAATAAGTAATTTTTTGAGTAATGTTATTTTTATTTAACATTTCACTTGTTCTTTAACTTTTGTAGAAATAAGTTGGATTTATAAAAGAATAAAACAGAATTGAAAAATTAAGACAGCTTGACATATGTTTTTTAATTGTTTAAATTTGATTAAGCTTGTCAAGATTTGGAATCGTAGCATTAAAGACGCAAAAAAAAAGCTTTTGTCCTCCATCAAGGTCCTTCGAATCGGATTATATGGTTAGTCCGGGTATTTTTGCATCAAACTTTTGTACCTAGTCTTAGTAAGTAATGTCTCTCGGAGCTAGTTTACATGAGCAAACACCTCCACCTGGTGATGAAACTAGCGGGCTGATTCACATTAAGGAATTACAACGTAACAATCTTCTTAGTAGAGTTTTGGATGAAGTCCAAAATGTCTGGAATTACAACTCATTTTCGCTTCATCAACTAGAGGTCAAACTATCACTACTAGAGCGACAGTTGGAAACTTTCGAGAAAATCAAGGCCAACTCGAATCTTTGGATGAGTCACAATTTGGCCAAGATCACCGGCTAGAATTTGAAGACGCTTATTTTACATTAAAATCGCAAATTCTTGAGCGAATATCTGTACAACGTTTAAATGAATCTCCCATGAATAGCACAAGTCTTGGGACAGCCACTTCGCAACATGCATCAAAGCCTTATCTTCCAACATTGCAACTGACAAAATTTAGTGGAAACTACAATGATTGGACTGAATTTTATAATATGTTTTGTATTTTGGTGCATGATAATTCTGAGTTGTCATCAATATCTAAATTTCAATATCTGCGGTCGTGCCTAACAGACAATGCAGCGAGACTAATCCAGTCGTTAGACATTACTCCTGAAAACTATAATCAAGCTTTAGAAATTCTGAAGTCACGCTATGACAACAAAAGATTAATATTCCAATCTCATATAGAGAAGATTTTTACCATCAAACAATTTTCAAGGCCAAATTTAACCACTGTGAGAGATTTGATTGATTCAGTAAATGCAAATCTTCGTGCCTTACTATCAATTGCCACACAAAATCAAATTTCAGAAGGTATCATATTATATATGATGACAACCAAACTTGACCCCGAAACTCAAGCAAAATGGGAAGAAGAAATTTTTACAAATTGGGAAAATGGCTCCGCGTCATAGTCACAGTCACTTCCAACATGGAATGACCTTTCATCATTTTTAGAGAAAAGGTGCAAAACCTTAGAAATAGTCGAAAAAGCATCGTCGAAACCCTTTTCACCGCATGGGCGGTTAGTACATCATAGTCAGAAAAAACATCAAATGTCATCAATCGTCGCTACAAATCAAACAACAAATTGCTGCTTCTGCAACAACACCCCAAACCATACCCCGTTTCACTGCAGTAAATTTATTGAAATGTCTACACTAGAAAGATTTCACATCGTAAAGAGATTAAAACTATGCATAAATTGTTTAGGTGCTAACCACATCGCCAGCACATGTCCATCAAAGAACAGATGTCAGCATTGCAAAGCATCTCACCACACACTTTTACATAAAGATCAAAAACAGCAACATTCGCCTACAGGTAACAATCAGCATACAACATCTGGTTCCAATTCATCTGAATCACCAGTTGCACTGCAAATATCAGAAGAACATAGCCAAGTGATATTAGGTACTGCAAGAGTAGAACTACAGGCTCCTAATGGTAGGTCTATTATAGTGCGAGCATTGTTAGACTCTGGATCGCAGCTTCATTTTGTGACTGAAAAAATTGCACAGTACTTACGTGTTTCTCGTAAAAAGTTAAATATAGAACTTACAGGTATCGCATGCAAATCATCTCGTGCATTTAGCAATTGCTCCCTAATAGTAAAGTCCACACCAAGTGAGTATTCCACACCAATCACAATCATGATCATTCCATCTATAACCTCATATCAACCACAACCATCCGTAGATATTACTAGTTTCAATATACCAGGAAATATTAAATTAGCAGATCAACATTTCAATGTTCCGGGAGCTGTAGACTTTCTTATTGGAGCTGATTGTTTTACGATTTGTTGATGGTTGGACAAATTAAGGCAGAAAACCAGCCAGTATTGCAAAAAACCAAGTTGGGTTGGATTGTAGCAGGTACAACTATCACGAATTATAATGTGTCAACAAAAAACAAAACAGAAATAAATACATCACAAACCTCAGTGTGTACAACATCATCTAAATTAAACTCACCACGGTCAACAGCTGTTAGAACAGCCACTAAGAAAACCAACGAAAACAAAACAAAACAAATGTCAAATACCTTTTTCACTTTTATTTGTGCAAATAGTTCAACAAAACCATCATACACGTCTTTTATTAATTCAAGTGAACCTTTGTTAGAGAATATGTTAGAACGCTTTTGGAAAATTGAGGAGCCTAATTGGGAGAAAACACGAACCATCGAAGAAGAAAATTGCGAATAATTTTTTGAGGAAACAACAACAAGGTGTCCAGTCACTAACAAATTCATAGTAAGGCTACCATTTAAAAATAACCCACTAGAACTCGGATCTTCAAATCAAATTGCTGCAAATAGATTTTATTCATTGGAAAAAAGGTTGGGTACTAACAAGAATATTCGAAAAGAATACAATCAAGTTGCCCAGGTATGTCATTTTTAGCAATTATTCTATATTTATGCTTTTGCAGATGCCAGCTCAAAAGCTTATGGTGCATGTATATATGCCGTCACAAAAAGTGCAGATGGAATTTGTTCGTCGCTTTTGTGTTCCAAATCACGCGTAGCAGCTCTGAAAGCTGTCAGTCTTCCCAGGTTGGAACTGTGCGCAGCTTTACTGTTGACCCAACTTTTAAATTCGGTGCTAAACTCATTACCACATCCACCTTATAAAATTTACTGTTGGTCTGATTCGACAATCACGTTGTGCTGGATAGCTGGAGATTCATCACGTTGGAAACCTTTTGTTAAGCATCGAGTAGACAAAATTAAACAAAATATACCATCTGCTAACTGGCGTCACATTCCTACAAAAATGATTCCAGCGGATATTCTCTCACGCGGTGCAACAATTTCTAATTTAATGGAGAATAAATTATGGTTCCACGGACCAGAGATTTTATTACAAGACGAGTCTTCATGGCCTAAAACCACCTATACCGATCTGGAAGAAGCTAAATGTGAAATGCGACAAACCTCGCTAATAGCAACAACAAACTCAAGTAGAAAAGAAAACGATTTTTTGCACAATCATAAATACGTAAATAACTATCAAAAATTATTGAAAATCTTTGTCTATGTTTCTCGCTATGCTTTTTCAATTATTCGTAAAAGAAATCCAAATATTGGTCCCATTGAAGTCGAAGAAATGAAACAATCACTTGAAGTTATCTGTCGATTTATTCAAAACCAATCATTTCGACAGGAGCTGAAACGTCTCAAATCTAATCAACCAATTGACCGTCAATCAAAATTATTTATGTTGTCACAATTGCCTAATACGAGTAGGTGGGCGACTAAACAACGCAAATCTACCTTTTTCTGTGAAATATCCCATATTTTTACCATCAACACATGTGTTCGTACATACTATCATTCGTTATCATCATCGTAAAAATCTTCATGCAGGAGTGCAAACTTTGCATAACATACTTCGTGAAAACCTGTGGATACTTAGAGCCAAACAAACAATTAAATATGTAGTACACAAGTGTGTATTTTGTTATAGATTTCGTCCTGCCACAGAACACCAGATTATGGGAGCATTACCAACAGAACGTGTAAGTCAGTTTCATCCGTTTGCTGTTTCAGGAGTGGACTATTGTGGCCCATTCTATATAACTCAACAATTGCGTGGGCGTTCTCCTATTAAGGTATATGTTGCAGTTTTTATCTGCTTTTCTATTTTTTTTTTTTTTTTTTTTTTTTTAAAGAGAAGTACCACTCAGGCAGTTAATGCCTACATAAACTGTGGTACTTCCTTTGGAAAGGGATAGTAGTAGATAAGACAGATGGTTAGTGATAGTGAAGCTTCGATTCTGGCAATACTGCAATTGCACGTTATGATTATTTTTAGAACAGTATTGCTGCGCCTCTGGTGTTATTTAGGCGAATTAGTTTGAAGCTAGCATAGCCAATTTATAATTATTTTACTTCGCCGGCGATTTAGTGCTATGTGGTAATACCGGCGAAGGAGGGCGCTGTGATATGCATTATTATAAAGAAAAATTAATACATATCAGAAAAATTGATGTTGCCACGGCTGAGATTTGAACTCGTGACCATTGCTTAGTAGTCAACGTGCTAACCACTTAAGCTACAGCACCCTCAAATTAAAGCAGTCCACCTTGAACTCGTTCCGGACTTGACAACAAATGCATTCATTGCAGCATTAAAAAGATTTATAGCCAGAAGAGGTCGATGCTCTATAATTTTTTCCGATAACGCAACAAATTTTATAGGTGCTAATAGAGAGCTTAAGGAAATGTTACAACACTTTTTATCGGAACAACACAACAAATTGGTATATGACTGCTGCCGTCAGGAAGGTATAGATTGGAAGTTCATACCCCCACGTTCACCACATTTCGGGGGATTGTGGGAGAGCGCAGTGAAACAGGCAAGGCATTACTTACATAGAGCCATTGGTGTCCATATACTGACGTTTGATGAACTCCATACCGTGTGCTGTCAAGCCGAGGCTATTATAAATAGCAGACCACTCACTCCCTTGTCTAATGACCCAAATGATCTACGACCTCTCACACCAGCACATTTCTTGCTAGGACGACCCTTAAGTACGATTCTGGAGCTATCAGTGTCCAATGTCAATCCAAGTTCATTAAGAAAATATCACATTTTAAGGTGGATTCAACAGGAGTTTTGGGATCGCTGGCGTAATGAGTATCTAAAAACTCTACAACAAAGGACAAAATGGTTGTCCAGTAAAGCCAATCTGAAGTTAGATGACCTCGTATTAATTAAAGAAGATTCAACACCACCCTTAAAATGGCCACTTGGTCGAGTAACTGAAACATTTCCAGGAGTTGACGGCCAAGTTCGAGTGGTCTCAGTAAAAACAGCTGAGGGCATTTTTAAAAGAGCGGTAACAAAACTTTGTAAACTTCCCCTTGAATCTGAGCCTGAAAATAATGTTGAAAGCAGCGCTTCCTAGGGGGAGAATGTTTAGAATCTGACTGCAAAAATTTCCTAGTGGGTCATCTATTCTTGTTTGCCAAATTTATATTGTTCTTAATAATAAAACTATATATGTAATATGTAATACATTGTAAATAATATGCTTAACAAGGAACCACAAATTTACCGCTTAACGCGAAACGTATTGAAAACCTATATAAAAAAATGTAAATTTGCGGACTGAATTTCTTTTACTTAATAAGTAATTTTTTGAGTAATGTTATTTTTATTTAACATTTCACTTGTTCTTTAACTTTTGTAGAAATAAGTTGGATTTATAGAAGAATAAAACAGAATTGAAAAATTAAGACAGCTTGACATGTGTTTTTTAATTGTTTAAATTTGATTAAGCTTGTCAAGATTTGGAATCGTAGCATTAAAGAGGCAAAAAAAGCTTTTGTCCTCCAAGTATTATTCAAACGAGCAATACGAAAACTGCATCATGTTCGATTACGGTGAACACCTTCATGAAAGTCTTTGCGTCAAATATACATTTTTTCATTTAATATTCCGTAGACATTGGATTTGTGAAAAAGAAAATAGTTTGAAACTTGCACTTCAGATTTACTTGCGTGGTCTAAATTCATTTCTAAATTACCTTAAAAACTATCCTACAATACTAAAGGCTTTTTGTTCGCTAGTATTAATTCAACATCAAGGCGACTAAGATTAACGGATGAAAATTTGAAAAATGGTTTTGTTTAAAGCAAATAAGAATTCTTTTTTAATAAATAATACTGTTGCTATAACTTTGCAAATAACCGCACATATATTATATAAGTATACATGGAAATGTTTAATACTAAATTACATGTTATTAAAAATTACGTGATTTTTTTTAGTTTTTCCTTACTTTCGTAAAATTATTAGTTTTACTGTGTTTTTGGTTTTAAATATAAACTAATGTATTGCGGCTCAAAAAATAAGGTAATATACATGAAAAACATGTCACTGATGGAACACCCTTTAGATATTAGTAATTGTTACAGCGGCCGAAGTAAAACATCTACCGTAACATCTACCTATTACGGTTCAAAAAATAAGGCTATTTACATACAAATCATGTCTCTGTCGAAACACCCTTTAATTTTGTTATTTGCTATGTCGGCCATGGCAATTTTCTTTCTATGAATATATCAAGAGTCTACCTATTACTATTAAAAAATAAGTTACTTAATTTAAAAAATCGTCACTGTCAGAACACCCTTTAATTTTTAGTAATTGTCATAACGGCCATGGCATCACATCTTCTATATACATTGGAAGAGTCAACTTATTACGGTTCAACAAATATGTCGTTTTACATGCAAAAGACGTCACTGTCGGAAAACTTTTTGAATTTTTATTGTTTTTATAGGGGTCATAGTAATACAGCATTTGTGAAAATTTCAAGAGTCTATCTGTTATGGTTAAAAAATTAGTCAATGTTTATACAAATCACGTCACTGTGGACACACCCTTTAATTTTTACTATTTGTTATAGTGGCCATAGTAATACACCTCCTGTAAAAACTTCAAGAATCTACCTGTTATCGTTCTAAACTTAGGCCATATACATACATGCAAATCACGTCACTATCGAAAACACCCTTTAATTTTTAGGTTTAATATTGTATACTTGCTTATAATGCGAACATAGATTAAATTACTGTCTGCAAATTTTAAGTGGTTGCCTCCTATAGCTCAAAAACTAAAGATATAAAGGCAAATAACACGTCACTTTAGGAACAGCCTATAAGCTTTAGTATTTGTTGCTATAGTGGCTGCAGTTTCTGTGAAAATTTCAAGAGTATACCTATTCAAAACTTACCCCTTATACATGCAAATCACACCACTATCGGAACACCCTTTAATTTTTAGTTTTATTTTTTATAGTTGTTTATATAGTGAACTAAGTTTTAATTACTGTATGTAAATTTCAAGTGTATCCCACCTACAGTTCACGAAATAGGCACATATTCGTTGAAGGAACGCCGTATCATTTTTAGTATTTGTTGCTATAACGGCAACAGCTATACATATTACGGTTCCACAGATAAAAGGCGCTGACAGACGGACAGACATTGTAGCGAAAACAATAGGGTTACGTTTTACACTTTGTGTACGGAACCCTAAAAACAGCGAGTGTACGAGTACGAGCATAGCAGTTTAACTCAAGTTTGTTTGTGTTTTTTTATTTATTCACTGTTTTCGTCTAAATTTGCATTATTTTGATTATACTCAAAAGAGAGCCCTCTTACTGTTGGTTTTGTTTATTGTATTACTATGGTAATAATGCCTACACTATAGTAGTATAGTAATAGCAATACTCAATGAATTTCTTCGTTGGCTTCTCGTAATTGCAAAATTAAACACACGGATATAAACATTTTTCTTTAATATCACTTTATTTATTCAGCTCTGTATAATTCTTATTGACCATACGTTTAACACTTTTTACCTATTAGCTGTCTTTCAGAGGCTTCTAGCTCGAGTATTATTTTTTGGAAGAGGGAGTAGTACAATTCTATTTAAAGGCAAGAAAATCATCTAGAATCTTAAGTTCTGGAAGGTCTGGCAGGCTTGTTTATAGTATACCCGAAACGTGATCACTTTTATTTTTACATTGACCACTTTAAAAGGCGATCAATATTTTCGAATATTTTTGGGACTATTTTTTATTGCTTGAATTATTTAGTTAAAGTAAAACTATAATTTAAAAAAAAATCTTTCGAAAAGCCAAAAGTTTCAGGTCCAAAAGAAAAAGTAAATATGGTTGAACTTTTGCAAATAGATTGAAGTGCAAGTGAATAGACAAACAAATATTTAGCGGCAAAATCGGTTTGCATAATTAAAAATAAACTGGGAATAACAAAATGTGTTAACTGTTGAACAAAATGTTATTTATACTTGTTTAAAATACACTTTGTAAAACAATTATTTTTTTAATCATTTTAGTATTTGGAATTTATGTTATTGTGAAAAATATTTTTTCATTTCAGCTTTGTCATTTTACTGTGTAACAATGAAACGGGTTTTAATATACAATTTTATATAAAATCACAACCACTGCTGTTATTATTTTTAACCCAAAAGGATTTGTAATACATATTGTATTGATTAATCCAATATTAACAAAAAAAAAAACTAGATATGTTTCTTATTCATAAAAATATTTACAAAAATTTTAAATTTGAAATGTGTTGGAAGTAATGTTTTTAGTTTATATAATAATCCATCATGCCAGACTTTATCAAAGGCTTGCTGTACATTCAAAAACACACCAGAATAATATTTTTTGTTTTCCAAAGAATCTCGTATATAATTTACTATACGATGGCATTGCTCGGGAGTACCGTGGTTAGATCTGAATCCAAATTGATATTCTGGTGTGATGCGAAGTTTTTCAAGCAAAGGCAACATTCTTTTCAGAAATAATTTTTCAAATATTTTAGAGAACGTGACTAGCAAGCTAATTGGGCGATAAGACGTTACAACATTTTCAGGTTTCTTTGGTTTTTGTACCATTACTACTTCCGCACATTTCCATTGCGAGGGAAAGTTGTTTAATCTTAGAATTGAGTTATATATTAATGTAAGAAATATTACAGCTTTTTTCGGCAGGGCCTGGATTACTTTTCCGTCAATACAGTCATATCCGGGAGACTTTTTGAGGTTCAGTTTAGATTTTTCCTCTCGAACTTCCTGAGGTGCAATATGTTTAATTGACCAATCCACTGGGCAGGGGCTAATTAAAAAGTTTTCATCTGTAAAAGGAGTGTTACATATGTATATCATGTGGTTGGAAGGTTTTATGTAAATGTAAGGCAAATGCTTCAGCTTTGCTTTTATCTGTCTTGAATCATGAACCACTTTCATCTTTAATGGGAATATTTCTCTTTGTCGGACATTTTAAATACATTGTAGCTTTCCATAATGAATATTTACCGTCATTCGAAACACTAAGATTTCGAACGAAATTTGAAATCTGTTCATTTTTTATTTCCGACAACCGAAGTTTAAGATCTTTCACAGCTTTATTTAATATACGTTTATCGTTAGGATTTCTGCTCATTATCATCTAATTCTGATGCTGATTGTATTGGTACATTAAGGTTAACATTTCTTTCTATCCAGGTGCTAAACTCAGTTTTATTGTAAATCAGTTCTATTGTTAATAATTTTATATCTTTTAGAGATAGAATGCAAAAAAGTATTGAAATCAACAATTAGTGGTGTATGGTCAGAGCTTAAGTCATTACAATCAGTTATTTGAAGAAGGTTAGTAGGTATACCAGAATATACCACTAAATCCAACAAATCTGGTATTTTTGATGGATCCGTAGGCCAATACGTAGGACTGCCAGTGGATAAGACCGAATAATTATTGTTGCTTATACATTTATAAAGTTCTCTTCCTTTAGGTGTTATTAATCTCGAACCCCACCAACTATGTTTGGCATTGAAATCACCACCAACTATAAATCTTGTATGTATTAAATCATAATCTTTTATCTTAAAAAATGTTCTGGTAGTGAAATGCGTCTCTGAAACTAGTAGGATATCAATAAAATTAGTTTTAAGAAATATTTAAATTTCTTGGGTATGGTAGGAAAGCCCATTTGCATTCCATATTGCAATTCTGAGATTTAGCTGCATAACTTTGTTATTAAAACAGACATCATGGTTATAAGCTTATTGGACAGATTTATTTGATTTTGAATTAACATTTCAATTTTTCTAAAAGGATTGTTTTGATTTTGTTGTGGGTTTCGTAGGATTTCAGAATAAGAAAAAGTATTATTTTTATTAATATTGGAACCTGTGTTCTGATTTAATTCATTCGGGAAGTCTGCACTGTTAACAATATATTGATTATTTCTGTCCCCTTTGTTTAGATTAGAGTTATGTAAACGTTTTCTTAATAATTGTTTATATACAATACAACCTTTGTAATTTGCTGGATGGTTTTGTAAGCAGTTAACACAGCGTGGTGGTGTCTCAATGTTCTTTGTGCAATCTATTGTTAAGTGAACTAATTCACATCTGACACATTTAACTTGTTTACGGCAATATGTTTTAGTGTGTCCAAACTCTTGACAATTATGACTTTGCACCAGCTCATTTGATTTCCTAGGGGATTCGATCTTAATAGTAGCGTTATTTATATATTTAATATTATAAATACTTTTGTTGTTTACATCAGGCTCTAGATCAACATAAAACATAGGAAGAGGATTTTTGGTAATTTTGCTACGTACATTAGTAATATATCGAACTTTATTACCAGTTTTTTCAATGTAATTTTTAATATCAGTGATGGATGTCGAGTGATGCAAATTTTTACCGACAATTCTAAAAGAGCGTTCCTGCTTAAGTTGGTAAGTGTGGAAGTTAATTTTTATATCATTTAAATGTGTTACAACCAATCTATATGATTTTATATTACTAATCATTAATCTAATTTGTCCGTCTTTAAGGGACTTGTAGCGAAATTCCGAAGAAGGAATTATTTTAGAAAGAGATTTTATCATTCCACTTATATCAGCAATGGAAGGAATAAATATTGGCGGTGGCTTAGGTTCATTATTAGTTTTATTATCATTAGGCTGTTCTACATCATCAGAGAATATATCATTATCTTCATTATCAAAAATAGCAAAACGATTATTAGAGATTGCTGTAGTTTTTGCATTACCTGTATTGATTGCTTTCGTTTGGTTTGATGATCGTTATTAATGAAGTTTGGAATGCGAGAATTGTTGCTTGCATTTAATGTCACAGAAGCGTTGTCATTGATGGAATTTTCTAGTGCAATTGAATTGTTTAAATCAATATTTTGTCTTTTGTGTGTATATAGGTTTGGAGATTCCATTTGATGTCGTTTTTTTTATTATAGGCGAAGTAACTACTTGCCAACCTATTTCATCATTACCACCATCGCTGCTATCATCCATGATGATGGCAGTAAAAACGATTTTTCACAAATATTTCTTAATTTATTGTTCTTGTAACAAGACAATGATTATTTTTTTATATACATATGTATGTATGTATGTAGATATACTTTTTATTTTTTATTTAAAATTATATATGTACATAGTTCATTCAAAATTTTATCAAAAATTGAAAAATCAAAAATTTTTTTTTTTATTTTTTAATTAATTATTTTATATTCTTCTCCCTGACTACTCGAATCGAAGGTTGATATACGACTTACATCTGATATTTAACCAACAAAATTCAGATAATGGAATAAACTAAGAAGAAAAAGCATACATTGCTTTATTTAGAACATACATATTTATAATATTTATAATAAATAAATAAATATATGTATGTATATTAGGGTGGAACGAAAAACTATTTTTTTTTCAATTTCAATATTAAATATTTCAATATTAGATATAAAAAGTTGCCATTTGCTATTGTTAAGTCAATTATAAAGTTAAAAGACGATTGGAGTAGGGTAAGAGGTGCCGCAAATCCAAATGCCGCAGATCCAAATTTATTGAAATATATCAAATTTAATTTTTTTTGGATCTGCAAAAACTGTCTTATATAAATAAAAGGACCATGCCAAGAACATTAAATAAGTTTTAGTCAAAGAAAAATCATTAAAATATCATATCTACCCCTATCTTACTCCAACAAAGAAAAAAAAGTAAAATTAAAACAAAATAATTTGCTTGTTTTTATACAACATTTAGGTATTAAAACGTGAAAAAAGGTTATAAAATGACGATGGATAGCAAATTTTTAAGTTTTGAATTATTTTAGGTTTTAATGAATTTAAAATAACAATAAATACAAAAAACCACCAATAAAATAAAAAATATAACTATGAAAGATTTAAAGGAAAAAAATATGTTCAAGTCTTCTGCGGCACCTCCAGATGTGGTTAAATCACAATAAAATTTTGTAGAATAACTTCTCACATAAAAAGACAAATTTATCCACTATTTGAACGGGTAATACAAACATTTATTTTCTGTCATAAACCAACATTCCAGCCTAATGTATATGGAAATAGATTTTAATGAAACAAGTGTTTTTACTTTACCATATGTAATATAAGGTAAAGTATTTATTGCTTATTTAACTCTGACTATGATTTAATAAAAAATTATATTCTATTGCTTAAAAATAAACTACAGACTTACTGTTTTGCCTTGTAAATCATTGACGCGACAATGCAGGTAAACATTTGCCCCTAATTGCGTGCTTACATTTACAGTTGTAAATGGATCGGCAAAGAATGGAAATGGCTCATGTGTGGTAGTTTCCGTTATTTCTAGTTCCTCATCTTCCGGTGTATCGGTAAATGGCGATGAAAATTCTTGCCAAAAGTTCTTAGGAAATGTATCAAATGGATCACCAGCCCGTGGTCGTTTTACTTCAATCAGTTCAGATATAAAAAAATACATGAACATTTATGTGAGTTAGTAACAAAATTCTAGTTTCTTTTTAAGTAGATTTATTAAATCAAAAGATGAAAATGTTTAGTGTTTAAGTTTTAGTTATACATATGTACTTACGGGGTGCTGAACAGTATACAAAGTGCTGTATTGCTGAAAAAACAATGGCAAATATCCAAATTGTTTTTAATTCCATATCTAAAAAAATAAAAAATTATAGAGTTGTTAAATTGTATAGATTTTTGCATATAATATTGTCTAATGTGTGTACGTTGCAAAAAGTTTGTTGCGCAAGAAAATATTTGCAAGCTCAGAATGCAATTAACAATCTTATAAATTGCTTCAAATTTAATAGAAACCCGCAACAGTATTTAATGGAGAAAAATATTCTTCAATAAATAAGGTATCCATATGTCTGTACATGAAAATTTATTTTCATGTCCATGTTTTTGTTGAACAATCAAACACAAGATTTATTTTGTTGCCAAAATGTTTTCTTCATTAAATTATTGTTGCTACTATTTTGTGTTGTGTATTTGGAATGGATTGATATTCAGAGAAAACATTTGTTTGGAAATTTTGTACGAACAATTTAATTGAATTTGTTTTTGTATTAATTAATTTTTTCCAACATATTTTAAAGACTTAACAATTTAACGTTACAAGAATTAATTGCAACATCTTATTGATTGCTATTAATTTATTAATTAGGACTATTACAAATTGTAAGTTTCTAAAAAATTTTATTAAACTGCAAAAAAAAACATAAAAATAAAAATTTAAAATTATAAATATAAATATAAAAATATAGCATATGTCGTTGAGTTTTTCTCTTTATATGCCAATTGGTTTTAAACTACCAAACCAAGCATTCCATTTCTAAATATTAATATGGAGTTAATCGATTTGGCAAGTAAGCCATTTAAAAGCAGTTCGGCTGCCATTAAGTTTAAAACTAGGGTCCGCTTATTTCAAAGAGTATTTTCATTTTAGTATTTTCTTCGATATATGATTTTCGTGGCTAATAGAGATTTTAAAGAGGCAAGTTTTAAGTGTAGGCGAATCGTTGTTAAATGGTCATATACATATGTATATGTATAGATACTGTATATGTGACGTAAGCTGACGAAAGGGACCTTATCATTACAGGGTAAAATTTTTAGTAAACGACTTTATGTCAAAATTTCATGAGTTCTGTTTTTACACCAAACGATACCAAAATAGATTTTATTTCAGATTTTTAATTGGACAGTCTTAACAACTGCAAACTTGCACAAATGCGTTGTCCAACTTTAACCTCGATTATTTCAAAACAGTTTGTTTCTTAGATCTTTGTTCTGTTTAGAATTTTGTACTTTATCGAAAAACATCGACCCTTGTCAGCTTACGTCACATATAAAAAGCAACGGATAAATGTTTTTTTCGATATAGTTTATGTAAGTATTTTATTAAATACACACGTAGGCCTTTAATTTTACTTCAATTTAATAGAAATTGCAAAATTCAATGCTACGTGCCCTTAATCTTTTCGTGATAGTTTTAATTGATTAAAATTTAATTAAAACTACACACACGTACATTGTATCATTTTTTACTGCACAAAAAATAAAAAATAAATTATTAACCTTTAGAATGCTGAATTCAATAAACTTAAATATTTTATTCTTGAATAATTAAATTATCATAGAAATTGTGCTTTATATAGTACTAGCTATCCCCGGTTCGTTTCGCTACACCCATCCACAAAAAATATAATAAAGAGGGAAGAAAACTATGTCCAACCTTTAACTTGAAAACGCACGCTATTCTCCCATCGAAAATGTTTTAGTTTATATGCCTACTGTTTTCATCCAATCAGTTTTTTGCTAGACTATACACTCAAAATATTATGTAAGTTAAAAAACTGAAAATGCAATTCAAAATAAATGAAAACTCAGTTAAAAACCAGTCTACTCATTATTCATTTAAATCAAATGAAATGTTTTGTTAATTTCAAATACTCAAAAATTAACTGATAAAATCCGTAAAAACAACTGTTTTTTCTTTTATTTTAACAATAAAGTTATATTTCCGTTGATTTTGTTTTTTTAACTGTAATAAAATTAAACTAAATATTCAGTAAAAATAAACGATTCTTCCTTTATTTTTACTATTTTTTATTTTACATAAAAATAAATTAATACATGTGTCTTAATCTTAAAGATATATTATTTTAACAAAGATGCATAAGTAAATTTGAAGCAATTATATATGTATATATATTTTATAAGATAAGATATTTTTACCACCATTCATCATCAACTAAAGAACCGAAAATCACAATCAAGAGGATAACTAAAAAAAAGAAAGAAATTATAAAAAATATATAACAAATAATCAAAAAATTTATGAATTATAAACCACTTACCTATCTCTTGAAGTACCGAACCGAATTGTAAGGATTTTTAAGAGGTTTTTAAAATGCTTATACCTAAAGGGAATAATTAAGAAGGTATAATTTAAAATACAATGCAGTTTTAAAATAACTTAGCTATCACTGAAAAATAGTTATGCATAAACATCTTAACAATGTTTTGCAACAAGTAAAGAAGTGTTCGAAGTTCTGCCTCTAGGAATCCAGCGTTGCCACAAAGAAAAATATTTTCCTACCAAAGTTATCCCTAAAATTCTACCAAAACCTAAAAAAAAATACCAAAATTTTTTTTCATTAATGATTTACTATAATACTCAGTCGTACGATCTGTCAAAAATGGTGAGTGTGCTAAAAAAGTGTGATAGAGTGGATTAGAAATGGATTTGTTTGACAGATTCTCTGACAGGTCTGTACAATTTGATAATTTAAAAAAATTCATATATATATTTTTTTGCGATCAGAATTGCAAAATCTTTTTTGTATTATAGTGTGGCACCTACAACGCTATTTTGACACGATTTTTTGTGTAGGACAGGACAGAATTGTGTCAGATTTTTTTGTGATTAAATCATACGATCGTGTAGGATTGTGATTCCTGGCCTTTACTACGTTTTCTTTTATTTGTAAGTAAATAAAGTGCACTTTTACAAATAGCATTTGCAATTGACCTATTGGAAAATAATTTTAACATTTATAATGGATAAACAATTTTTTCTACCAAAAACGTAGAAAAACTGGAACAAATCAACCAAACTACCAAATCGATCATAAATAAAAAAAACTACCAATTTTGGTCTGATCAGATCAAAGTGGCATCCCTGACTATCTCTCTCTAATACAGGACTATTCCAAAAGGCTAATAATGGAATCTAGTCGGAAATTGTTGACCTGACTTGTCACTGATATTAAAGCGAGTGTTTTTGATGAATCATATAGAAAATAGTCAGAAGAACGTCAGACTCTGACTCTGATGGTCAGAGTCAAAAGGTTCCAAATTCTGTGGCCGACATTATAAAGCAAAATGTTTACGATGTTGAGGAACCTAACATATAACATCTAACATATAAAATTTACATTTACTAAAAAATACAACCCTATTACATAATACTAATCTTTTCTTACTATTAAAAACCAATACAAGAATAAAGTAAAAGAACTCACACACAGTCCACTTCTGCTCGTTTAACAAACAAAACGTACAATCAAATCAAAATAAGAAAAACACTAAATTATTAAAGAGAAAATGAAATTAAACTAACTTAAAATCAAAATTACAAACAAAAGTGTTTTATTAGATCTATTGCAAATCAACGATAATGGCAGAAGAAAAAAATTTACTGTTAATGGCATTCTAAGAGAAAAACTAGGGATATGGGTAATATATTTAAAGTCATAAACGACAAAAGTCATTTAAGAAAAGATAAAAAACTGCCACAGGGAATGCAGAGTCCCTGCAACCAACCATACATTGGGTTTCAGACTTTGCAATTAACTTAACAATAGCAGATGCCAAACTTTGTACCGATGTTACATATTGAAATTGAAAAAACTATTTTTTCGTTTCACCCTAATGTGTATGTATATGTTACTACTTATTTGTCATAAAGCAACTTATATGGAACCAAGCAATGATGCAAAAACAAGAGTTCAAACAGTTGCCAAGAATGATAAAAACAAAATTATACGTAGTCTTCCCACCATAAGGGTTGCCAAGCCTCAATAAAATTGGCAACCCTCAATAAAATTGGCAACCCTACACTTAAAATCACAATTGGACTGGAAGATTGGCCTAATTTTGTTTCTATTCTTTTTGACATAGCTATTAGCTTATGGTACTTGAATTACTTACCAGATAATATGGTACAGCGGTCGGGTGCACTAAAGAATTATTTTACACATTTTTATCTAATTTATATATTTATGTACATATATGATTTTTTCAAACAAATATCGTTATTTTGATTTTTGTTTTCTAAAACTGTCAAATAGTTTTAACATACATACTTAGTTTTATCATTTTCGATATAACCGAATTTTCAATTTAAAATCAATAAAAATATTAACTGTAATGGAAAATCAGTATTTATATTCATTTTTTTTTTAGAAATGAATGTTGGAATCAGTAGAAAAATAAAATACTTTGAATTTTATATGTTTATTCAGTCAAAAATAACTGTACGGAATACTTTTTAAATAAACTACAATCAGTTACTGTAAAAATATTCTGAGTGTACGTATTAACACAATAATAATTTTTTAATTTTTTTGCGAGGTACCACTCGCACTATTCTAATCCAGCCTGCATTTTGCTAGACAATGTACATTACTCTGAGGGTTACTTGTGAAAGTTTCAAGACTCTACCTATTGCAGGGTGGTTACTGCGTATTTAGATTCGAAAAGGAAATCATTTGAATTTGTATGACTTTAACATTGTGTTTCGAAAAAGATTTCCTTCGAATCGAAATACGCAGTAGCCTCCCAGTTCTCCAGGTTCACGATAATAATTTTTCACTTTCTATAGGAGATAACAAGTCCATAGCCCAAATTCATTTTGTATTTTGGTAAACTATGAGCATTAGCATAGGGGTTACTTGTGCAAAGCATCAAGGCTTTATCTCCCGCAAAATGCGGGCTGGATTCGGATAGTGGGATTAGTACCTCCCATAAAAAGTAAAAATTATTATCGTCTTAATACGTATAGTCTAGCAAAAAACAGATTGGTTGAAAACATAAGTACTACAAATAACCTTAAACTACAATGTACTTTAAAGGCAAGTTATAGTAACGATCCTTACCCTCGTTATTATAACGAACAACTACTTATCTCCTAACTTAAGCTATTGGCAATTTATAATGATGAGTCAAACTGTGTTAGTTTCATGTGTTTGCCTTATATTTATAGCTATAACGGCCATAGAAAAACTTCTATAAAAAAGGCAAGTGTTTACCTATTACGGTTTCAAAGATCATATCATACAGATAGATATCAGAGTGATATTAATAGGGTTACGTTTTTCCCTTTGGATACAGACCTTTAAAATATTTTACTTCTTATATTCTTAATTATGTATCTACAATTTGAGCAAAAGTGCTATATTTATTGCATTGACATGTGTATACTTGACGTATACTTGATATTTTCATAACAATTGTAATTTGTTTAAATATTACGTATACGTTATTAATACCCAAGGCTTATTTACCCAGGTAGCAGGTAGCTACCGTTGCTAACTATTTTTCAAAAGCTTGTTTATGTTTGCATTTTTTTTGTTTTCATTTTTCTGTTTGTTTTAAATGAAATATTTTTATGTAAAACTTATAAGAAATAGTGTTTTTTGGTATTTAAGTATTAATTTAAAAACGAAATTTTAGCTGTGTCGGTTGCAACAACAGTTTTTTGATACTCATAGTGCGTGCGCTTTTTTTCTTGTGTTATGAAAGTTTATTTTTAATTGTGCCAACTAATTTGAATTTTTATTTCATGTAAGTATGTATGTATGTATGTATGTATGTATGTATGTATTTATGTACGTATATGTATTTTCGTTTTCGTTTTCGTTATTTTATGTCATATGTTTTATGACTTTGGCACATTTCACAAACGAAACTGTCTGTTGTTGTATTTGTAGTCCTAGCGGTGTCAAAATGTAAAGTAAATACTCGTAAATACCGTGACCTGAATCTTGAGAAAGCAGGAGTCTGAGAAAAATATAAAAAATGGTCCATATTTAAACCGAGCTACTTAAGTACCTCCTCCCCAAAATTGGAGTTTTGTTTTCCACATCGATTAATATCTTTAACAGCGACAAAATTTCCTGAAATATTTCAAGATGTACCTTTGGCAAGTAAACAACTTTGTAAGGAAGCACAGATGTAGACGAGAAAAATCTAAAATTTAATGTAGAATGCTTAATAGGTTTCGTCTTTGCTAGGAACCAATTATATCACCTCTTGCCAAGAAGTATGAAAAGCACAAAAAATAAATCAGTCAAGTGCGAGCTAGACTCACACATGTAGGATTCCTTACTATGTTCAGTACAACTTCAAAAATATAAGTTGTTAATTTTTTCATAGCTTATGGAGCACCCTTTAATTGTTAATTATTTGTTATACTAGAGCATAATACCCGCATAAATACCCGTGTAAATATCAAGTATCTGTCTATAACGTTTAGAAAAGACGGCCATATTCCTCTAACTCGCGACATCTAGGGAACAACCTTTTATTTTTAATAAATTTATTTTCATTACTTGTTTTTACAGTAGATATTGTAATATAGAATCAATATAAATTTTAAGTGTCAGACTATCACTGTTTAAATATAAGGTGATATGTATATGCAAAATCGTGTTATTATCGAAAAACCCTATAATTTTTGGTTTTATTACTTGTTGACATTATTGAAATTATACATAATATGCGTATATTTAAAGTTTCTACTCGTCACGGGTGAAAAATTAGGCTACATACATACGTAAATATATGTCACTTTCGCAAAACCGTTTAATTTTTTTTAGCTAAAGCGGACATAAATTTACACACTCTGTATAAATTCACGTTTAAAAAACTAAAGGAACACCCTTTATTTTTTACCATTCGTTATAGTTGTTATGATATGAATTTACTTATCTATAACTCTGCTACTAATTAAGTATTATATTCTTAATTATACAACCATTCATCTTAATCTATTACATTGTTATATGTACTTCATTATATTAGTAAGCTAGTCGTAAGAACCACTTAATAAAGAGACATTGAATAAATAACATGGTGTCAGGTGTGTATTAGAAAAAAAGATCAAAGTAAAAAAGTCAAGGTTAAAAAGGTCAAAGTCAATGTCACTAAGATTAAAGTAAAAAAGTAAAAAAAAAGGTCAAGGTTAAAAAGGTCAAAGTCAATGTCGCTAAGATCAAAGTAAAAACAAAAAGTTGTGTAAAAAAAAAGCAGTCGGTTATAAAACAAAATCAGAGTCTAAAACCAAAAAATTAAACAAAATCTAAAATGATTAAAAATAACGACAGTATCGTCGAGTCAAAAAAGCCAGCACCAATTCCAACGTCTGTGGCGCCTTTAAATGGCAATGTTACAAACCTTTGTCAGGAGTGGAAGAATTGGAGCAATGCCTTTAAAATCTATATGCGAGCGTCAGCGCTAGAGGATGAAACTGATTCTCGTAAATTCGCCTTAATGTTACATCACATGGATAGTGATGCACTACAAATTGTAAATTCTTTCAATATTAATATAGACACCATCAAATATGAGGAATTGTGGACAATGTTTGAAGCCCATTTCGTTCCAAAAGTAAATACCGCTATGGAGCGCCATAAGTTTTTCCTTAGAAGGCAAAAAGACTGTGAGTCCATAACCCAATATGCTACTGATTTGCAAAGTCTAAGCATGTCGTGTGAGTTTGGTTCGCTTAGAGAAAGTCTCATCAGAGATATGTTTATATGTGGATTATCCCAAAATTTTTTAAAAATAAAGGAAAGACTGCTTAATGAAGGTGACCTTAAATGGGATAAAGCACTGGATATAGCCAAGGGCATTGAAGCAGCCCGAGAAAATGCTTCGGCAATTCAACAAGTATCCACCAACAACAACAACGCAAATATTTGTGGGTTAAACAAATACAACAAGCCAAAATTCAACAACAATAGCAATCATCACAAAAATAAACAAAATATTTTGTCTCCACACCAACAAAAACAAAAATGTAATAAGTGTGGTCAACAAAGTCATCGTTATAAATGCCCAGCAGAAGGGGTGAAGTGTCATATCTGTGGAAAGCTTAACCATTTCGCCAAGATGTGTTTTTCTAGAAACAGCAGCAACAAAAATAGCAGCAAATACATTAAGGTGGTCGAGAATAACTGCGATGAAGAATTATTCATTGGTACGATTACCAACAACTCTGATGGTTCAAATGCAGCTAGTGAGTGGAGTATTGAAGCTCAAGTCAACAACAAAATGGTAACTTTTCAGGTGGACACGGGGGCACAAGCCAATCTACTGTCGGAGAAAACTCTAAGTATTTTAGAAATAACTAAATTTAATACTAACAATTGTACTAACATACTTACTTTTAGTGGGGAAAAACTTCCAGTGTTAGGAAAGATTGATTTAAATATTAAATATAATAACACAAATTATTTAACAACATTTTATATTTTAAAAATGAATTGTAAAAATGTAATAGGACTGGATTTGGCTATAAAATTAAACCTAGTCAAAACAGTCAATGCTATTAATTTAGATGTGGTTTTGAAAAAATACGATGAAGTATTTGAAGGTTTAGGTCAATTGCAAAAAGAATGTCACCTTCAAATTAAAGAAAACTGTTTGTCTATTATCGAAGTAACTCGAAGGGTTCCAATCGGTCTTTTAGAACCTTTAAAAAACGAACTCGATAGAATGGAAAAATTAATTGTTATAGTAAAGGAAAATGAACCCACGGAGTGGGTAAATTCAATCGTTTTGGTTACTAAGTCGAATCGAAATCTTCGATTATGCCTTGACCCAAGAAACTTGAATAAGGTCATAGTTAGACCAAGGTTCATCTTTCCGAATATTGACGAGTGTAGAGCACGTATTACTGGGTCTAAATTTTTTAGTAACCTTGACGCTAATTCGGGTTTCTGGATGATCCCATTAGACAAAAGCTCATCAAAGTTGTGTACTTTTAGCACCCCTATGGGTCGCTATCGCTTTCTTCGGTTGCCATTTGGTATTAATGCGGCGCCGGAAATCTTCCATTCGGAAATGATTCGTCTTTTTGGTGACATAAATGGTCTGATAATTTATATGGACGATTTTCTCATTCATGCGCCCAGTATCGATAAGCATAATAAGATACTCTTAAAAGTTTTAGAAAGAGCCAAAGTAGTTGGTCTCAAATTTAACAAGTCTAAATCGAAAATCTTACAAACCGAAATTAAATTTATTGGTCATATTTTTACCGGTAATGGGGTCAAACCAGATAATGAGAAAGTAAGGGCAATTCTAGACATGCCAATGCCAACCAACGTCGCAGAATTACAAAGATTTTTAGGCATAGTGAATTATCTAGGGTCATTCATACAGAACCTGTCTGCAAAGACGAAATATTTGAGAGATCTTTTAAAAAATAACGTTTTATGGCAATGGAATCAAGAGCAAAATAATGAGTTTCTAAATTTAAAAAAAGAAATTACCAATTCGCCTGTCTTGGTCTATTTTGATCCGAAAAAACAATTAAAGTTATCAGTAGATGCGTCTAAATTCGCCGTGGGTGCGACAATTATGCATGGAGACAATCCAATAGCATATGCTTCGGCTTCGTTGACTGATTGTCAATCTAACTACGCTCAAATTGAAAAGGAACTTTTCGCGATTTTGTTCGGGTGTACTCGTTTTCACCAATACGTTTTTGGTTTACAGGTTGTAGTGGAAACTGATCATAAACCCCTGGTACCTTTATTTGAGAAGCCACTTTATAAAATACCGGCTAGATTGCAAAGGTTTATGTTGAGTCTTTTAACATATAATATCAAAGTAATATACAAACCTGGTAAATACCTTTACATAGCCGATGCTCTTTCAAGAGCCCCCTTAAATGAAAATGCTTTATTAGATCTTAATAAAGAAATTGATTTACATTGCAATTTTATTATGTCCCAGAACACTTTGCCAGACATAACGATACAAAAAATAAAAGAGTCAACAAAGTCAGATGAAGTTTTTCAAATTTTATTACAATATATAAAGAACGGTTGGCCCGATAACAAAAAGTCTTTAAGTGAAGTTTTACTTCCGTATCATTCTATCAAAAATGAAATTACTGGGGTTAATGGAATTTTGATAATGAATAACCGCATTTTAATTCCGAAAAGCCTTAGACGTGAAATGTTGTCATATGTGCATGAAGGGCACATGGGGGTGCAACGTTGCCAAAATCTTGCAAAACAAACAATGTATTGGCCAAATATTAATAATGATATTAACATTATGGTATCAAATTGCGAAACATGTAAAAAGTTCAAAAAATCCAATTGTAAAGAAGAGTTATTACCACATGAAATTCCTACCATTCCATGGTACAAACTTGGTTGTGATCTCTTTGAATGTAATAAAAACATGTATTTGTTAGTAGTTGACTACTACTCAAAATTCGTTAAAATTGATATTTTAAGCTATAGTTATAATAGTATACAAGTTATAACTAAACTTAAATCTATGTTTGCTAGGCATGGGATTCCAGCTATCTTCATATTAGACAATGGTCCGCCCTTCAATTCGAAGGAATTTTCCGATTTTTGTAAGCAATGGGGCATAGAGCATAACACCTCTAGTCCCTACCTACCTAGGTCTAATGGTCTAGCAGAACGTACAGTACAAACGATAAAGAAAATGCTTTATAAATGTCTAGATGATTCTTCTGACCCATGCACGGCTTTATTGCAGTATAGGACAACTTGCAAAGGGAAATTTCCAAGTCCTGCAGAAATGTTAATGGGCAGGGAATTAAGAACTAAGTTACCCTGCTACCCAGATAATTTAAAACAAAAATTAATCGATTCTGAGAAAATTTCAAAGCAAATAAACAAACAGAACCAAAAAATGTTACAATATTATAATAAAACTACTAAAAATGTGAAGCCGGTAGAAGTAGGTGAAAAAATCATGTTTAAAAAGACACCTTCATCTGTATGGTACCCTGGTACCATAGTCGCAAACTGTAAGGAACCCAGATCTTATATTATTGAAGATGAAGAAGGGTCAACATTTAGGAGAAATAGGCAACACATTAATAAAAATGGGAAGACAAATGATAATAACGAAAATGTCAATAAAGATGCAAACGCAAATGTAGACCACAGTGAAAAAATAAACGAAAATATTAATCAAGATGTAAATGAAAAAACCTATGTAAATTTAAATAATAATGAAAATCAAACAAATCAACATGTAAATAAAAACACAAATGTAAATTCAAATCAAAATGAAAATCAATCAAACAAAAGAGTTACTAGAGGTGGAAGAGTTTGTAAAACACCTCAAAAGTATATGAGTTAAATTCTTATAAAAAGGGAGATGTTATGATATGAATTTACTTATCTATAACTCTGCTACTAATTAAGTATTATATTCTTAATTATACAACCATTCATCTTAATCTATTACATTGTTATATGTACTTCATTATATTAGTAAGCTAGTCGCAAGAACCACTTAATAAAGAGACATTGAATAAATAACAATAGTGACCATAGTAATACACCTCTTGTAAAAATGTCAAGAGTCTTCCTATTATCGTTCAAAACTTAGGTCATATATGTACATGTAAATCACGTCACTATCGGAACACCTTTTAATTTTTTCTTTAATTTTGTATATCGTTTTATAAAGCGAATATAGTTCTAATTAATATCTGCAAATTTTAAGTGGTTACCACCTACAGCTAAAGAAATATAGACATAAATACCCTTTGGGTACGGAACCCAAATAATCTATTTTGGTAATTCTCATAATACTGATGATAAAGATGATGGTGATCATGACGATTATAATTGTGATGATAATGAATACGATGTCACTAATTATAATGGAGACAGGGATGGTTATGTTGAAAGTGATGATGCTTATTCATTATCGTTGTCGAAAAGGGACCCATTATTAAAGTGGTCTGCTTCGATATTCCCCCTACATTAACAATTTTAAAATTATTATCATCAAAAATGTTTAAATAACCAAATAGTCCTACATTAGTGTACGATGTTTTAGCAAATTAAATTATTTATATTTCTCGTCTTTAGTCTACGTGTTCCCAAGTTTTAATTAAATAAATTTCTCATCGAATAAATTATGTTTGCAAGCTATATTCTAATGAATTTTGTTAAATTGTATGTAAAGCACATACAATCTTAACAAAATAAAGAATTTAAAATCCCAATATATTAAAAGAACTGCAAACACAAGAGATTGAAAATATTTATATTTTTAAATTTTTTATTTTATTTGCTTTGTTACGCACTTTCTCAAAGATAAATATCAGCTTTTTGAGTAAAAAAGATTTCTATAAACGTAACATTAATAATAAGCCAATGTTATAGTCAAACAGAACATATCAAACATCCTCTCAAAGCTGACAAAACTCATTTTTTTTCCAATTCGCTCTTATACTTCAATACTGCACACAATCGATATGTATACCAGAAATAAGAAAAAAATAAATTTATATAATTTATATTTACATATATATATATATATATATATATATATATATATATATATATATATATATATATATATATATATATTATATATATATATATATATATATATATATATATATATATGTATATATATGTATATATGTATATATATATATATATATATATATATATATATATATATATATATATATATATATATATATATATATATATATATATATATATATATAAATTTATTCATTTTTGTAGTTATCTGTTGCCTACTATGTGGAAATTAGTTGTGATATAAATTACGATTCCTTAAACGAAATTAGTTGTCATTGGAGCTTATTTTAATGAGGATTTTCATACTTCATTTTAAAAAAGAATTTCTATCGTTTTCTAAAAAATTAAAAAATGTATAATTTTAATTTTTAATTAATAGCGTGCTATTAACCCAAATTATAAATTCACTGAAATTGATTACTAACGGCAAAGCTAGTTTGTATGGACATGTGTCTAAGTGCTCAAATTAGCTCATCAGGAAACCTTAACCTAAATTTTAGATGAGCTAATTTTACCCTTAAGTTGATAAATTTATTTTATTTAATAAGAATTAAAATTTGGGTTATGGTTTCCTGATGAGCTATTTATTAATGTAGGGGGAACATCGAAGCAGAACACTTCCTTAACGGGTCCCTTTCCGACCCACTTCCGTACTCTATGATTATAGATAACCGAAATGTTATTATGGCAACCTTACCCACATGGAGGTCACGTGCTACAACAAGCCTTTAAACTTGACTTTAGTGATTTCAGACTGTCGACTGGTAACTGTCGGCCTTCTTTCTTATCACGCATTCTCTGGTAATTGCTAGCATATGTTCAAGGCTTAGATCCCCCATGGCATCCAAATTATAAGTTTTAATACCCAAAATATAAACTTTTAACAAATTTAGGTTATGTTACACAGAATAAATTATTACCCAATTATTTTCAAACAATCGGTTGTTTGATATTTTTTTAAATTTTCAAAAAAATTTTTATTTGGATCTAATAATATTTTTGTTTTGCGGCTAACAATTTTGCCGCAATAAAAAATAAAAGTAAAAAAGTGAATTTTTAAATATTATGTTATTCTCCTTAATATTAAAATTTCCTTTGTCTTTTGGTAGGTGGAAAACATAACAAAACCAAACCTAACCCTTACAAAAATGTATGTGTTTGAAACATTTTATTATTTTTTCTATAAAAATAGAGAAATATTACAATGCGTTCTGTAACTTAAGTCGGTTTTATACATATTTTGTAGAAATTAAAAGTTGATTTTGCGCAGCCAAAGAAGCAGATTTTTTTAAAAATTCAACTCAAACTATTTCCTTAACTAAAATGCTAAAAGGCGTAACTAACAAAAAATTCAAAATCGTGTTTTTGATTGATAATACTGCATGCCGAAAATTTATTGCCTTTAAAAAGCAAAAGTTATTTCACAAATAGGTTTTTAATTCCCTATTTTGCTCTTATTTAATAATATATGATATTGGATGTCAAATTTCTCTCCGTATTATTTCACATTTTGATAATATATTGCTTTATCACACTTTCTCAAATTTCTTAAATTTTTGACAAGTCTTAATACTGAGTACAATAGTAGTTAGTAAACGTAGTTTGTGATTTTTATAAACAATAGGTCTGTACACTAAATCAGTCAAGTGCGAGTCACACTCACGCACGTAGAGTTACGGAACTCTATGTTGATATGATGAATTAAACTTTAACTAAAGCTTCCAGGTCCAAAAAGCTATATAACTATTCTTAATATTTCGTTTTTTAGCGCAATTACTGTTGACGTTTCCTCTGGTTTGTTTATCAGTAGTATCATATTAAATATTATCTTCCATCACTTTTGAGAAATGTTTTTATCACGAATATATCGGATAGTGAGTTCGCCCCTGTCAATGAAAGAGTAATGGGAACGACAATTGTCCATCTAAAATTTATTGATATAGATAAAACTTTATTGATATAGATAAAATTAAGGTATATTTATATAAGGTAAAACTTACTGGGTGGAGCTAAAATAATGAGTGGAAATTAAATTTTTTTTTATATTTACTCAAAATATTATATAAGTTAAAATAACTGAAAATGCAATTTAAACTAAATGAAAAATCACTTAAAAACCGGTCCACTCATTAGTCATTCAAATCAAATGAAAGGTTTTGCTATTTTTAAATGCTAAAAAATAATTGATAAAATCTGTCAAAACGAATGTTTTTTTCTTTTATTTCAACAAGATAAAAATTAACTAAATATTCCGTAAAAATAAATGATATTGATTGTTGATTTAGTTTTTTAACTGCAAAAAAAAATAAACAACAATTCTTGTAAAAATAAACGATATTTATTTTATTTTTACTATTTTTATTTTACATAAAAATAAATTAATAAAAATTTCTTAATCTTAAAGATTTAACAATTTTGTATGATGTAATTATATACATACGTAAATATGTATATTAATGATATTTTTACCAGAATTCATCATCAACTTAAGAACCGAAAACCATAATCAAGAGGTTAACTAAAAAGAAGAAATTTTAAAAAATATATAACAAATATAACAAAAAAATAACAAATAATTAAAATAAATTAGTCAACTGCGAGTTAGACTCACACACGTAGGGTTCCGTACTATGTTTAGTACAACTTTAAAAATTCAAGTTGTTAATTTGTTCATGTCTTATGAGTCATCCTTTAATTTTAAAATTAAAGTCATAATTGCATCACTGTTGAAACACCCTTTAAATTTTAGCAATTTTTGTTATAGCGGCCATGGTAATACACTATATATAAAAATATACATGCGCCTACCTATTGCGTACCTATTGCGTTGCGAAGTACAACATCTATTGTAAACATTTAAAGAGTCTACCTATTATGGTTCAAAAAATAAAGCTATTTATGTAGAAATCATGTCTCTGTCGCAACACCCTTTAATTTTGTTATTTGCTATGGCGGCCATGGCAATTCTCTTTCTATGAATATATCTAGAGTCTACCTATTACTATTAAAAAATAAGTTACTATACGTGAAAATCATGTCACTGTCAGAACACCCTTTAATTTTTAGTAATTGTCATAACGGCCATGGCAACACATCTTCTATACACATTGGAAGAGTCTACTTATTACGGTTCAACAAATATGTCGTTTTACATGCAAAAGACGTCACGTTTATGAACATTTCAAGAGTCTATCTGTTATAGTTAAAAAATTAGTCAATGTTTATACAAATCACGTCACTGTGGACACACCCTTTAATTTTTACTATTTGTTATATTGGCCATAGTAATACAGCTCCTGTAAAAACTTCAAGAATCTACCTGTTATCGTTCTAAACTTAGGCCATATACATACATGTCACGTCACTATCGAAAACACCCTTTTATTTTTAGGTTTAATATTGCATACTTGCTTATAATGCGAACATAGATTAAATTACTGTGTGCAAATTTTAAGTGGTTGCCTCCTATAGCTCAAAAAATAAAGACATAAAGGAACAGCCTATAAGTTTTAGTATTTGTTGCTATAGTGGCTACAGTTACACATCTTCTGTGAAAATTTCAAGAGTCTACCTATTATGGTTCCAAACTTAGGCCTTATACATGCAAATCACACCACTATCGGAACACCCTTTAATTATTAGTTTTATATTTTAGACTTGTTTATATAGCGTACTAAGTTTTAATTACTGCTTGCATATTTTTAGTGTATTCTTCCTACAGTTGAAGAAAAAAGCACATATTCGTGAATAACACCTCTCTATCGGAACACCCTATAAGTTTTAGTATTTGTTGCTATAGCGGCAACAGCTATACATCATCTGTGAAAATTTCAAGAGTCTACCTATTACGGTTCCAGAGATTAAAGGTGCTGACAGACGGACAGACATTGTAGCGAAAACAATAGTGTTACGTTTTTACACTTTGTGTATGGAACCCTAAAAATTGACAAATTGTAAACAACTTATCTTTCTCTTGAAATACGGAACTGAATTGTAAGGGATGGAGGCAATAATTAAGAAGGTATAATTAAAAATACAATGCAGTTTTAAAATATCCTAGCTATCACTGAAAACCAGTTATGCATAAAGAACCATCCTAACTATGTTTTGCAACTAGTAAAGAAAAGTCCGAGGTTCTCCCTTCAGGAAAGAAAAAATTACATGGCATTATTTTAAGTATATCTTTTAATTCTATAGCCTCTACAGGACTATTCCAAAAGGTATAAGAATATAAGAATGAAATCTAGTAAAAAATTGTTGCACTTGACTTGTATGATCAATTTAATATTAAAGCGATTGTTTTTGATGAAGATTGTGGCAAATAATCAAAGGTATTCTAAGAGAAAAACTAGGGATACTGGTAATATATTCAAAGTGTCATAAACGAAAGAAGTCATCTAAGAAGAGACAAAAAATTGTTACAGGGCAGAGTCCCTGCTACCAAGCATTCCGGTTGGATAGAAAACCAACGTATTTAAAATTTCCTCTTCAGTAAAACGCTTAATATTCCTGAACAACAATTGGAGGTGATGAAACGTGATGCACGTTTTGTACATATATACATACATATGTATGTTACTATTTATTTATCATAAGGCAACTTTACTATATAGACGGAAGCAATGACCCAGAAACAAGAGTTCTAATAGTTGCCAAGATCGATATAAACCAAAATATTCCATGTTAGTTGACGTAGTTTTTCCACCCTCTATAAAATTGGCAATCCTGCAATTAAAATCACAATTGGACTGGAACATTGGCGCAATATTGTTTCTATTATTTTAGACATAGCTATTATTCTATGGTACTTGAATGACTTACCAGATAATATGTGACTGCGGTCGGGAGTACTAAATGTTTATTTTACACGTTTTTTTATCTAATTTATATACATATATGATTTTTTTTCAAACAAATATTGTTATTTTGATTATTTTTCTCAAATTGTGAAATAAAGTTAACATACATACATACATTCATACATACATACATACATACTTACATGCATACTCGAACTTTGTAGGCTTGAGGAGATTCGAAGGCGAAAACAGGTAGCATAGAGCAGGTTTATACCTTCCCCACCCTGTGAAGTACGGTGGTTCCGCAGGGATTGTGGGCATGTGTATCGAGGTAATTTTAGCGGGTTAAAGTCCCGCACGGAGTCTTTTGAAAATTTTTTCCTCGTTAAAAAAAACATGCATACATACATACATACATAGTTTTATAGTTTTATTATTTTCAACTTAAAATAAATGAAAATAATAACTGTAACGGAAAATCAGTTTTTATATTCAGTTTTTTTAGAAATGAATGTTGGAATCATTTCAAATGTTTATTCAGTTAAAAAGAACTGTACGGAATACTTTTTAACAAGACAAATTGAATACTAGGTAATCGCAGTGTGGCAACAAAAATAACCACAGGCCATTTTGTTTGTTGTTGTAAAAAACCCAAAGCAAAATTCAAAAGAAAATAAAAAAAGAAAAAAATTTGTTAGACAAAACACAAAAGTTTTGTTAGTTTTTCCAAAATCTATATATATAAAGTTAGTTTTTCCAAAATCTATATATATAAAAAAAGTTGCATTGTGTTAGAAATTGATGTTCTCTGGAATGCGTGAACCGATTTTGTTTCTGCAAAGTTTATATGAAAGGTGACGTCAATACCAAGGTTTTTATGTACAAACGGTCTCTGTATGTGTATTGGTCCATGAGTTATATCCGGAATATTTGGCGTGGTACCGCCCATACAAAGTAAAAAATTATTATTGTGTTCCTGGCGAACTGCAAAGTGGGTACAAGTAAACCCCATAAATTGGGACAGTGAGCGTGGTTCCCCCCATACAAAGTAAACAATTATTATCCTGTATCTAGAGAACTGCAATAGGTAGCGCCTTGGAATTTGCATCAGTAATCCCCATATTAAGATACATGGTGTAGAGGAACACAGACTGAATTTGAATGGACGGCGTGGTACCTCCTACACAAAGTGAAAAATTATTATCGCGTACCTAGAGAACTACATTAGGTATAGTCTTGAAACTTTGCACAAGTAACCCTCATACTAATGTGCATAGTCTAGCAAAATACAGACTGGATAAAAATTTGGTCATACTTTTCTTCCAAGTGTTTATTGTGTTTTTTGTGGATGGGTGTAGCGAATCGCACCGGGGATAGCTAGTATATTATAATATTTAAAGTAAAAAGTGAAAAAAAAGAGAAAAATAAAAATAAAAGAACATAATCTTAGAGTGAAATACATTTTTATTTTATTTATTAAAATGTGTCGCAAAGAAAATGTAAACAAAATTTTGACATAACAGGGTATAAAACACATATAGAAGAAGATGTTCACCTAGGTTATCAGTTTTACCTAGTATTCATTTGCCTTTCCTTTTAAATAATTTATTTTAGCTCCACCCAGTGAGTTTACCTCTTATAAATATACCGTGACTCCAAAGCATAATCGGTCAAGAGTTTGATTGATGTAAATGTGCTCAAAATGTAGTTAAAATATTGTTTTGTTCGATTTTATTTGTACTTCATATATTAATATCTATACAAGGTTCAGAAAGAACACACATCGTACACAACACGTACTGTTCGAAAGCAACGAACACAAATTTTTATTTACACAACATTTATGAGTGTTTCTAAATTTTGTACGCAGTCTAACACAATCATGAATGTGTTTTATTTTAATATTTGGTTGCGTACACGAACACGTACAGTTCACGAATTTTTCGATCAGAACACACATAAACGAAACATGTGTAGCTATATATTAAGTACGCGTACGGCAAAAAAGTACATGTACGGAAGTTTTAGTACGTGTACGGAAATAAATGTACGTGTACGATAGATGTGGGTGTTCGTGTTCATGTTCACAAAATGTACGTGTACGATAAATGTTCTTGTACGTGTACGAAAAAATGAACATGAACGATAGACAGGTCGGATTTTATCTATATAGGGAAAATTGGTTCCCAAAATTCAGGTTAAAAAAGCAAACGGACGAGTTAGCAATAATAGGATTAAGTTTACTTTTTTTGCAATTATTACAAAGTAAAATAACTTAAAAAATGTATGACATATTTTTCCTCACTTACGACAGTTGCCAACATAACTACCTGCTCCAAAAATGAAGAAAGTCTTGAAGCAAAACGTTTCCAGGCATAACAAAAAAGGCAACAGTCCAAAAATAATGTCATATAGTTATATACAATGGAATAATATCAAAAGCATAAGTCGTCAAAAATCAATAAAAAAATTACTACAATTTTTTAAACCCTCTATAGATAAAATCCAACCTGTCTATCGTTCATGTTCATTTTTCGTACACGTACATTTTGTGAACTTGAACAGGAACACGCACATTTATCGTACACGTACGTTTATTTCCGTACACGTACGTTTATTTCCGTACACGTACGTTTTTTTCCGTACACGTATTTAAACTATCGTACATGTACTTTTTTTCCGTAGACGAACTTAAAGTAAAGTTGTCACGAACATGTGTGTTTCAAGTGTGTTCCGATTGAACTGTACGTGTTCGTGTACGCAACCAAATATTAAAATAAAACACATTCATGATTGTGTTAGACTGCGTACAAAATTTAGAAACACACATAAATGTTGTGTAAATAAAAATTTGTGTTCGTTAGATCGAGCTGTGTTTTTTACATTTTTGTACGAGTTTTTTGAACAGTGTGTGTTCTTTTCTGAACTCTGTATCTATAAACAAATTAAAATAACAACTTTTTTTTCTAATATTACTATGCATTTAAAAACAAGAACAAAAATAACGGTCATTGAATAATCGGACAAAGAAGAGGAGACATGCAAAAATACCGTTTTTTTTTAAATATACAATTGAAAACTGATTTTTTGTCATATTTAATTAAATGTCTTATGAAGTGGCAGAAAATATACGCAATATTTTGTAAAAGTGAAAAATGGTTCCAATTGGCAAACATACTTCGGTAGAAATTTGACGATTAATTGTTGAACTGAATTTTGAAGGCAAAACTGTGAGACATATTGCCGAATTGGTTGGAAAAATATCAATCCATGATATAATTAAAAGTTTCCGTATTGAATTTAGACTGAGTAATAAAAGCAGAGAAGGTCAAAGCAAGATCCTTAACAAAAGAGAAGAATGCTCGATATTAAAAGAAATTAAACAACATCCTTTTAAAACCGCAAAGGATATTAAAATATCATTGAAATCTCGGACTGGAAAAGTCGTCTGTCTAAACACTGTTCGCAATACATTGCATAAATATAATTATTATGGGAGAGTTGCCAGAAAGAAGCCATTTATTAGCCCTAAAAATAAAACCATAGAATCAAATTCGCCAAGGAGTATTTACTGAAAGCTGAAGATTTTTGGAATCAGGTAATTTAGTGGCAAATCACTATAAAAATACATTTAGATTAAAAGATTGCTTTTTTGAAGGTTTTATTTACTGATGAAAGTAAATTTAATTTGCATGGTTCAGATTGTAAGCATTATGTATGGCGTAAGCCAAATTCCGAATTTAACCATCAAAATACAAAAGCCACAGTTAAGCATGGAGAAGGCTCTGTTAAGATTTGGGGCTATATGTCAAGTGCTGGAATAGGCAATTTGCATTTGATTGATGGTAAAATGGACAAATTTGTCTACCTCAACATTTTGAAACAAAACGTCAAGCAAAGTGAAGAGAAATTGGGTATCGCGAAGAACTTTGCCTTTTACCAAGACAACGATCCCAAGCAAACATCGGCAGTTGCAAAGCTTTGGTTGATCCATAACTGCCCCAAACTGATCGAAACCCCCGCACAGAGCCCAGACCTCAACGTGATAGAGCATCTTTGGGAGGACTTAGATAGGAGAGAGTATCAGAATATATTCAACACGTTAGACCAGCTAAAGGTAGCTTTGCCACAGGCTTGGAACTCTATAGAGCCGGATGTTTGCCAAAATTTAGTAAAATCTATTCCCAAACGCCGCTTACAGGCCGTTCTGGATAACAAAGGATATGCAACAAAATATAAATTGCTTGATTTTTGCATTTTAAATATAGACACTTCGCTTTGTCCGATTATTCGTTGAGCGAAAGAAACTGAGTTATATTTAATTTTAATTTAAATGTATATTTGTTGTTGAAAAAGTTGTTGTTTTTTGTTAGTATTCATAGATATAAGTATGTGAAATATAAATAAAATAATAAAAAAAATATTTATCACATTTTTTTGGGTTGTTTAGAGTACATTTACATCAGTCACACTCTTGTCCGATTATGCGATGGAGCAACTGTATCTTGGATAAAACCATAAACTATCAAACTGAAAAAATATTCTGCGAAGGTTAAATCATGTAGAGGTCTGTATGTAAATATATGTACATATGTATAAAGTAAGAAATTTCTTTGAGATAAAAAATTTAATTTTTTTCTTCGTCGAAGTTTCGCAAGCATTTTATTACAAATGGCATGAACTCTTACTTTAAATGGTGAAGTATACTATTACCAAAATCCTCTACAGATATAGGAACCTGCAGCGTTTTATCTCATTAATATTTTATACTTAATCCTTATGTCAACAGCAGAATAATTATAGGTACGTCAAGAGCAGCATATGATTATTGAGAATAACAAACAACGTCTGAAAATGGGAAAAATTATATAGGTAAATATGACTCTATTTGGTCTGTGCCACCACAAACAGCCTGGTACCTTACCTACAACATATTGAGATCTGGAAGAATTATATAAGAGCTATCTATTCTGGAGAAATGAAGATTATTAATTTCTGTGCACCATAATTATTCGGGAAATAAATAGAAAAAGAACAGCGAAAAGTTATCTTTATGTGTATTTGAGGCTTCTTTTGACAACGGAAATACACACCAGCAACGTAAATAAATAAAGCGGCAGCAATAGCGGACATAATTTTGATGCTAAACAATAAACTAATTAGCAATTACACAGTAGGAGTCAACGACACTCTTAACAACTGTTAACCAACTAAAAATTAAGCAGCAATTTATCCATTTCGGGTACAGCATATAAAGGAAGAACATTTGTACCATCAAAATTTGCTATTCCAAAAAAAAAAAAAAAAAAAAAACAACAAGCAACAAAATTCCAATGTATTCTACTTGACCAAGAAAAACAAATCAGTTGTAGTTCTAGGTCTAGGTCTGTAGGTCTAAAGAAGAACCCGGTAATGATATTAGACTAGAACAAAGGTAAAGGTGGCGTTGATACTATGGACAAATGTCTTGTAGAATATTTATGTATTTAATTTACACGAAAAGCCGTTGGAGCCATAAACTGTGTACATTTGAAGGTAATAGATGTTGTATTGCAATAGGTGCCACAAAAAAATGTTTAAATCCTTTTAATTTTTCAATGTTGTAAAAACGCTTGTATTTATGTCCATATGTATGAATCTTATATCTTTAAATTATACTTTTATTATTGTGCTATTTTAATAACTTGTACTTAAAAATAAAGATTGCTTTATTATTAATATTAATACATTTTCATGTATTTTCCTAAAAATACCCAGTTCTCCAGCTGTTGACATAAGGGATAAGATTCGAAAAGTGGACATATCTCAAATCTAAAATGTCCAATTCCAAGTCAAAAATGAAAATACGATACAAAACATATTTGTTAAGGATGTTATAAAATTTAAGATCAATCTTATAGCTACTTTTTGAGATATAGTGGAGTTAAACGTCAAAACATACCCGGGTATATTGGTGTTGACATAAAGGTTAAAGAAATTTGCCTCAGCCAATTATTAAATTCAAATTCTCAATACTTTTATTCAGAATCTGTGCTCGCTACGTCCCACCGGGAGCACTAATTGTCATTGTAGGTCATTTCTCTAACTTGACGCAATGATGTCGGGGGAAATTGGAGCACCATGTATGTATGCCACTATTTTTGTGGAGTTTGTACAGGTCATACTGTTTGACATATCAAAATGAATTTTAGTATGTGCCCTTGGTATATAGAAATGAAGAGTTGTGTAAATGTTGGGCATAATCGGGAAGGGGCATGGGGTAGTTTAATTACTCCCAAATTTTGAAAACGCTCTACAGCTCATACCGTGTGACATATCAAAATGATATTTAGTATGTGCCTTTGATTTATAGATTATGGTATAAATTTTGGGCATAATCGGGAAGGGGCAAAGGGTAGTTTACTTAACACCCTAAACCGAAAATAATTAACTTTTCGATTTGAATATACTTTGAACTTTTATTCTTTATGTAATATATCCATAAAAATATCTGTTTCCATTGGGTATGGTAAAGTTGAGTGTAGGCCACTCCAGTTTTATTTTATTATTTTGTTTATTATTAATATATTATTGTTAAAAATAACATAATATCGCAACACTTTTCTGCAGTCGATTGTTCTAAATAATGAAATGATCATTACATTCGCTAGCCAATCGGACTAAATTGTATGGAATATAGTTTAAAAAAAGTTTTAGAAGTCGATCAAATTGAAACTGCATCTACCCTAGAAATTTTTTATATAACTAAAACTGTAAGCAAAAGGCGCATTGCCTCGTCCGTAGCTCATTTTAGGAAACTTGCCTTTTAAAATAAAACAAGGGTGACTTCAAAACTTCTAACCTGTTAGCTTTAAATTGTAATTTTTTTTTCAGCCTTTAAATGGTTACAACGACTTATTAATTGTTTTCAGCATGCATCAATGTACCCATCTTTATGTTCTGATTTTAATTTTCTTTCATATTTATTTATTGTATCTTAAAATTGTATAAACTAACAATAAGCGCTCAAATATTAGGAATAAAAGTAAAAGTAAAAAAATAAAATTAAAATACATACATATGTATATACATATATACTTAAATCCAGTTAGTGCTAGACAAAAACAGTGTGATGACACGGTTGTTGTTATGATTAAATTGGTCACCTCTGTGATGTTTGGCCAAGAGAAGCAATATTCTTCCTTTTTAGTAGAACGGCCAGCGAATTTGGATGCGTTTTAAGCTTCTTTAGATAAGTTGTTGCATGTTTACTATTGCTGCCTTAACTACCCAGCAAAAAGAAAATTGGGTTTTTGGAAGCAGTAAAATCTTTTCCTGCCATACAAAATCTCTTTATAGTAAGCACAAATATTTTTCCTAAATAAATGCAATTTTTTTATGACATAAAATGTTGTTTTCAAAAAACAACGAATTATTTACTTTTCGCCTTACAGTAGTGCATACTAAAAATTACAACTGTAAGGAATATATAAACAAATTTCGAATTTACAAGTAGTTACGACGAGTTACGAAGTTTATACCGTATGATTTTAGAACATCTAAACTGCGCTGCATTGAGCGCTTAAAAGGAAATGGTACTAAGTGAGACATCGCGAACAAATATCATGTCATACGTAAGCAGGTTTGTAAACAATAACAACTCGTCATTTCCATACAAATCTGCATACCGCGAAACATTATTTTTTGCTGGGTAAGTGGCACGTTTCATACATGGGACTAATTAATTATATTGAGTAATTAATTGGCAATTTCATCAGCATTAAATTGTAAGTAATGCTAACATTTTTTTTTCATTACCATTGTTTTCATTAATGGTAAAGGTTTTTAATGAAAAGGTTTCATTAGTAATTATTTAAAGCGCAAAATCATTACCATTAACCAATGATTAAATTATAAAAAAGCATTAATCATTATTGGCCATATTTATAAACAACTTTTTGCAGTAAAAAAATGCAGAACATTTTTTTTTTATTTATTTGATGTTTTCAAACAAGTCCCACCTTCATTCCCAAATTATGTGAATATTTTCCTATAAAAACAAATAATAATCAGAAAAAAAAAGTAAAAATAATATCTGAAAATTAAATTTTATTGACAAATTTTTTACCCGTTGGAGAATGTTTTTTTATTTATTTGTTTCCCTTCGATAAGACCAAATTGTAAGCGTAGTATAAATCATAGATAACACATACATAGATAGTCAACTGAAACGTCAAAAACCTAAGTCTCTTGTCAAAAAACCTAAGTCTAAGAATGTATTGGTAGGCAAAATTGTATAACTGTTGGTTTAAAAAATAAATTCCCCACAGCACCTAAACTGCACATAATTGTATAAAATATTTTGTAAAAACAGAATATTTTTTACATTCAATTTTAGATGTTAAAATTAAATAATTCTTTTGCTTTTTAATAAATTTATGAATTTTGTATTTTTCTAATATATTTATGTGCGAAAAAAGTTAGATTGAATGCTAATTTTAAATATTTATTATTTTGATTTGAAAATTTTTATCCCCTAAAAGACAAAAAAATACAATACTGCGTGGAAATAAATTTCACCAAACAAATGTCAACAAAATTAAATTTATTTTGTATTAAAAAATTTAGAAAACAATAAATTGTTAAATAATTTTTTGTGCAAAAATTGAAAATTGTTTAAATATCTGAAAAGTGCAATCGAATATCGCGTAATAGTGTCTAAAGGTGAATAAAAATTTTACTCCCCTAACTGTGTTGAATTCGCACCGTACCCGTGTGTTTGAAGACATTTGTAGCCACGTTTTTGACATTTGGAGAGTTCGCCATCTATGTGTTATCTATGGTATAAATTTTAAAAACTAACGTGAATACAATAGTAGTAAAGGCGTACATGGACTTAGTTGTGTATTTAATAAAATTTTCATATAAAAATAGTAACGTCACTAACTGCGGAGAATAACAAAATCCTTGATAACTTATTGGCATCCTAGAGTTTTTCGTCTTACTCGTTCATAAATAAATGGTAAAATATCGACTAAATTTACGATGCTATTGCATTTTTTTGTTCATGCATGCTGTTTTACCTCAATTTCTATAGATTGTATTTGGTAAAGTAATAAATGAAACACATTTACATATATGATGGTTGACCATACCATCATATATGTATATGTAGACATAAAACTGTAAAATTACTAAAAAATAATGTTCCAACTCGTTATACGAAGATGTGTTGTGACTGACAATTTAAAATATTCTATATGTTTAGCTTATTCTTCAAATAACTACTAGATTAGTTACCATAGAATTATAAGAAAAATCTATGCAAGTATAATCATAGTGAAAAATGAATTAATTAATAAGCAGTGTTGGATTAAACATGAGTTTTGTCAGCGTATCGCAACAGATGAAACATAATGTTTTCTGATGGACTAACTGCCACTTGTATTGAGTTATTTCATTGCAAATTTTTAACTTTTTTAACTTTCTTTAATTATCTGCACCATTTTAAAGAATTTTTATGAGTTTTGTAAATTCATCCGACTAGAAATGGGTTAATGTTTGTTTACTTTATTTGTAGTTATTAAAACCTACTACGATCATAAATTTGTGTTTTATATAAACAATGATTTTCTCATCAATTATAATTAGTAATTATACGATTTCATTACATTTCCATTACCATTGGTAAAAACAATGGTAGTTAAATTTTTTTTCATCATTATAACAATTTCAAACAATGCCAATGAAAAAATCCCAAGTATGGCACGTTTAGATCTTTGTGGATGTTCCAGTCTTTAATATACCAGGGTGCAGTGTCGTCAGCAAATGTTGATGTGTGCGAGTTGGCATATCCGATGTGTAGAGCAAATATAAAACTCCAGCTTTAATTGATTGAGGCGAGCTTAAAAAATCTTCTTCTTTAAGTATAAACTTACGATCAGTTAAGTAACTTTCTAACAATTTATAAAAATTAATGGGCAAATTTAGCTTTAACTTGTAAACTAGGCCTTCATGCTTGAGAAACGTCTATGAAAAGCGCAGAACAATATTTTTTACATCCTTTTTCACTTAAAATTGGGTTCAGCTTAGTAATTAATATTTTCTCAACAAATTTTGCAATATTTGATAACAGACTTATTGGCCTGTAGGATTCTACCTTTGTGTGATCTTTTCCTGGCTTAGGTATCATAGTCATAAGAGAAACCTTCCAGTCAGAAGGAAAATACTCATGGCGTACAATGGCATTAAAATAAAATAACTACTACTTGAAGAAATTAAATTATCATCTTGTTACCTGTTTTGTCGAAACCATGGTTTAAACTAGCAATTGTATTTTCAACATCTTTATGAAACCTACGGGGGATTGCTGCTTCAACATCTACAGGTGGTAACTCGGCTAAATTCGAAGATATATTCGGCATAAATACGTTTTTTAAATGATTGACAAATAAATTGCCTTTTTCGATATCACTCCTTGCCCAATATCCGTAGGTTTCGTGTTTCATGATTTCTCTTAATCTGTTTTTGAGTTGCGCAGATCTGTTTAGTTGCCGCTCTCTTCGAATTCTTTTTTCTTTCAACGTCTTCAGATAAAATACGATTATATCTTGCTTATTGCCGGGTTATTATTGCATGTTGAACACCTAATGTGACTTTTTATTTAGATCAGTAAGATACACCGTTCAAACCACCTCCAAAATATTTAAGGGAGAAAAATACAAACGAGTTAATAAATAAACTGATTTCATCAATTGGAGAGAATTTTTTTATGTAATTCCCATTAAACGTGGTAACATTGATGAGACAAAAATACAATCCATTGATGAAAGCAGTTACCGTAAAAATGTAAACGATTTTGAAAGCTGCAAAAAAATTGTTATACCTATCAGCTGAAGAGTAGCAAATGTCTACAGGTAGATGCATACGTTGATCCAGCTGAAATAAGAGCTGGACTTCAAAAAGCGGGTTTTAAAATAAAAAGTGTAGATAATCTTCGAAATCGAGAACGTGTCCCCCAACCGCTATTTCGAGTTGAACTGGAACCTGGCGATTTCAAATTAAAAAAAAAACGAAACGCACCATATATACAATTTAAGGTGTCTATTGCACCGCAAAATCAGAGTAGAGGAATCACATAAACGATCAGCACCCGTCCAGTGCCTAAACTGTCAAGAATATGGTCATACTAGGGCTTACTGTAAGCTGCCTTATGTTTGTGTTGTGTGTGGTAAGCTGCATTGTTCAGCTCAATGCGATAAGTCAAGGGATGACACGAAGGTTAAAAAATGTAGCAATTGCGATGGAAACCACACTGCCAACTACAGAGGACAGAGAAGACGTCTCAAAAATCAAATACTGCCCCTAAGCAGAAACAATATCGACCAAATGACCATTACCCTCAGCAAGGTGAACCAACCACCCAACATATTTCATACGCTGACATGATAAAAAACAACCAAGTTTATAAAGCGTCATCGTCAGTTAACCCGAACCAACTTTTCCACCCGGAACCTAAAGACCAAACACCTTCGGTTAACTATAGTCGTCTGGAAGGAACCATTGAGACATTAGTACAGTCGCTAAACACTTTTATGAGCTCTATGGGTAATATGACGCAAGAAATGTTAAAAATGCAGTCTATGATATTGCAGGCAGTACTTAGCAAACCATGAACTGTTTAAAAATATGTTTCTGGAACGCCAACGGCTTACGCCAACATAAAAATGAACTCGAATACTTCCTCAAGAACCAACAAACTGATGTCATGCTGATTGCAGAAACACATTTAACAAGAAATAGCTTTTTTAAAATCAATGGCTTTATTTTATATGACACCAAAGACCCCCGTGGCAGAGCAAGTGGTGGTTCAGCAATACTTAAAAAGGCCCGCATCAAACATTTTTTACTGTGTGATTTTGTAAGGATTACCTTCAAGCAACAAATATCTGTCTTGAAGAATTTCATCAAAACTTAGTTATTTCATCAAATTATTCGCCTCCCACATTTCAAGTATCAGAGAGTCAGTATAGCGACTTCTTTAAATCACTAGGTCCCTGTTTCATAGCATCAGGCGACTACAACGCTAAACATACATTTTGGGGATCACGACTAATAACACTAAAAGGTCGCGTTTTGTTTCTCGAGTGGCCACTCCACCTATTGGCCTACTGATCGACAAGAGAAATTATTAAAGCTGAAACATCACTAGAATTATCCTCAGATCATTCACCCACTATTGTCTATATATGGAATCAACAAAATATCGTATCACCAACAACCAGGACAAGCATAAATTGGCTGAAATATAGAAAATATCTCAGTAAGCATTGGTCGGAAAACATCCCGCTAAGAACACCAGAAGACGTAGAGCAGTGTATAATTGATTTTGATCGAAACATCAAATTAGATGCCCAACATGCAACTGTAACCCGGCAGATAGACAGATGCAATCACATTTATACTGCAGATGTCGAGCGGCTCTTGAGTAAAAAAAGAAAAATTCGTAGAAAGTGGCAAACATATTCATTATGGCGCGCATGTCGAAACCTCAAAAGACCAGTCGTACGTAAGCCTCCATTGCGAACTTCTTGTGGAGGCTGAGCAAGAAATGATATGGAAAAAGGTAATCTGTTTGTTGATCATTTAAAAAACGTGTTTACTCCAATTGTCTCGACTGATATAGCTGAGCTCCCACCTATCGATGTTAGTCCGGCAGTTACCCTAAGGTTTGAGCTTCGAGATATTGAAAAGGCAGTAACTGATTTAAACTCTAAGAAAGCTCCTGGTATTGATAAAATCAGTAACAAGATGTTATTTAAATTGCCCCGTATAGCCCAAAAAATCATTCTTTTTGTTTTTAATGCCATTTTACGTCTTGAGTACTTTCCTACAAAGTGGAAAATTTCTTTGATTACTATAATACCTAAGACTGGAAAAGACAACGCTAAGGTTGAATCATACAGACCTATAAGCCTCTTATCAAATATATCAAAGCTGTTTGAAAAAATCTTCATAATTAAGTTGAACCCAATTCTGAGCGCCAAAGGATGTATTCCGAATCATCAATTTGGCTTCAGAAAACAACATAGTACGATCCAACAAACACACAGATTAGTAAATGTAATTAAAAAGACTTTTGAAGAAAAAAAATACTGTTCTGCACTTTTTATCGATGTTTCTCAAGCATTTGACAAGGTATGGCACGAAGGCCTTATATACAAGTTAAAGCTGAATTTGCCCAAAAACTTCTATAAGTTCATAAAAAATTATTTAACTGATCGAAAGTTCATACTAAAAGAAGGAGATTTCTTAAGCTCGCCTAAGCTTATTAAAGCCGGAGTTCCACAGGGTAGTATTTTGGGACCTATTTTATACTGGCTGTACACATCCGATATGCCAACTAGCAATCAAGTGCACACAACAACATTTGCTGACGACACAGCTTTTTTAAGTGTTCATGAAAGCGCGCAAGTAGATTCACAAGATTTACAAGATCATGTACTCAAATTGGAAAAATGGTTGAAGAAATGGAGAATTAAGGTGAATGAACAAAAATGCACTCATATAACTTTCACACTGCGTAGGGACTCATGCCCCCCTATTCGCATAAATAATCAAATGATACCCCAGCTTTCAGACGTCAAATACCTCGGTATACAAATTAAGTTAAAAGCAGTCCAACTAAACTGGCTTATTGGCAGAAACTCTACCCTCAGTTTAGATTGCAAATTACTACTGTACACGTCGATACTTAAACCAATTTGGTGTTATGGGATTCAATTATGGTGCACTGCCCCAACTAGCAATGTTGAAAAAATTCAAAGGCGCCAAAATAAGATTCTACGAATGATCACAGTTGCTCCCTGGTATATCAAAAACTCTAATATTCACAAAGATCTAAACGTGCCAACAGTTAAATGAGAAATAGCGAAACATGCGGTAACGTATTTGAAAAAGCTTGAAACTCATCCAAATCCATTTGCGCGTAACATTCTTAATGATCCTGGTTACATTCGACTAAAAAGAAGAGATACTGGTTTTCTTGGCCGTACAATAGAGGGATGACCCGTAAATGATTTCAACAATCGTGGAACATACATTATTTTGTGTATAGCACCTTCTGGACTTAAAAAGTATATTTTATTTTAGATTTAAGATATGAGTAATTATTGTTAGTTCAAACATATTGAAGATACAATAACACACTGTGTAATTTTTTAAGTAAAGGCAAAATAACCGTATACGGACACCACTACGTCATAAAAGACCAAAAAAAAAAGACCCCTGTCTCCCAGTTTTGCCCAAAGGCCTCCAGGTTTTTTTTATGGGCCCTCAAAGATGTGGGGCCTCGATGTCATTTTTGAAAAAAATGATCAATTACTCAAGCTCATATTTTGCAAACCGTTTGGAATTTTGATATACTCTCTGAGGCAAAGTTTTAGCTCTTGCCATAAAGATCAAAAATTGTATATATATATATATATATATATATATATATATATATATATATATAAATATATATATATATATATATATATATATATATATATATATATATAAATATATATATATATATATATCATATATATATATATAAAATCAAAAAAACATCATCTGTTTTTTTTTTTAATTAAATATATAAAAGTCTACATAATAATTTCATACAGACTTTAGTAACAAATTTAATAATTATTGTAATACTAATTTTCAAAGACAAAAGAAAAATATTTAACAATTAAGGAAAATTATAATATTGCTTTTTATAACGTTTAAGCTTAAAGAGTAATCAATAAATTGATACAGTTCATTAAAATTGGCACATATTCTTCTCAGTGGATCAGCATAGTTCATACGAAAACATTTAATTGCCAGAGGTTGAAAGTAACGTGTCGGCCGATGTGGAACATTAAATGATATACTTCTTAGTATGAATTCCGAGTGTGTATCGCCATTGAGAATACTTAACAAAAACGTAACGTTTAGCATAGTCCTTCGGCTTTTAAGAGAAGGCAACTTAATTAGCGATAATCTTTGATGATAAGGAGGCAAATTTAATGTTGGATTCCATCTTAAGCTTCGTAGGGTAAATAGCAAAAACTGTTTTTGAATAGACTCAATATGATCACTATGAACATTATACAACGGATCCCAAACAACTGAGCCATATTCAAGAATAGGTCTAACTAAGGATGTGTATAAAAGCTTAGTTACATATGGATCGATAAATTGCTTTGCCCATCTTTTAACAAAAGCAAGAACGCCTCTCGCCTTATTGACCATCATATTAATGTGTGGAATAAAACTAAGCTTAACGTCAAGAATTATACCCAAATCCAGGATGGAACAAACTAATTCCAAAGGTTCTTTGCCCAACAAAAAGTTGACACTGACGAAGTTGCCCCTGTTAAATCTCATGTGCTTGCATTTGTTAGAGTTTAGTTCCATTAGGTTTACATTGCACCAAGTATAAAAGTTATCAATATCATGCTGTAGGTAAAAATGTAGGTAAAAATGATGATGATGAAATGAATTGTTTTGTATGTGAGAAAAATTTTTTACATCATCAGCAAACATAAGTATGTTGCAATATTTTATAACATTTGGCAGATCATTTATAAACAAAGAGAACAGGATTGTACCAAGATGGCTGCCTTGCGGTACTCCAGAACAAACATTTATAGGTTTAGATATGTGGTTTTTGAAAAGTACATTTTGTTTTCTATCATTTAGATAAGATTTAATCCAATTTAGACTATTTGCAGAAAATCCCTGCATATATAGCTTATTAAGGAGAAGTTTGTGATTGACTTCGTCGAAAGCTTTGCTGAAATCCGTATAAATGGCATCAGTTTATTGATTTTTCACGAATCCTTTATTAACTAACGCCGTTAGCTGTAACAAGTTGGTAATGGTTGAGCATCCTTTTCTAAACCCCTGTTGATGCGGCGATATTAAATGCGATATGTTGTGGCTTAGAAAGTTGCAGATTAATTTTTCAAGAAGCTTTGGTATCGAACTTAGTTTTGCAGTACCTCTATAGTTTTTTGCATGTGACTTACTGCCAGATTTGAATAGAGGAATGATATATGAGCTTTTCCATTGACTAGGAACATAGACACATCTGATAGATGAGTTGAAGATGAAAGATAAAGGTTTCGACAAATTAGCTGCACAGTACCTCAGTAAACAGTTAGGTATACCATCCGGTCCATGGTTAAAAGTTATTTTAAGTCTTCTTAATTCAAACTCTATTTCAGCAGAATCAATTTCTGGAAAGTCTATTGATAGGTTTGAAGAAATTTCAAAAGGATAAGTACTGGTGTCATCATATATAGCATCAGAGTACGTTGTAGCAAAAAAATCTGCAAACATATTGGCGATAAGAGCGTCATCATCAGATTCACAATTTCCATATTTTATTACAGGCGGATACTCATTAGATTTACGTTTGGAGTTTACAAAATTAAAGAACGATTTAGGATTGTTTTTAAAATTTGATTTCATTCTGATGAGTGGTATTTAACAAATTATACTCAGCGCGACAAATAGAGTACCTTGCGTAATCAGCAGTAGAATTAGAGTTTCTGTATTTTTTGTAGAGTTTATTCTTTTTATTTTTTAGACTTGATAGATGTTTAGATCTCCAGGGGGGCCAGAGCATTTGGAGACAGTTCGTTCAGGTATGCATTTTTCCATTAAAGACTAAACAGATTTGTAGAAGGTAGTAATCATCATTTCAATGTTTAATGGAGTGCAATTTGAGATTAATAACACGTTATGCCAGTCTATATTACTTAACAATCTATTCATCATGTTATAATGCCACGTTGAAAACAAAAAACTTGCTTGTTTTTTCTAAGTGGGTTAAAAGACTCTGGCAGTAACAAGGAGCAACGAACTTGAAGAGTTGGGTGATGTCGATCTTCAGGCGTAGTAATAGGGCAGGATCGATTTATTGTACAATCAGAAGGTTCATTAGCGAATACCAAGTCCAGCAGTTTATTATTGATATTATACACAGCATTTATTTGGTAGAGGCTTAAATCCATTATGTTGTTTAAGAAATCGTTAGAAATCAATGGAACTAGGTTTAATGAGTATGGTGGATAGTTCCATGAAACCGACGGCAAATTAAAATCTCCAAATACTAAAATATAATCCGTGGATTTAGCAGAGTTTACCATGTGTTCAACGGCTTCAAAATGCTTTTCATAAACAAAGTTTTCAGAGCATGGAGGAATATAAGAACAGGATACAAATATATTTCTTTTACTTAGTTTGATTTTAACGGATATAAACTCAAATTCATCACCAATCAAAAACACTTCAGATGGCAAAGAATTTGATTCCGCAATAAGTACGCCTCCACCGATGCGATTTTCTTCTCTGTCTCTCCTATATATATGATAACTATCGCAAAGTATTTCCATGTTAAAAATATTTTCTTTTAACCAAGTTTCGGTAAATATAAGAATATTATAGTCAAATGAAAAACTGTTAACATATAAGCTTGTTAGTTTAGTATTCAGACCCCGAACATTCTGATAGATAATATTAAGTTGGATATCAATACAAGCATTTAGTTTTTTGGAACAGTATTATCTCTTGTTAACAAACGGGCAAAATTAGTTGATCTGGTGTTATTTTGTATGATATACTCTTTAACAAATGTGTAACATGGCCAAAATACGGGATTAACAATTTTATCAAAAAGATCAAAAGGAACTGTTAGCTTGAATGATGTTACGTTTCTCGGTTCAGATTACGTAAATTTTTTAATTGATATTCCTTGGCTATTATTTAATTTTAATTTAATATAGTTATCAATATCATCAGTAGTTGTATCAAATGCAAATCGAGAAATAAATATGGATTTTCTGGGAGGAATTATTGTAAGTTGCTTAGGAAAATTTTTTTGATGATTGTCAGTAAAAGTTGAAGGGCTAATAACATCTTTAGATTGAGTTGAAATAGTCGGAAATCGGTTATTGTCAGGAACAGGAATATCTTCAAGGTCAAAATCGCAAAAAACTTTAAAAACTTCAATTTTTTTACCTTTTTTCCCCTGTTCAGATCCATAGGTAGCAAACCGTTCAAAATTCAAGGAAACAATCAACTACAAAAAATTTTTTAAAGTTTTTTTGCGATTTTGACCTTGACGATGAAGTTTTTTTTGATTTTATATGTTAACAATTTTTGTTCTTTATGACAAGAGCTACAACTTTGCCTCAGAAAGTATATCAAAATTCCAAACGGTTTGCAAAATATGAGCTTGAGTAAATGATAATTTTTTTGCAAAAATTACATCGAGGCCCCACATCTTTGAGGGCTCATAAAAAAACCTGGAGGACTTTAGACAAAACTGGGAGACAGGGGTCTTTTTTTTGGTCTTTTATGACGTAGTGGTGTCTGTAAATGTTTATTTTTTTCCGTGTTGTACAATAAATAAGAAAGTAAAAATTTCGTTGAATAAGCGATTATAATCTTGCGTGCAGAGTCATATCCTTGCTTAAAACTTCTTCAATAATGTCTTTAATTATGAATATTTCATTATTTTGATCGGAATATTCAAGTATTGACTATCCTAATCCTAATTATATATGTAGTTAGAATATGAGATGTTATAAGAATTTATGATGTTTATTTTACTTAATCTCACTTTTGTTAAAACACCTCCTTTTTCAGAGCAACTTGACTGAGTGCTTGTAGGATCCGCGCTGCTCCTTCACCACTCCTCGACTTTAAATAACACACGTAAAACGTTCTTGGTTTACATTTTGAGATACTTACATTTTAAATAATCATAAATTAATTCCTTCAGCTTCATGTCGATTTCTTTATATTCCAAATTTTCTTTGGTAGAAAAGTATGACTTGCCAAATACCACCATCCAAATTTATGATATCAACAATAACATTTTGTTCAAGTCTTTTATTATTAATATTTTGTTCTATTTTTTATTTTTATTTTTTAAGTTTGCTTATAAACACACTGATCACTAAAGAATGAAAAACACACAAGCCCAAAACTTCTTTTTTATATAATTTGGCAACCTGCTGATGTCAAATCTACCACGTTCGTTTCAAAATTTTTAAATTTCGTCATCTTCGCATAATTCCACAGCCAGCCGTTGTCAATTTAAACACGTTCGTTTACAAATTGTAAACGAGCGTTGTCAAAACCTCTAAATTTCCTCAACTTCCTATAACTTCACAACCAAGCGTTATCAGTTCAACCACATTCGTTTCTAAATTGTAAACCAAAGTTGTCAATAAGCGTCAACTTAATAGTCGCAAACTGACTACATTTGTTGTTAATTTTGCAACACGATTTTTCCCTCAGTGTATGTAGTCAATTTTATATTCAGGGCAATTTACGCAAGTGCTTGCTGTCGTCGGTGAAACTATTTCTTGGCGGTTCCATATTGAAACAACTAAATGATCTGACGATAACTCAAGTGATGCTTCAACTTTAAACATATCATTAGGAATTTTTTGTGGGTCTGTAGGCCAATAAGTGGGTTGCCCACTAGAAATCACATATAACCACAAATAAATAAAAAAAAGTTACATATGTGAATCAACGTTATTATTATCAGATTTTTTGATAAAAAATCTTAAAAAGAAAACATTTTTTACGAACGTATGTGAAAATCTAAACCAAATATTTATTTCTTAAACATGCTTACGTATGCAGTTTGAAGTAAAACAACATTTTTTATGGGTATACTGACTTAAAGCTCCCAATACACGACATGTTTTTATTATTTTTTTATTTATTGGATAAGGGCATGTATATTCAGTTATTTTACACAAATTTTTATTTACTCCTTAAAGTCGAAGAAAATATAAAATAAACATTTACAGAAATTGTTACTGTCACTTCGCCTTATGGAACGAGGTGAAGATATAGCGTTAGTCCAAGAGCCGTGGATCAACAGCGGCAAAGTATGTGGACTTAACGTACGAGGCTAACAATAAAAAAATATTAGACCCTGTATTTTAGCAAGAGACCACCTCAATATCTTTATTTTATCTGATTACAGTCATGAAGATACGGTGACGGCAGTATGGGAGGATGAAGAATCAGCAGTGTGGATATCCTCTACGTATATGCCACACGACCAAGCAGAATCTCCAGCCAGCAGCCTGGTTAGCAAAATGGCCAGAGCAGCAAAGGCGAAAGGCGTTCCTTTAGTAATGGGCGCTGACGCAAATGCGCATCACCAAATCTGGGGTAGCGCCGACACAAACTACAGAGGTGAGTGTATCTTTGATTTTATACTTAAAAACAATCTAGAAATTGCGAATAGGGGCTCCAAACCTACCTTTGTTGTATCAAACAGGCAGGAGGTTTTGGACATCACGCTAGTTAGCACACATCATGCACTTTTAATCGAGAATTGGAAAGTCTCAGATGACTCTTCCTTCTCCGACCTGGTCTTCTCTATTAGTAGGAAGAAGGTTTCGACCATAGTCTATAAAAATAGACGCAGAACGAATTGGGAGGAACAAAGCGAGTTTCTCACAAACGTAATTACGCATCCCTACGAAATTAGGGACACTAAGCATATTGAAGATGCTGTGAGAACAATCACAGATGCCTTTAAAGACGCAACTGATTGGTCGTGCAAACCATCGGTCCAGCGCGCTAATCGAAAACCACCATGGTGGTCTAAAGAAATAGCCGAATCCCGCAAGATTTGCCGCAGGCTTTTCAACGAAGCAAAGAGGACAGAAAACTGGTCACTCTATAAATCTTCGGTGAATAAGTTCAAAAATCAGGTCAAAAGCGCTAAACGCTAAAGTCATGGAAAGATATTTGTAGTGGCATTGAAAATTTTCTGAGACTAACAGACTGCGTAAAATACTGGCCAAACAAGCGCCTATTCCTGGGTATATCCAAAAAGCAGACGGCACTTGGGCAACCAGTGCACAAGAATCATTGGAAGTCCTAATGGAAACCCATTTTCCAGGATGTCAATGCATTACGGGACGGCAACACAATTCTGTCCAAACTAACCTTGTACCTCATACCGTAATCATTGATGCGGATAGGTTGCAATGGGCTATAAAAAGTTTCCATCCATATAAGGCTCCAGGGCCGGATGGCATAATTCCCGCTGATCATCAGAATAATTTGGATCTGGTAACACCTTTTAGCTATATATAAAGCCTGTCTATCCTGGTCTTACATTCCAGACCAATGGACAAAGTGTAATGTGATATTTATTCCCAAGGGAGGAAAATGTCACATGCGAGAGCAAAGTCCTTGGAGCATAAAAAATATACTATGGTGGCCTTCATGGATATTGAAGGAGCATTTAATAATATTAATCCGCTGGCAATAACTCAATCTCTCACGGAGGTTGACCATTCAATCATCAGGTTCATAACAAACCTGTTCGGATATAGGGAAATATCATCCTCATTCGGCTTATCTTAAAACACCAAGATAGCAATAAGGGGCACCCCTCAAGGCGGGGTCCTGTCTACGTTGCTTTGGAATATAATAATTAATAAGCTATTAATAAAATTGGATTCCATGTACTTCAAGACAATTGCCTACGCAGATGATGTGGAGGTTGCAATTGCTGGAGCTCATGTTGATGCAATGACACAAAGAATGGAAAAAGCACTCAGAGTTCCTGGGGGGACTGGGTGTCAATCCATCTAAAACGGAGCTTGTATTATTCTCAAGGAAATACAAGGTTCCAACCTTCAGACCACCTATATACTAAATCTATCTGATAGCGCGAAATATTTAGGCATAATATTAGATAGTAAACTATCCTGGAAAATCAATGTTCAGGGTAGAGCGTCTAAAGCTATGACGGCAATATATGTATGTAAGAAAGCCATTGGCACGACCTGGGGGATGAGTCCAAGGAATGTGAATTGGCTGCTTGAAGCAGTAATCAAACCAATATTATTTTACGGTGCAACTGTCTGGTGGAGAGCACTAGATTTTAGGACAAAAGTCTCTATTTCTATTATCTATCCTTATAACTGGACCCATCAAGTCAACACCAACGAAGGCGCTTTTTGCAATACTTAACTGGTTACCGGTAGATCTACTGGCCAGATATGTGGCACTAAGGACAGCTGTTAGACTAAATGTTGTTGCATGGAACCATAGATCATAAGGACATGCCAATCTTCTAGGAACAACGGATGTTATTCCTGTGCTCTTAGACTACTGCACCCCGTAACCCTTCTTCACACGAAGATTCCACTTTGATTTGACGGAGGGATACTCTCTAACTCCTCGAACTTTACTGGTTTACACAGATAGTTCCAAAAAGGGAACGAGAGTGGGAGGTGGAGTCCATATAGAGGAGTTTGGAATCAGAATATGTTTCAGACTTCCGAATGACTGCAATGTCATACAAGCAGAAATATCTGCTATTAAAAAGGCAGCTAACTGGCTAAAGTACCACAGGATATTAGACAGAGATATCTGGATTTGTACTGATAGTAAAGCCGCTATCATGTCCCTTATAGGTGTGTATAGCACATCAAATCTTGTCCTTGAATGCCGGACATCCTTAAATGAGATGGCGGATAATTCGACAGTCACCCTAAAATGGGTGAGGGGACATGTGACTAATCATGGCAACTGTGCTGCCTATGAACTAGCCAAGAAGGGAACACTATTGCACGATGATGCCATAGACATCTATTATGGCATTCCCCTCTCGGCCTGTTTACACCGCATCAACTTTGCCCTTCACAATATAGCTCAGGCCAGATGGTCCAATGAGTCGACTTGCTCGATTGCAAGAAAAATCTGGCCCTTGATGAACCAAAAAAAAAATGGTCTCGCTATTTCGGCTGCAGAAAATGCAGATACGCGACTTAATAGCAATAGTCGCTGGTCATTGCTTATTTGGAACCCATGCAAGCAGGATGGGTATCCCTTATAATGACTTCTGTTGAAGTTGCCAGGATGAAGAAGAGGAGGAAAAGGTTAAAGTGCAAAGTAATCTATTATAGCAATTGTATTATGTATTTGTTATCGTTATCCTGTATAGGAGTTTGGAATCAATAAATTTATTTCCAGGCGGGACACAAGAACTTTACTTAAAATAAGCCATTTTAAATTTGTAATAATCCCTTGAAACTGGGAAAAAATCATGCTGTTCCTAGATCCTCTAGCTTATATAGTATAAAAATCATAAACAAGATAATCGAAAGCAGCGTTTTCGAAAATCGTACGGCCCCTCCGTGCGCCGTTGCACAGTGGGGCATAATCAAAATATTTGGAAAATAACTCAGCCATTTTTAAAGAGCTATCCTGATTGATGTTTAATCTATAAATTATGTTTTACATTGAGCGAGTTATAAGCATTTTAAAATTTAAATTTTTGATTTTTTGATACCCTGCTCTAGTTTATTTCAAAATATTTCAAGAACATATTTTTTCTGAGTTAAAAACTCTACGATTATCAATTTAAAAATTCCAAAGTTACCAACTACACCCCAAAAGAAAAGCCCCTACAACCACAAGTGATAATAAAAGCTGCACAACGAAAAGAAAATCGACAACCACCAATGTTTACAACACCTACAAACATATAGGAGTAAAGTCTACAACAAATACAAAATTATAAATGCCAAATTTTCAACAACGAAATCAGCAGAAGGTACAGTACTGAAGCCAACGACAAATTTTCACCAACAACCCAGTAGACAACAACAATTTCATATTAGAATATCACAGCTACCAGAATATACATATAAACCAAATCTGTAACAGGAAGTGTAGAAACAACAACAACTGCTGAACTACAAGGCTACAACATTGACAATCAACAACAACTACAAAATCTACAACTACAAGAGCTACAGCTATAACAACAACACAAAATCTAACAGCCTGTTTATGAAAATGAAACCGGACGACAGATACACAATTATACAGTGGTTTCTGTTTGTACAACGCGTTACCGTTTTTTCGGTTGACTTGCGTCATGTCACATACATATCAACAATATGTTCAATCACAGTATTGCCAATCTGCTAATAATGTTTTTTTGTTATTGTTTTCCATATCAAATTATTTTGTTTACCAAAAATAATGGCAACCATTCTTAGGTAAACAAAACACATTTGGCAAACAGATATATTTTCTCATTTAGAAAAAACTATTGAGTGAAAATATTGCTTTAAAATAAACGAATTGAACTAGATGGCAGTTGTCATCTTCGTGCTGGAAAATTCATTTATTAATTATATCATAAAAATACAACACAAAACATTTACCTTTTCTTTCCACACTTCCACACTTCTCCATTTTTAATTTTTTATTATTTTATTCGCGCTAGACAATGTAATGCGCAGTATATAAACCAAAAAAATTACAAATGTTACGTTTTTTCGAAAAAAATATGACAGTCGCGTTTTATAAACGCAAAAATGGAAAACGATAACGTTATTGCGCGTATAAACGTTAAATTGTGTTCTATAAACAGGCTGTGAAAGATTATCGAGAACACAACAACAACAGTCTAAACATAGCAACAACAAAAAAGATGATCGGTCGGTAAGCTTAAAGATACATATGTACAAATATTAGTTAATATATGTATGTATATATACCCTTATAGTATTAAAAGTAGATAAAACCAGATAAGAGTTGGTTCGCAGTAGAGTCTAAAAATTTGGCTTTTAAACACGCGGAAAACTATTGAAATTTTAACGTCGCTCGAATGGAAACAAAAAAAAAAAACTTGAATAAAACTTTAAAAAAACAAATATTTGATTTAGAATTTTTTAATATTTTGCATATATATGTGCGCGGATTTATAGTGTATTGCGATTTTAAAGCAAAATTGATACATAGATATATAGATACATATATAGATACATATATACTTATATACATATATACTCATTCATAGAAATACCGATGGAAAAAAAAGAAGCAGCAAAAAAAGATATAAATTCATCAGTGCAGTTTACATATGTATAAGCTTTTGCCTTGAGTAGAATTTTTAAAAATTAAAAAAAAACATTTATTGAAGTTAAAACAAATTAAAACATTGATAAAATCTCGGTTCTTATTCCTTTTTCGATCACTAAGTTATATGTGAATAAAGCTGAACTGAATAAAACTGAACGGAAAACAAATGTTTTTGAAGCCGATTTGAAACGTGACACGAGTTCATATCCAAACATTTCGGCTTTTATAATTATGAGATATATATATATATATATATATATATATATATAGATATAGATCGACTGGAATTTATTTATGTGATTGCGACCCGAACCAATAGGTATTATATCTGTAAAGGATTCACTGTATGCAACATTCTACTGCTTCTTTTTTATCTACAAACACATTTATGTAGGTATTTATTGAAATGTAGATGGATGGCTGTCAATGCAGTCGATAAAAAATATATGTTTGTACAGTACAGTATTTATTATTGCTTCCTTGTGATGAATCCCTTTTGCCATGATTTCCTTTTCGTTTCGTTTCTTTTATTTATTTACTGTTTGCTGCAATATATCGAATATAAAAAGCAACACATGATGGCCAATAAAAATAAAATGTTGATTGCAATCACATATAAACATAAAGTGAACGTGTAGAAAATCCTGAATATAAATACAGCTATAAGAAGAAGAAAACGTATAAGGCAAAAAAATAAAGACAGGAAGTTCTTGTTCGACGTAAATATTTAAATAGTTGTGTGACATACTATTGGCAAATACCAAATAAAATTCAAAAGATCGATGTATTGTTTTCTTTAAAATTTTTAAATTAAAAATTACAAAATTATGGATTTACAAATTTAACAAATGGAAACCTTAAATTACAGCTTTAAAATTATGCATCTGAGTGACACACATATACAAATTGGAAAAATTAGTCTTTTTAATGCTATCTTACGTCTTGAGAACTTTCCCATACCGCAGCCTTTTTCTCAAGCATTCGATAAGGTACGACACGAAGACCTAAGACATATATCCATACATACATATGTTGAAGAAGAAACTCTACCGTCAGCTTAGATCAGTCGATCCTAAAACCAATTTGCTGTTATGGAATTCATTTATGTCGCATTGCCTTAGCTAGCAATTTTAAAAAATTCAGAGGCGCAAAAATAAGATTTTACTAATGATCACAGTTGCACCCTGGTATATAAAAACTCTAACATCCACAAAGATCTGCCATGCCATCAGCTAAAGCAGAAATAGCAAAACAGGCAGTATCGTATTTCAAGGAGCTTGAAAAACTCATCAAAATCCTTTGGCGCGTAACATACTTTTAGTGCCTGGTTTCATTATACTACATTAGAGGTATGACCAACAAATGGTGGCAACAACCGTAAAACTAACATCTTTTTGTCTAGCACATGACTTTTCTAGCTGGACCTAACAAGTATATTTATTGTTAGTTTAGACTTAAGATATGAGTAATTTTTAGCGCAAATATACAATAAATGGCAAATGAAAAAATTATTCGCCTTTGCTTTAGTGATTGAGTGTTACCATTTTTGAAAAACTTCGCTGTCGTAAGACTTTTGTGTGTCTTTCTGTGAAAACCCTGCTGTGCCCCCTACAATAGAAGGTAATTTAGACCGTCTTCTTTCCAAAAAGTAATTTTTTCACTTACAAGAATATCAATAATAATGGCATCAGTAAATATGTGATTAAAATTGATTAACAATTTTACGGAAAATTTGTCAAAGAAAATAAATATATGTTTGTTCGCATATCGTTTTTGCTTTATAGTCTACTATGAATCACTACAAAACAAAGGCTTTAAGAATTTTTATTATGAAAGCATTTGTTCACTGATTACACTGTGCTCAAATCGGACACTTTTTTTGGTAACAAACGGGGCACCCGGTTGGTAAACCTAATTCGAGTACGCTGAATCCTGTGGTGCTAACCGTTTTTTAGGTTAGCTGTTGTTTAAAAGATAATTAAGATTGAAAATTATGGTTTCAAGTACCTAAAAAAACAATTTTATTTACCAATTATTGATTTTAAATCCAAATATATCCATCGAAAAAACATCTTGAATCGATCAAAAAACATCTCACCAATGAAAATGTTTTTCCGCCCTTTTTTAGTGGGCGTGGTCATTAAAAACTGTAAAAATAATGTTAATAATGTCGGGATTTTTGGACTTTTTTAATGAGGGAAAACATGTACCTCAAGTGTCCTCTCTTATTTTAATGATCAACACAATGCACTGCATTTGTAGGGGGTTTAACTAAAAAAAAAAACAAAATAATGCGTCTACTTGTTTGGAGATGTTGGTAATAAACGTAGTAGTTTTTGTAAACAAAATCTTTGTAAGAAGATAACGATTATTTAGTGTAATAATAAATTAAATTATTTCACTGTTGTCATACCTTTCGATGAAGACCGTCGTCACTGGCTGTTGTTTTGGTACGTTTGGCGAGCGCTTTCGATGTGAAGACATCATTTTCAAGCCGCGTTTAAAATGTTACTGGAGAGTTAGTATTACCTGCTTTAGTATAAATAGTAATAGGTATGGTGGTGTTTATTTAAATGGTCTTGTACAGGTAGATTGCTTGCTACCTGATATATTTATATGAGGTCAGTTGATAATTTAGTATTTTCGTCTTTTATTGTTAGTAGGTAAGTGTGTCCGTCTGCAGGTGTTTTTCGTTTGTTAGAATGTTTTAGAAGTTTTAGTGGTGTGAAAATTGTATCTGAGGTTGTGTTTACCATTCGTTAATAATATTAACGCGGCTTGAAAAAGATGTCTTCACATCGAAAGCGCTCGCCAAACGTACCAAAAGCTGGCGGAACAAATCCAATCAATTTAATACTAAATTATTTGAATCGGCTTTTTAAATATTTTTTTTTTTCAAAATATCAAAAATGTTCAAATGTTCAAAGTTAAATAACTTCTGTTATGTTTGTGGAAGATTTACAATTATGCCCAGTCGCCGCAAAATTTGAAATCGCTGATTTGTATGAACAATATTTTTCACAAAGTGTTCTTAGTGGTGTGGTTTGGACACCATCTATCGTTTGTACGAAATGCATCATTCATCTGAATAAATGGAAAAATTATGGCGACGCCATGCCATGTGCCGTTCCAATGATTTGGATAGATCCTGAAGTTCATGATGCAGCTAAATGTTGTGCGTGTGTGAATCATGACGTCGGTATGAACAGAAGAAAAAGTGGATCCTTATCATACACTGAAACGACATATTCTCAGTTGCCGCTGCCGCATTCAGATGAAATTCCTGTTCCGCAAAGATCAATCCCAACCGAACAATATATGCCATCAATATTTCAATCTGTTGAAACCATAGAAACAAGTGTGTCAGTGTATCAACCATAAAATGTCACTGTGCCGTATAATCACATTGAAATCACGCAAAATCGTTTGGATATTATGGTACGACGTTTGAAACTATCGCAGCGGCAATCTATTCTTTTGGCAAAGGATCTAAAACAAGCGAATATTTTGGCACCAGATGTTCGGATATACGGAGCAATCAACCGTCATCGACGATTTACGAATTTTTTCAGATCCATTGAGAATAATTCACTAGCTTATTGCATTGATATCCGCGGATTGATTTTAACGATACAAACTGAATATAATTCCGAAGATTGGCGATTATTTATCGATTCGTCGAAAACCAGTTTGAAAGCGGTTCTGTTACACGTCATCAATTCAAAAAATTCCGTTCCGATTGCGCTGAGCACCAATACAAAAGAAACATATGCATCACTAAAAAAATCTCGACTTAGTAAAATATGAAGACCATATGTGGAAAATATGCGCTGACTTAAAAGTGGTGGCTCTTTTACGAGGAATGCAATTGGGCTACACCAAAAATATGTGTTTTATGTGTCTATGGGATACCCGTTTTGTTGGTGACCAATATAATACACGGAACTGGCCATTACGTGAGCAAATCAGATTACGACGAAACAATATTATTGAGATTCCACTAGTGCCAATCGAAAAAGTTTTGCTTTCACCTCTCCACATCAAACTAAGAATTGTTAAAAATTTATAAAATCATTGAACAGAGATGGAAATGCATTCTACGAATTGTGTCGTATTTTTCCACGGTTAAGTGCCATGAATATAAAAGAAGGTATAAATTCCAATCCATTTTATTTTTAATGCTGACCAATTGATATTTCACATCCTATTCTGGTTATTTACAGGAATACTTAATGGTCCGGATATTCATCGATTGACGAAGGACCAGGCATTTAATAATGCACTGAGTGATGTGGAACTTTGGGCATGGGATTGCGTGTAAGCGGTCATTGAGAATGTTCTCGGAATTCATCGATCAGAGAATTGACGTATACTAATTGAACACATGCTGAACGCATTTAACCGATTAAACGTTCGAATGTCATTAAAAATTCATTTTTTGCATCACCATATAGAAAAATTCGCCGAACAATCACCAGCTGAATCCGATGAACATGGCCAACGTTTTCATCAAGTGACTGCAAGGCTCGAACATTGGTATAGTGGCAAAAAGCTACATCCACTTTTAGGTGACATTTGTTGGAATTTGCAAGAGGAAGATGACGATATAGAAGAATCAGGAAATGATGAATGATGTTGTTTCTTAAAATATTGCCAATTTCACACAATTGCACACAATTTTTCAATTACAATAGATTCAACATTCAAAAATTAAAAGAAGATGGAGATGTATTGCAAAAAAAGTAAAAAAAATCATCCAAAACCAAAAAAAAGTAATTTCTTTTGGACGCATGTTCACCAATGAGATGATTTTTCAAACAATATATATTGATTTAAAATCAATAAATGTTAAAAAAAAATTAAAAAATTGTTTTTTTAGGTATTCTGCTTCCACAGAATTTTCAATCTTAATTATTTTTTAAACGAGAGCTAACCTAAAAAAACGGTTAGCACCACTGGATTCAGCGTACTAGAATTAACTCTACCCGCCAGGTGCCCCGCTTGTTACGATTTTGAACTAGCACAGTGTTATTATTACATACACACAAATATGAAAAATCCATCTATATCTCAAACTGTAACAGGACTATTTCTGTACTGAAATATTTTTAGAAAATTTTGTTGCTGGTGCAGATAGTAATAGAAATGGAATACTGTCTGTTTTCGCATCCAGTGAAAACTACTAGATTAATTTTAATAATCTAATCAAATCTTGTTTCAAATATAGGATACTATTTTCCACAAAAAGATCCTAATTTTATGCAATTTTACCGATTTAAAGGTACCTTTTATTTTCGTCTGCTTGATATTTTAAACACTGTTTACAGAACTCTACAATAATTTTAGAATTTTTTATAAATTTCATCCAGGGATGGGAACCTCTATATAAAGAAAATACATAAACCGTAACCGAAGCACTATAAACGTAAGACACCTAAAATTTGGTGTGGATTACTTTCAAAGCGAAATCGATCAAAATATTATCAAGACTCCTACGACGTGGCGGGCACAGGATGTATGATTTCTTTTAACATTAAAGTAGACCTTGTCGTTTTATTTTATGTTATAACTACAAGTCTATCGAAATTTGTGTATGTGCCTTAATGTGTGTGCATAAGCGTAAGTGTGTTGAAGTACTAATGTTAATGGTTGTGTTTATGTTGCAGAATTACTTATTTATCGCAGAAATAAACAGTTTTCTTTTGTACAAAAATCCCCAAAAGGGCTGAAGTTAAAAACATTAAAAATTACAAAGAGGAAACAAATACTTAAGATCTAAAAAGAGGGGTGATTTTAGATTTTTTTCTTTTAAAGATTTAAACAAATAGCTACAAATGCCTTGTTTACCCATCGCTTGATGGGATTTGCAATATGCGTTTTTAAAAAAAGGAAAGAACAGAAGGCCTTATTTACAGCACTGAAAAAATTTACAAAAGAAAAGCTGTGATTCCCAACTGCTAAACGAACTAAAAAGTTCTAAAACTCCAACTTATACATAACAATTACAGTGGGGCTCAAAAGAAGATCGTATTGCATAATTAAATTAATAATAAGAAATTAATAAATTATTAATAAGAAATTTTTCTTTAAAAGTAAAGGGATTTGTAAAAGTTATGTTTGGCTAAAATTAGGTTTATAAGTCAAGCCAAAAGCTAAATGGAGCTATGGCATTTAATAAATTTTCTCTAAAAAATACAGTTTTAAAAGTAACTTTCTTTTATATACATACTTAGCGATTTTTGAACGTTACTGCTGTTATATTTTGACTCAGTTAAGGCAACCGATATAGGCAGTGAATGAATAATAAAACATGCTACCAACAAGACCTGCGTCAAAAAAATGGAAGCAACTGACTGTAGTGGGCAATTTATCATTTGATAGGAGTCACATTCTTAACGTCAACGACTTGGTTCAAGACTCATTATTTTTTAACTTCACTTATGTATGCATGCCTATGTGTGTTTGTGCTCAGAACTAATAAGAAACAGTTGGCTGTCTCACATCAACTGTTTTTATACAAAATAATGGGCTGTGCAGGCAAATGACACGCATTGAGCGTGTGTTTGGCTACACATGTTATAAAATGATTTAAACATATTGACGTGTTTATTCTAAGCACAGTTTTCCAACAATTTTACTTTATCATAAAATCTAAGTTATTTGTAAGAGAATGAAAAACATTTTAAAATTAAGGCAGACACATGTGATTTATTAGATAAATATATTGCGTAAAATTTTATAGAATTTCGTTGCATGTTTGATAATGAAAAGGATTTGGGTTGATAATCTCACACTGTGTTAAACAAAGGCGTTGTCTCTTGGCTGTATCGAAGATAGAAAATAGTTTGAGTCATGCAAAAATTAGGAACAACTTGTTGACTACAATAAAGTACAAGAGTTCTCAAGACATTTAAAATATGTAATAAGAAGTTTGTTGCTTTAAAACATAAAAAAGGGATATCGTCGTTAATTCTTGAACCACGTAAGCGCCAAGAAGTCGTTTTTCAGAAAACGAAAAAAACTTAATAACTTCTTTAATATGGGTTTCAAAATAATTTTTAGGTATCTTGTTTGATTATAAATTGACTTAAAAACCTTACATAAATAAGCTTATACCTAAAGCTTACTCTATACTTGCATTTATAAAATTAAATTTTCAAATCTTTTTGCTGCATATAAAATTAAACTTATTTCTTCCTATGTTAGATCTATATTGGAATATGGAACTTCAATTTGGAGTTCTTATTGCCCGTATCAAAAATATACAGAACAAATTTATAAGTTATGCTCTGTCTCAACTTAATTTTTCCAGCTCTTTCTTATGTGTATTACTTCGTTAGAAAAAAGCGTAAAGTACAAAGTATAGACTGCCCTGAAACCTGGCTGTAAATTACTTTTTATGTTTAATCAAGGTTGTCAATTCGGCATAAAAAACTAGTTTTAAAAATGTTATCCTATAAAATTTTAATTAATTTTGTATAATTATTTGCATATCATTATTGTATTATATTTATTTATACATTAACTATTTTAGTCTAAGCAGTTTCTCGAACAAAATTAAGTCTTACTTGTTAAAGTTTTTACAAAGATAAAGATAAACACAGAAAAAATTTTTGCTCCAATTAAAGGTTTTAATTAGTTTCAGAAACAATTTTAATTCATTTTTTAATTGATTCAATAATATTCTTAATTAATAAAGAACAAAATAAATTTCTAATTAAATATATAATTGAAGCACTAAAACATTTAATTTGTGTCTAAAACTAATTAAAACCTTTAATTGGAGCAAAAAAATTTTTCTGTGAAGGTGCCACGTCCACTATTCGAAAACAACGAGTTTTTTTCTACACTATGAATATTAAAGCGTCAAGCACAAACTTTTAACGTTCCACCAAGTAACGCAATATTAGATTTTCATTTTGTATCGAAAGTGCCATGACCATTTGAAATATTAATAAAATATATCCTATTTTACCCACCGCATAACCGGCGACAAACTGTGAAAATTCTAGGAAGATCGGTCCAGCGTTGTATCCAAGCTCGACTTATTGGTTTTCTTTCATTGAATTGTTATTTTTTTCAATTGTGATAATTGCATGCAATAATGTGTAGTTTTTCTTCTCTTGAAATTATTCAGCCATTTATTTATTCTTTAATTATACAGGTTCAGTTTCTGCGTTGATAAGTGCAGATGCTATTTTGTAATCTCGCAATCAAGCTGTAATTTTTTTTTCTCTTTCCTTTTTTAGATCGGTATTATTGCATTAGCGATCAGTACCCATCCAGTATATATTTCCAAGAATATCGCCATACTAGGGCTTATTGAAAGTTACCTCCGGTTTGCGTTGTGTGTGGCGAGCTATATCATTTAAGCCAGTTATTATATAAGCTAAAGTTAGGATTTTGTTGGAGCGATAACTCGTATAACTTGTCCTTAAAGTAATAGTTAAAGGTTAAAGGTTGTTTTTAACTTGATTAAAATAACGAAAAACTACTTATCGTAACAACAAAATCCTAACTTTAGCTATTGCCAAGTTATAATGTTCCGTAACGTTCTAAAATATTTTTTAATTGTTGAGTAAAAAATAAAAAATTATGTTTTGTTTTAACCTCAAAGTGAAAAAACATTGATTTTAATTTTCATTTTGTTTTTTCTTATTTTTATAACAATTCAGTAATATAAGATAAAAATAAAAATAGTAAATTTTACAAAAAAAAAAAAAAAAAGAGAATGTCGACATGCATATGTGGCCATTTAGCGTAGAATTCATCTATGAATGGAAAGATTTCATGCACTTAGGGCTTACGGGTTCTTTATTTTTTTATACTCAACTTTTGAAGGATAGTGTCCTATAGAATCTAGTCTAATTTCTGGAATAACTTTAATCTTGTTTTCGACTTTTTCGTTTTTCGAAATTGAAATTGATATATTACAAAATTTTTACACAAAATGCCTGTGGTTGCATTTCTTGTACTAATAATACTACCTAGTTAATATGCCTTGCAACAAATAATAAATTAACAAAAAAAAAAAAAAAAAATACACAGGATCTGTCATCTGTCTAGTTCTGTCAATTTCTACTACATTTAATTGCCCAGTACTATTCCATATTTATGAATTTGGTACTCAGTACCTATTGTTTACATAATAGAAAACCATTGTTTGTCGGATTTTAAAATTTAAAATTTTATAATCAGTTTGCTTCCTAATACATAAAGCTAAAAGTAACATCGCATCAATAATTGAGATTCAACACAAAATAAAAAGTACAAATGTACTGTTAAAGATAATAGACCAATGCATATGATTACTGAATACAGTTAATCGGAGCAAACCGTTAGCCAATGCGAGAGTGAGATTGCAAAACTCTCCAGAAAAGGAAACAAAAACGTCCTGAATAATGGCTGATTTGAAACTCCAACCTATGAAGAAAAAAATTTAATTTATTTCATTTTAAGAGTCATTTAAATTTATATACATATGAAATAGTAGAATTCTATGTAAATGTAAAGGGTGTTTTTTATAGAGGTATAGAACTTTAAGTTGCAATAAAACAACGATGGATTCTTCGATTGACATAAATTTCATTTATCCGAAAGATAATCTTGTGGCATTACATTTTAAATATGATTTCTGGCTTATGACCGCCACGGCTGGCGCGGATGTAGTCCAATCTGGACCCCAATTTTCGATGACTTTTTCCAACATTTGTGGCCGTATATCGGCAATAACACGGCGAATGTTGTCTTCCAAATGGTCAAGCGTTTGTGGCTTTTTCGCATAGACCAATGACTTTACATAGCCCCACAGAAAGTAGTCTAGCGGTGTTGAATCACAAGATCTTGGAGGCCAATTCACAGGTCCAAAACGTGAAATTAGGCGGTCACCAAAAGTGTCTTTCAATAAATCTATTGTGGCACGAGGTGTGACATGTTGCGCCGTCTTGTTGAAACCACATCTCCTGGACATCATGAAAAAGTTTGTAATCTTGGCTCTATACCGATCACCATTGACTGTAACGTTCTGGCCACCATCGTTTTTGAAAAAGTACGGACCAATGATTCCACCAGCCCATAAAGCGCACCAAACAGTCAGTTTTTCTGGATGTAACGGTGTTTCGACATACACTTGAGGATTACCTTCACTCCAAATGCGGCAGTTTTGTTTGTTGACGTAGCCATTTAACCAGAAGTGCGCTTCATCACTAAACAAAATTCGCTTATGAAAATCGGGAACAACGGTAATCTCGTTTTGGGTCCATTCGACGAATCCACGCCTTACTTGATGATCGCACTGTACGAGTTATCGATGCGAGTTATCAATGAGTAAAAATGAGTAAACGTGGTGCGAAAACGTTCCGTGGTTAATCGAATTCACTGCTCTGATGGACGATTTTGTCGACGATAAAATGGACGTAGTGCGCGATACGTTTTCCGCACAGAACCATTATTTTCGAAATAAAATTGCACTATTTACAAGCGTTGTTCAGGCGTGAGTCTATTCATGGTGAATTGCCAAACCAAAGTGATTATAAATCACTTGACAGCTGTTAAATCGGTCGCCATCTTAAAGTTCTATACCTCTATAAAAACACCCTTTACATAGTGTATATATTTTTAAGGAACACATGCATATAAAAATTAGCTCCAGCAAAATGTTTTTCTTAGCTCAGAATTTTTCTTTATTTATTTCCCTTGTGTCACATTTATCAAATATTGCTTTAGGAAAAAAATATAAATACATTGTCCCCTTCGCTCATAAATTAAAAAGAGTAGAAACTCCTTGAACTAATTTGTACATTTATTTATTTCTATTACTTTTATAAAAGTCCATGGAAGGAGAAGCTGTCCTGAAGAGCTGTTTGATTTAACCCCTAATTTTTTAAGACTTTTCAAAATCTTGTATACATTATTTACTAATGCTTTCATCACGGCAATAATAGTATTAAAAGCAGAGATTTTAATAAGAAATTAATTAAAATGTCAATTAGCGGTTGCCAAAATGTTGTACATAAATTAAATAAAATAATGAATACAACATACGAAATGAAATTAGGTAAGATTTAATGTAGCGTAATGAGCTACGTAGCAATAAATTTTATTAATGTTGATTGTTGAAAAGGTTTTATTTAATATTTCTGTCTTAATATACATATGTATTTAACTAGGAATGAGAACGTGATTTACTTTTCGTTCGTTTGCGTTCATGCTCGTAACCAAACTAAATCTAATAATGCACGATAAGGCGCAAAATTGGAGTTAACAACATTATAATAATTTCCCCATTGCATGCAATATTTAAGCAAAGTTTCAATTATTTTACACGATTTTATAGGAAGTTTTAGCGTAATGACTAGGGTTTGGGAAAAGGACATTCCCGGGAAAAACTATAAAAAATTTCAAGGGAAATTTTTTGCTAACTTCCCGGGAAACAGGAAATTTAAAATCATGAGCACTTTAACGAAAACTCAGTGGTTCTTATTTTTAAATCAGCATTTCATTTTCCTATTTGATCGTTATTGCGCTGAATAAAAAAACAAGCATTTTTAAAATTATAATTTTTTTTGAAACTTATAAATATCTTATAGATCGCGCAAGACATATTGTAAAACCAAAGTCCGTTAAAAACCGCCTGTCTCGAGAAATATAAGAAACTAGAATACAGTTGCGTTAAATTCATGATGTTAAAACAAGATAAGTATGGATGAAACGATTCAATCGTTTCTTAAATCGAAGAACGCAATTAAGAGAAGTCTGATAGATTTCAATTGCGCAGAGTTGTGGGTTCAAGAATATGTTCAGATTTTAGAAAATTTAGTGGCCGTTTTAAATCCCATTAAAGTTGCAGTAGAGGCCTTGAGCCGCAGGGGCACAAATTTGTTAATAACAGATGTTATTATTCAGACGCTCTGAAAGCAGCTTTTTGCTATTAATTCGACTCTTTCAAAACTGATGGTTAAAAACACAAATAAATAAACGAAGGGATGATATTGCGATATTTAAGTATTTTGAAAGTGGTGAAATTGCTAATGTGCCAAAAAATGTTAGAAAACTTTATTCAGCACAATTGTTCAAAAGATTATTCAAGCCAGTTACTCGAATTTGTTGAACCGTCATATATCAATAGATTTGTATTGGCGAGCTCTTTCAGAATCTAAAAAATCGATCTCAACTTCATAGTTAACAGTTATTTTTCAACGTAAAAATAAAAAGTCAAATGAAAGTTTAAAAAAAGAATTTTATTTTGTTTATACAAATAAACAAAATGTTTTTGTGGATAGATTTGAACTGAAGCCGCTCAATACCAATTTAAGAGCATAGAAGTTCTTTCCGCGCTTCCCTGGGTTGCAGGAACAAACTGTTGACTTTTTTTTTTTTTGTCAATTTATGGATATGGATATTTTGTTTTCCAAGAAAAGTTTTTTTTCAACCTCATAGTCAATGTATGAGGTGTGTCCCAAAAATCCGAGAAAATGGGAAAAAATCCTGTGAAGATCATCAATCAATCAATAACAAATCTAAAACCTGCATTATTTTAATGACGATTAAATTAAATTTACACTTTTAATTACAGTTTTATTTTCTGACGAAGAAATAAAACCTAAAAAAGTTTTATTGTAAAACTCCTGAAAAAGTTTTAGTTTTTATGGCAAAATAAACTTTTTTTTTAACTTTCATGTGAGCTTTTATTTTTACGTTGAAAAATAACTGTTTAGATGTATTTTTTTAATTTAATTTTCAAAATAACTGTTATATAATAATTTTTTTAAAAACAAAACTGTTATTTACGGTCTCTGGTATTTTTAAATATTTGTTATATCTAAATACTGTTTCGGTAAGAGCTGTTTAAGAGTATTTTTCCCGTTTCCCCGGAAGTGAAAATGTCCGGGAAATCCCAAACCCTTGTAAAGAATTTATTCTTAACTTAAACCTAACCTCAAAAATTCATTTCAGTTGGACTAATAAACTTAAATATTCAATATTAGTATTCAAAAATAATAAGATACTTATAACCGTGAAATATTAATAATAAACAAAATATTATAAGTTTGTTTTTATTTAACCAAAACATAACTAACAATCAAATAATGTTTGGTTTCAAAAATATTATGTTTATTTGTCATCAAAATATAATAAAAAGTAACAAATTAATTTTTGTTCGTATGTGTTTTGTAACAAAAAAAAAATTTTAAGTTAATTTTCAATTTTATTTTGTTTTTTTTTAATTAAGTTTAATATCATCTTCTCACTTATATCAAAAAATTGGGCGATTTAATTTTGAAATTTTAATTAATTTAGGTAGTTTAATACAGGACTGACTTTTATTATTCATTTAAAATGCTTCTTAAGAATTCATTTCTATAAATTTCTGTAGCTAACAAAACTGTATGCTTGTTGCATATTTGGTCAAATAGCTCATTAGAAAAATTTATATCAAAAAAGAAATTATAATTAAGTTTAGACAACTTAGCAAATATAATAATCACTCTATTCTATTTTGAGGGAACATCACTTTAACACATCATCAATATTAATTTGGTATTCCCTAACAATGTTGTGGCGACGTTGCCTGTTTATCGGTTATGTTTATAAAATACAACATTTTATATTTGAATCAACTAAATTCAATTTGGTTAATGTTTTCGGTAAAAAAAGGCTTGTAAAAATAATAAACGTGTATAAAATAAAATAAAATTGTATAAATAAAATAAAATTGTTTTTGGAAGAAGAAGACATTTTAAAGAGAAATTAAGCATCTTTAAATCACCTGATGAAAAGTTAGTGCTAAATAAACGGGCGTCATATACATTTTGTTACTTTTTAAGGCTTAAAAGTTATTTTTGGCTGATTTAAATATATAAAGTTCGACATGATACATACCTAAGGAAAGGAGGCCAAATTGCATAAACGGAACCAGCATAAATATTTTAATCCAAAATAAAAAAACAGCACATGTATTTCACCCATAAAGAATATTTTTCAATTTAAGCAAATAATCTAAATAAATAAAACAAAACAAAACAAAACAAGAAATAAAAATTAGCAATTTCTTTTTTTCATTAAAACTAACAACAAATTATATTTGCATATGTAAATGTTATCTTGCCAAAAACACCGGCGACAATAACGAAGGCAATTTGTTGCAACATCAACTTTAGATTTCGTTACAAAATACGAAACACATGTTGCCAGTCATCGATAAATGGTAATATTGGCAACTACAATGGATCACCGATTTACAATAAATTATACAAATCGACGTCGTTTTGTATTGCCGTCGCCAAACAGAATAAGGGTGAATATAACAATAAACTTCATAAATTTTATTATTCCTTTATTTTTTCAAATAAATTAAAAAAAAAATGCAAGGGCGCATAAAGGTCCCGTTCGCCTTCAGTTTTACTACGCGAACTTTTCCATCCTGGCTTTGAAACACGGCCGTTATCACCTTGTTAACTACTGTAGTGGAGGTAGTTTGTCTTCGTGAATGAAAACAACTTTTCCGACGGCGACATCTGGCTCTTCAAGCACGTTAAATTGACCGATTCTTCTAGCGGCAATACGCTGGGCAGCGTTCAAAGGCTTTCTCCGGTTAGTAGGTCTGCTGATATTAAATTAACAATAAAAATTTTAACTTTTAAATATTTTAACTTTTGCATTTTTAAATATTGTTAATATTTAAATATTTTTTAAATATTAACAATAAAAATTGTTAACAAAATGAAAAATTAATTTTGAATGTATAATAATTTTTTGTATTACCTGTTCTAATAGCAATTAAAATTTTCTTTTTATGTGAGAACTTCTTCCAGAAAGTTTTATTGTGATAGAACCCTATCTTACGGTGCCGCAGAAGCCTTGCGCATAATTTTTTGTCTTTAAATCTTGTAGAGTTATATTTCTTATTTTATTGACGGTGTTTTATGTTTGTTATTTCAATTTTAATAAAACTACGCCTAAAATAATAACCGAAGTTTTAATACCTACATATGTGTGGTATTAAAACATGAAAAATACTAAACTTATTTAATGTGCTTAGAATGGTACTTTTATTTCTATAAATTGAAAGATCAATTGCGAAAAGCGATAAAATAATCTTGTTTTTTAATTAAGGATACATTTCCTGTATTTTTGTCAAAACTTTGTTGTTTTATACAAAAAATACTCATTAAATTTCGTAATTTTCGTCAACTTGTTTTAAAATAATTTTTATTTAACTTTTCAGCTACACTAACTTCACTAATCAGGAATAATAGTAGAAACAAGCAACTTTTTCTAGTTGTTATGAGAGGGTTTGTGGTTTATAACATTGATGTCGCCGACATTTGCAGAAGCAAAAGTGCCTTGTTTTTTATCAATGCTTTTCTTTATACGGCTTCGCAAAGGTTTATTACAATTTCTACTTTTAACATTTAAAACCATTTTTATTACCTTTTTTGCCAACCAAATAAACAAGGATGACACAATTGCTGTTTTAAAAGAATTTTATTCGATGTAGTAAAATAGGGATACAAATATTAGGCGGTATATAGCTAAAAGGCTAAAATCTTGCATTTAAAATTTAAAATTTATAATTTTAAATCCGATACATATTTCGCTTTGGTGAGAGTAATATGGATAATTTAGCATATGGATAAAAAGTATTTTTTCAGTTTTTTAACTTTTAAATATATCTAAGGATATAATATTATTATCTATTTTGCGAGTTTAAGTTTTAATCACTGCTACTATGCAAATATAAAAATAATTACCCAAAAGCCTTAAAACTACAAATATACCCCAGTCAAATAATTATAAGTTCAATAAAAACAAAATCACAAAATTAAATTAAACTATTTTCTTAACTAGAATAAAAAGTTTTAAATATCCATAGAAAATATTTATATGTGCAAATTTTTTAATAGATATTATTTTAGAAACAAAAGAGGTGGTGTTATCCTTGTGTATCCTGACCAATTTGACACGACAGGGCATTGACTCCACCAGTTTTTTATAATACTGACCCATTCAACCAATATGGCTTTTTTTATCTGTTTTTATCTGTTTCAAGCTGTCATATAACTTGGAAGATGCATATATATGGGCATATACATATATTCACCATAGATCCTCGATACGATTGAGGTATGGGCTTAAATCACACCACCCGATTTGTCAAAAGTTAAAGAACGCCTATATCTTCTTCACCATATGGAAAGTCTTTGTAATTTATCTATCTCGATTTGTGCATTTATCTATGTATCTAGATTTGTGCAATACATTTTCCTAGTACAAAGCATGCTTCTCGTGGGCGTCTTACGTCCATCCAATATTTGTGGAGACCATCTCCTCCGTCTAAATTAATTTTTTTTTGCAACTGAATATCACAATTCATCTTCCCAAAATGTATACTTTTCATAAATAACATGTGAATTGTTATGACGTTGTTTTAGAGGCACTCGGTAAACATATTTAAGGTCTAAATATTTCCTTATTATTTGATGAACACGTTGTTTAGTCACATTTAGACCAAGTGTCACTTTTATTTGCCTGCAACTCATGTGCGCCGTTTGCTCCTATCATCAATAGTGCATATCCGGCCGCTACGTTTATTAATACCGTAGTAATTTGGATTTTTCAAGAAATTTATTTTCGTGTTACGGTTTCTCATTGCAGTAGCAGCAATTTGGCCAACTTTCATGCCGGATTGACTAATTTCCTTGATTAATCCACACTTTACTACAAATACAAAAAATTTGTTTGGTTTTTCATCATAAACATTTGCTTTTCCACTATATTAATCGTTTTATCCGCTTTGTGCGCTGATGTTGATTTGGCACCAGTTAGAAGACAAATAATTCATTTTGCGGTGCAATGATAAACTAAAAAACAACAAAAGATAAAGTAATTAAAAGAACATATGTATCGTTAGTATAACATAAGGTCCGGAGAAAAGCAATTTTGCACATACGAGTATACCCAGCGGGAAAGAGTGCATTTATTACATACATATGTACATATATAATTAAATATGTTATTACTTTAGAACCCTGGAATCGATAATCGGTAATTTAAAAAAATAAAATAACAAATTCCAACCAATTCGGAAAATTAGTGGGAAAAATGAAGTCAGGACCCAAACTTCAGGGCCCACACAAAATATACTAATAAAGAAACGAATAATATACGAGTGTTTGTGTTTTAGTGAGCAAGTGGATTACAACCATTAAACGGGAGGAGCGACTAATATTCGCTATAAATATTGTAACACTATTGTTTAATTTCAGAAGAGAAGAAAAGTCAGCAGAAGAGAGTCAGAGCTAAGCAGTGGAAATGGCAGAGAGAGAGAGAGCAAAACCGAGTGGAAGAAAATGTTGAGAAGCCAAATATTAACAAACACACAGACAACGAATTGCAACCACACCGACTACAACACACAGAAAAGCAACAGCAGGATCATCAAACAAAAGAGAGAATGCAGTCAACACAATCGCTATCGGTTCAAACCATACGCGGTTGTGTAGTCGTGTAGCCATGTAGTGTAGCTGAAAAAGGCGGCTATAAAAGAAGGGGAAAAACAGCAAATAGGGAGTGTTGATCGTGAGCAGTGAAAGTGACCAAGTGGTAACAAAGGTCGGAAGAAAATAAAATATTATAATTATCGAGCAGTGATAGAATAAATGTGGATTAGTAACACTAATCTTTGCCAAGCTATTACAGGGAAAGAACAACCGATTACATCCAGTTTACCTCTTTGGAGGAAGGAGCGTTAGGCACTGCCTCAGGGCAAAAGAGTTAAGATAGTTTTCTCGGAGGTTCACACCCGGAAAACTCAGGGAAAAAGTAGGCCCTGGAAAAATATTTAGGGGCTGAACCAAAGAGTAGAAACCAGAGGCTAGGAGACTAGACAGGGACGTTGTCCGATGCCAACTGGTTCAGGGATGGCAGCAAAGCTGGGGTTGCCAGTTCCATCTTTTCAGGCTGGGCAACAGGCAGCCACAGGCCACCTGTTGTTCCCACCTCAACAAGAGGTGGACATGCAAAACGTCCAGCAACGACAAAACAATCAAGCAGTAAGTTTCGCTATGATGGAGAAAAAGACCCTATTGCTTTTATAGATAGAGTAGAAGAACTGGCAGAAGTCTACGGCCTCGACAAGGATATGCTGCCCCGAACAATGCCCGAGTTATTAAAGAACACGGCACTGTTGTACCACCAATGGCCAACGTGGAAAGGGTTCAGAGAACATTTGCTAAGGTTCTTTTTGCCACCACAGTATTTCGAGGGTCTGGAGGAGGACATTCGCCGGAGACTGCAAAGATCACGGGAGTCGTTTAAGGACTTCGTCGTGGTACTACAAAATATAATGCGACATGCGGGATATACAGCAGAACAACAACTTGATAGAATTTTTAGAAATTGTTTGTACCAGCTGTGGGCCACGTGGTCAAGAAAAGTGGCATAAAAACAGATCCCGAGAAGTTAGCGGCCATCCAAGAGCTTAAACCCCCTAAAACTGTGAGAGAACTACGTAGATGCCTTGGAGTCGCATCGTGGTACAGAAGATTCGGGCGTGATTTTGCGAAAACTGTTTACCCGTTAAACGTGTTGCTAAAAAAGGGAAAACACGTTCGATGGAACCAAGAGCAGCAGGAGGCGTTTGAAAAATTAAAAAAAAACCTTACCGAAGCCCCGGTTTTAGCGTGCCAGGACTTCACAAAGAGGTTTACGCTACAAACTGATGCGTGTGACTACGGGTTGGGAGGGGTGTCGACGCAGCAGCTCGATGGTCAGGAAAAGGTAATATCCTATGCTAGCCGTCGGCTAAACCTGACAGAGATGAACTACTCAGCATCGGAGAAGGAATGTCTTGCCATAGTATGGGCCATAAGAAAGCTAAGGCCTTACCTCGAAGGCTACCCCTTTACAGTGGCGACAGATCATTTGGAGTTAAAATGGCTCAATTCAATCGAGAGCCCATCTGGAAGAATAGCGCGCTGGAAAACTTAATGTTTTGGCCGATGCATTGTCCTGTGAACCGATAGATGTACTTCAAGCCCTGCCGGAGAACTCCCAAGAGTGCAATTGGTGGCGAAGGAAATGCGAGGAGGTAGAAAGAGAACCAGAGAAATTCCCAGATTTTACCATTCACGAGGGCCAACTCTATCGACATTTACCGTCAGCAGATAACGACGAAGATGCGGTGGCCTGTAAATTATGTGTCCCCTGATTCCAGAGGAATAGAGTGCTAGAAGAGAATCATGATTCGCCCACCGCCGGGCATTTAGGAATACGAAAAACCATATCGCGTGTCTGCAATAGGTATTATTGGCCGGGGATGTACAGAGACATCCGAATGCATGTCCGCAGGTATCAAGTGTGTCAGCGGCATAAGCCTGATCAACAGCTCCCGGCAGGCCAAATGCTGCCTACAATTGCGGAAGAGCCATGGGCTATCGTGTGTGCCGATTTTGTGGGGCCTTTGCCAAGGTCGAAACACGGGTACTCAATGTTACTAGTCTTCACCGACAGACTGCGCAGAGCTACTGGTGAAACACTATGAAAATCATTCCGGGAAAGAATTCTAGTTAATTTCGGGGTACCAAAGGTGCTTATTACGGACAAAAGCTCACAGTTAACAAGTAAGGTGTTAAAGGCGTACTTGAAGGACATCGGAGTGCATTACCATCTAACTACCCCGTACACACCCCAAGAAAACCGCACTGAACGCGTTAATCGTACGGTGAAAACAATGATAGCGCAATACGCTGGCTCAAATCAGAAAACATGGGATGAAGCCCTACCAGAAATACAACATGCACTTAACACGTCAAGGTCCTTACACACATGATATTAAATAAAAGAAAACAAACGAAATAACAAACAATACAAGAGTAAGTAAAAGGAACAAAAAAACTAAATGATTATTATAATTTTTGACCTTTTTAATAATTTTGTAATTAAGTTTTTACGCTCTAGGTCTTTTTATAAAAATATTTCAATTTACTTTTATTTTTATATTCCATATTTCGCTACACCATTGGGTAACATCATCAGGAAATGGAAAAAGTTTTATAATATTTAAATGAATGAAAATATTAAAATGATTGAATAAATTTTTTGTCAATCAAATTTAAAAAACTAACATTTCAAAACATTCAAAATCAAAATTTTCAAAAACAAATAAAATGTTACTAAGAATGATAAAACATTTTTAAAAACCTATACATATTTAACTATCTACATAAAATTTCTTATTATACAATTATTGTAATTTTTGACCTTTTGAATAATTTTATAATTAAGTTTTAACGCTCTAGGTCTTTTTTATAAAAATATTGTAATTAATTTTATTTTTATAATCGATATTTCGCTACACCATTGGGTAGCATCGTCAGGAATTAAAAAAAATAGTTATATAATATTTAATTGAATGAAAATATTAAAATGATTGAAAAAACTTTTTGTCAATCAAATTTAAAAAACTAACATTTCAAAAACATTCAAAAACAAAATTTTAAAAAGCAAATAAAATGTTACTACGAATGATAAAAAACATTTTTAAACCTATTCATATTTACATAAAGTTTCTTGTATTAAAAATGTTTAAACAGTTTTTAGAAAAAACCAAAATAATTTCACATTTATACATATATGTACATAAATTACATCGGAAAAGTTACAAAGAATTAAAGATTATATTATACTATTATTTTTTTATGTACTAAATGTCTATAATTCTGTGCAACATTTTCTGTATCGGCTTTAAAATTTATTCTTTTTTCAATCGGAACTTTAATTATTTGTAACATTTCTAACATATAACGACGTTTATAATTATTTTCCAAATTTAGAACTGAACATTTTCAAAGTTGGGATAGTGATTACGTTTTGAACAGTGGGAAGATAATGCTGTTTTTTGTAAACTGATGTTATCCCTGTATCTCTGGTCTGATTTATGTCCAGCTATTCTCGTTTTCAGTTTATTCTTCGTTGTACCTACATATACTTTATTACAGTTTTCTTTGTCATTTCCCTTACAAGGTATTTTATACACTAAATTTGACATATCTAATTTTTCTATTTTATCTTTTGGCTTGCTAAATAATCTATTTAATGTATTATACGTTCTATATGCCATCTTGTATTTAACTGTATCAAATATTTTTGATTTTTCCAATCGTTCAGATAAAACCGGTACATAAGTTATGGATTTATATATCTTTGGTTCTGTCTCATTTATTGTATTTGGTTTTCTATTACTTTTGTATTGCCTTATTAATCTATTAATTAGCTGAATTGGGAAATTGTTTTCGCTTAATATCTTTTTAATTTTATCTATATTCTTTCTGTGGAATTCTCTGTCACTAATGGTTAACACTCTTTCTATGAAATTTTTTGCTGTATTTATAATTATTCGTTTATTTTGTTTAGAATAATAACACAGCACAACAAAATAAAAAAAATTTCATGTGCTCTTAAAACCACTATATAATTTTGATGTATCATGACTACCTTAGTACAAAAATGGTAAAATTTTTAAATTCTATGGATAGATTTTTTTTTTAAAAAATTTTTTTTTAAATTGCAATTTTTTTTTTGACGTTTCTTCAAATAATTAATGATAACTCAAAAACTACTAGTCCGATATTATTAAAATAAATTCAGAAAAATTAAGATTTGCATAGCCTTTAATTCGTCTATATATCGCGTTTCAATCGGATCAATAGTATCGGAGTTATAATAAAAAACTTAAGAAAAAAATATATTTTTTACGTAAAAATGGCAAAAATTTTCGTTTTAAAAAAATCATAAAAAATGGAAAACGGCAAAAAACTTCCAGATTCATTTTTTTATCGCATAGCGACATATAATAGCAACAAAATGAGATATCGACCATAAAAATCGATTGATTTTTTTCGAATTTATTCACATTTTAGTGAATTCGCTCATTTTCACAAAATTTTAGTTTTTTGCTTGATATACGCATTATAGCGGGTTTTCAAATGTGTGAAAAACATAAATTTTCCAAAAATTTTTAATTTTCTGTTATAAAAATTTTTCAGACCACACTGGGGAATTTCGAAGCCTATGCTATGGAGAGAAACAACGAATCATGAATCTGATTGCTATTTTTGTTTAACTACAAAAACCGGCTTTGGAAAACATTTGCGATGGTCTTACCCTACGAGGTCTGCTGATGGGTTTCAACTTGCAGTTCTACATTCACAGGAAATTATGGATGCACAAGATCAGGGACCAAGCTGTAGTCAAGTGCTTTCATCTTCACAAGGACACTCAACCTCAAGCATGTGTTCTCAATCAGGAAGTTCAGATCCAGAACTACCTATATCTGAAAATGACGAGTTCATCCCACACAAAAATATCTCACCGAGACCATGGAATCAAGACCAGCTAAATGATGTAATAAGAGAACTTGGATTGTCAAAAGCATCTTCGGAATTACTTGCATCCCGGATGAAGGAATCAAATCTCATAACGGAGGAAACTAAAGTTTCGTATTACCGTACATGAGAAAAAGGCTTACTTCACTATTTTGCAGAAGAGGACGATTTTGTCTGCTGCACGGATATTCCTGGTTTGATGACTGCCATGGGCTTACATAGATATGATTCAAGCGAATGGCGTTTATTTATTGACTCATCAAAACGCAGCTTGAAGTGTGTCCTTTTGCACAATGGAAATAAATTTCACTCCTTGCCAATCGCACATTCAACCAAGGTAAAAGAAGAATACTCTGTAATTGCATTGGTCATGAAGAAGATAAAGTATAATGAACATAACTGGGTAATTTGTGTTGATATTAAGATGGTAAATTTCCTATTAGGTCAACAAATACCCTTGTTTTTTATGTTTATGGGACAGCAGAGCTAAGTCAGAACACTGGAAGAGAAAACAATGGCCTTATAGGGAAACACTGGACCCAGGTATGAGGAATGTTATAAATGTACCTCTGGTGCCCCGAGATCGCATCATATTACCCCCTCTTCACATTAAACTTGGTCTGATGAAACAATTTGTTAAAGCACTTAACAAAGATGGTGAATGTTTCCAGTATATTTCAAGGAAGTTTAAAAGTTTGAGTATGGAAAAGCTGAGAGCAGGAATATTTGACGGCCCACAAATTCGCAAATTGGTCAAAGATACCGATTTTCTCAGTTCAATGTCAGAAATTGAGAAAAATGCATGGGATTCGTTTGTTTTAAAAGAAAAATGTTTTTGTAAATTGTCTTCGGCAAGTTCTCAAGGACATATAATGGCCAGTGAAAATTGTAATAACTCGAAAACTTAAAGACATGTAGCTTATTGTAAATCTCATTGTGTTTGCCCTAAGGACCAGGATCCACTTTTTTGCAAAAGGGGAAATAAATAGCGTTAATTTTGCAAAAACTGAAAATTTGTCAATTATTTTCGATTTAAACGCTTTTTTTCAGATTTGGGGCCTATGCGCTACGTGTTAACGTTGTCGAATTCGACTAAAATTTTGTGGGTGGAAGTTTCTCATCAAATCTAACATTAATCCGACATGTACCCCTTGAAATTGGAAAATTTATGTTTTTCACACATTTGAAAACCCGCTATAATGCGTATATCAAGCAAAAAACTAAAATTTTGTGAAAATGAGCGAATTCACTAAATTGTGAATAAATTCGAAAAAAATCAATCGATTTTTATGGTCGATATCTCATTTTGTTGCTATTATATGTCGCTATGCGATAAAAAAATGAATCTGGAAGTTTTTTGCCGTTTTCGATTTTTTATGATTTTTTTAAAACGAAAATTTTTGCCATTTTTACGTAAAAAATATATTTTTTTCTTAAGTTTTTTATTATAACTCCGACACTATTGATCCGATTGAAACGCGATATATAGACGAATTAAAGACTATGCAAATCTTAATTTTTCTGAATTTATATTAATAATATCGGACTAGTAGTTTTTGAGTTATCATTAATTATTTGAAGAAACGTCTCAAAAAATTGCAATTTTAAAAAAAAAATTTAAAAAAAAAATCTATCCATAGAATTTAAAAATTTTACCATTTTTGTACAAAGGTAGTCATGATACATCAAAATTATATAGTGGTTTTAAGAGCACATGAAATTTTTTTTATTTTGTTGTGCTGTGTAATTAATACACATGCACATACATACTGGCACTGATAAATTCAATATAGATAAATTCAATATAGATAATTTCAAATAAGAGGACGGTTACAAACACCTTAAGGGTGGGCTGTATTTTTTTCTTTATATCTAACTAGACCAAAAAATGCAAAATAGACTATTAATGTCAAATTATTACATACATTTTCAGAGCTAATGAAGTGAAAATAATTTTAAAATATATGAAATTTTGGTTCACGGACAGTAATTATTTTTTAATCGAAAACAGTAAATTTGAATTTAATATATTTTTTTTTTTAATTGGTAATCGAGCAAAAATTAATCGGCCAATTGATCGAAGAATAATTATTTTTATTTTTATTATTATTGTCATTATTATTAGTATTATTATTAGTAATCGTGTTAGGTACTCGTATATGTTGTAAAAAATTTTATTATTAATTAAACAGAATTACAATGTTATAATAATTTTCTATAGTGTAAATACTGTTAACGTACCTGTTAAGACTTCGAAATTAGTGATTATTGCAAATTCCATACGGAAAAGCTAGTTATGACCTTAGAAACACTTCGGAGACCTGGGAAAATTTTTCCCCGATTAAGAAAAAATTAATTAACCCTTTAGAATGGTTCACTAAAAGACTTTAAAGTTTTCTGTGCTCGATTTACAGGCAAATTTTTGACAAGAATTCAGCTTTGGCGGGACTCAGGACCACTCCCAATCGATTCTCCAGTAAATTTTACCCGATTTTAAAAAAATTAGTAAAACTTCCCTTAGGTCGTTTTCGCTGTGCGCGGCATATACACATATATATATCAGTCGTAATTAACTCACTTGGAGGAGTTCTTTGAAATACTGATGCAGACTAACAGGTCAATTATCCATTTTTAAGAAGTCTCCAATTCTGCCTGAGCTAGAACATAAGGATTGATTTACAACATGACATTCTGTAATAACAAACTAAGGTATATCGACTAATATCTATATCTCATAAATACACTTTAATCTATATAAAGGAAAAGTAAAAGATAAAATATATATAATAACAAATTGTCTTTGTTCTTGATTTCCTTTAAATTTACACGCGCATACAATTTTTATTTATCCAATATGTTATTGAACTAATTTTCAGTCTATTAATATCTCTGTACATGATGTTTGTTAACAACCCCAAAATACTCGTACATCATATAAATTATAAATATTGTTCAATATTTTACGCATCCACTGACAACAGACAGGTTAATAAAATTACAAACGACTATATGGCGGTCGACAGAATAAAGTATTTAAAACCACAACAAAAAGCATCTTCGCATTAAAATCATTTTTAAAATTATTTTTTTTACATAAATAATTTATCACATTCAACCGGCATTCATACATATGTTTGCCTTAAAATTTCCTGAAGTGTTTTTGACTTTTTTCAATTTAATTGTTTTAGAGCAGCCGTGTTAATTAGTGTCTTAAAGTTTATAACACTAAAAAAAGTGACAATAATTTTTTAAAATAAATGAATGACATGTTCAAATGTATGTTTTGTATTAGCAAATTGCTGCTGTTCGAAAAATTAAAAAAAAAACCTGTAAATATACTCTTGAGCCAGCACCGATGCACTAACGAGGATAACGAGGGCAGTCTCAGATTTATGCGATTCAACAAAGAAAACCTGTACTGTTTTAGCTCTGTTTATTGTGAAACGGAAAAACGAGAATATTTTCTTAAGTTTAAAGACAGAAAATAATAAAAAATATTAAGGCCCATTATTATAACTTGCCATTAGCTAAAGTTAGGATTTTATCAGGGATATAAGTAGTTTTTCGTTATTATAGTATAAGTATAAAATAAATTCATGTTAATTTAATTTGGCATTGAAAAATAAAAATGGAAAACAGATCTCGTTTGTTGTATATAAATAATTTTCGTTCGTTTGTTGCACAGATAACTAATTTGTGGTTTGTTGAAAGTAAACAAATAAATTAAAGGTATGATGTTGCCACTACGTTTATTTTATTTTGTCAAAAGTAGTCGGTGTTTCTTCTTGTACTGCCATATTTTCAAAATATTAATTTTATTTTACAATGAAGTTGTAATAACGAAAAATAGTTATTGTTAACTTTATCGCTCACTTGTGCAAAAGTAAAATTTAACTAAAACGTACTTTAAAAGCAACTTATAATAATAATCCTAAGTCTGTTAAAATATACATGAGTGAAGAAGGAATTCCAACTTTCAATGACTGATTTCTTAATTTTCCAACATTATATTGTTAAAAAAAAAAAAACATTTTCTGTTTCGAAAAATGTTCTCTCTTCTTTTCGAACAAAATATAGGTTAAATTTTGTTACCTTTTTTATAATATCTAACTATAGTTTTTTATAGAAATACTAACGCAACTGTGTTGATATTTTATCTGCCTTTAGTTTTGTAATCTTCTCTTAAGAATTCTTGTTTAAAAGTACACAAACCTTATTCGTAGTTTTATAATGTGTCGATGAAATTACTTTTCAAATTCGATTGGCCGGTCAAAAGCTGAACTACGTAGCTTCATCGCCGTTTTTAACGTAACGTTTAGTTTTTCTAAATTAAAGGCACCCTGGGCTAAAATAAAATAAGGATACGTTTTTCCTGATGTTTAAACTTTTTAATTAATGTGATTGTACTCGTATAACGTATTGGCGAGCAATTTTTTCATGTCATATTAAAAAATTTACTTATTTACAAATTATGGCAATTGACTGTTTGCTAAACACCCTCGTATTTTTTATAGTCTTCTTGCTTTGTATTATTTATCCACAACATCTGCCGGATAAAAATGCTTTTATTTGTCTATATCCATTCTTTATAGACGCCAAAACTTTTTCATGATGTCGATATTTTTTGTGACGCTGATAATGATGAAATTGTTGATGATGCTATGGGAATCTTTGCTTTTCATCTGAGTGATCAATGAGTGTTCTTTTCCCACTATATCTAGTGTGTTTTGCGCTCTTTGTTTGTATATTTATTTATTTATTGGCTGTTACGCATTGTGGAAAGCATAAAGTATTTTAGTAAAACCAATGAAACTCACTGGCAAAGATGAAAGCGCGGAAATCTTTTGCAGAGAAAAAGTATTGAAAATTCATTAAAATGTTTTTGTATGTATTTAAGTATACTGAACTAAAAAACAACAACATTGTTCCGCTAGTATTGAAAAATAAGATCTCTGATACGACTACAAACTGAATAAAAGTGTGTGAAAAAGAAGATTTATGTAGGAATTTTATCGTAACTTGTAATTCAGTCATAAAATCTTAATTAATTTTGCACTGTAATAAAAAGAAAAAATTAAAAATATATGCACTTAATAGAGAAGATTCCAAGAGCTAAAAAATGTTTTAAAATTACAGAAATAAGTAAAAAGAAGTTATTTGTTTTATGTTGAATTTAAAAATGTGAAAAGTTTTGCAAAAAAGCTAACAAAGTTTATTTTATATTTTGTATTAAACAACTAAAAGCGAAACTAAAATGAAAAAAATTAATAAAAATTAAAAAATTATAAATTTTTTTAAATACAAAAAATCGAAATTGTGCCCAATATTAGTCATCCAATTTGAAAGTGTTTCTAAGGTTTTTCTTAAATTTAGAAACGGCGCAACCTTAAACTTTCCATCTGTTGTAACATTGTTTTGTGAAATATATTTTAAAACTATGTATAAATAGTTTTATTTTTTTTCATTTTCTCGATTTATGTATACTTTCATACATGAGTTTCGTAATCGGAAAAAACAAATGTTTTATAAATCTATTGTGTTTTGAGTTGTAAGTGTCTTAAGGTACATTGGCGTTTCATCGACATCAACCAGTCAGAAAGTATATGCATGGAACTAAACAACAGTACAAAAAACGGTGTTTCACCTTATGCTCCTAATCCTTCTGTAACAGCTGCAAGCGGCTACGTTATCCCCAATTCGTCTTTAGCTGCGTCCATGCCATCTACACTTAACAGCTCAGAACCACTTATTTCTGGCTCGTCACAGATATCTTCGATAATCTCCAATGAAGAAAGTCGCCAAAGCTTAGATAATTTAAGTAATAACTCGCTTTCCACCTCATCTTTGTCTTCCACTATATCACAGGCAGTTAACAATTCTTCAACAATCCCAGCTAATGATGCCATAATAAATACAGAATTACTAACATACAAACCTTACAAAAATAGACGTTTTACATATCATCCCTCTTTAGAGGCTTCAGTAAGAAACACAGCGGACCCAAACACGCCAGCAAACACAAAAATTTTAGCCAAATCGTCTTCATCTTCCAAAATTCAACAATTTTATTGCAATACCAGCCGACAAAGTTTACATTCTCTGCAGCATCATAATTACTACCATCCAAATCAAAATCTTAATCAACAGTATCAGCTGCAACAACAAGATCTGCAGCAAATTCAACAACAACGCCTAACTTACCAACATAGAAACCATACGCGACGATACAGTTTATGGCCAGAAGCATTACTGTTAAATTCACGCACCTTATCAAAAGACAATGAGCCTCAAAAGCGTACATCACAAGCGGTATGTGTTATCATTTAGCAATTCATTATATACAGCATATGTTATAAGTTACACTAATGGGGTACCCGGCTTCACTCACCACACAATCTCATATCAAGATTGTGTGGTTGTTGAAATAAAAGAATAAACATAAAGATGGTAAACAAGTTTTTTTGGTAAACAAGTTTTTTTTGAAAACATATTCTAGATAGAACAATGGTTCACCTCATCCTACCCATTGGTTTACCTCAAGAAAAGGTAACCTCATCCATCCAAAAGAGGATACGAATAGTTTTCAATTCTACGAAAAATCCACAATATTACAGAATGTTCCGAGATGTTTTGTAATATGAAGTGCTATAGAGAAATCTCGAATAAACTATGGTTATAGGGCTATCACACTATATATGTCACCCTATTGAGCGTGCCGGGGCTCATTTCAGTTTTATAGCGGGACGCACGAACGTTATACACCTTTGAAATATATATTGATGAAAATAAAACCAATATTTTATTTATAGTTTGATAATAATTAATTTTTTGTGCAATTACAAAGTTGAAACAAATATATACATGCATACATACATACATACATACATACATACATACATACATACATACATACATACATACATACATACATTCATTCATACATACATGCTTACATACATACATACATTCATACATACAATGGATCAGACAAGTAAGACTTACAGATGCTTTATAATATATGGATCGCAAAACTACTTCGGAATTAATCTCAGAATCAAGCAAAATTAAAGGTATAGAAAGGTGCCGGCGAACTTTAACAAAATTCCGCCCAATGAGCAGTTAATACCAATATAACTATTTTAGAAATTCCATACCAAAACGTAAAAACGTAACCCTATTGTTTTCGCTAGAATGTCTGTTCGTCTGTAAGCGCCTTCTATCTCTGGAACCGTAAAAAGTAGACTTTTGAAATTTTCACACAAAAAAGTAATACTTATAGCGTGGTATGAAAGTGACGTTTTTTGCGTATACGTCTTTATTTCAATCGTACGAGGCAGACACTTCAAATTTACACACAGTATAAAATAACCTAAAAATTAATTACATATTTGGCCCTACTTTTTTAACCGTAATAGGTAGACTCTTGATATTTTCATAGAAAGTTTATCAATAAGGCCGCTATAATTCAAATGACTAAAATTTAAAGGGTGTTCCGCTAGTGATGCGATTTTCGCTATTTTAATTAATATTTAAATAATTAACCGCAGATTTATATAGCGTGCATAAAATTATGTTCGCGATAGCAAAAAATTAAAATTAAAGGGGTTTGCAAAAGTGACAGAAATTTACGTTTTAGCCTTATTTTTGAACCGGAATGGTTAAACACTTTATTTGTCCCTTTAGTCCCAACAAGTACAAAAAAAAACGAAAATTAAAGGGTGTTTCGATATTGACACGATTTTGCGCATACATATATTTGAACAGTAATAGTCTGACACTTAAAATTTAGGTAGATTATTTATTGCAATATCGTCTATAACAACAAGTAACGACAATAAAATTAATAAGTATGAAAAGGGTTGCCCTATAAATCGTGAATTTGAGGAATTTGGCCTGTTTGTCTGACATTACCTTCTAATAGAAATATATAAAAGAAAACCGCTATTTAAAGCGAATTGGTGTGCTCAGAGAGCACAATTTTCGATTAAAGAGAAAAACAAAAATACATAGCTTATGTTCACTGTTCAGGTAACAAAAGAGATCATATAAAAGAATAATTTATTTTAGAAAATAAAAGAAATAATCAACCTTTGTTGAACACAGTTCAATATGGCCTTCACTTCTAACCGTTTAGGCTCACACTTGATATTTGCACAGGGTATTTAGTAATACGCTCTAGTAAAAAAATGATTAAACAATTTAAGGGCGACCCATAAGACGTGAAATAAATCAGTCACGGTTCCATACTATGTTCAGTTCAACTTTAAAAATACAAGTTCTTAATTTGTTCACATCTTAGAGGCACCCTTTAATTTTTACAATATACCTTGTCCAAACATCAAGAGTCTGCATATAACTTTTAGAAGAAAAGGCAAAATTCCTCAAATTCGCGATATTTAGAGCACACCCTTTTAATTTTATTAAAATTTGTTTTCGTTACTTGTTGCTACAGTAGATATTGTAAAATATAATCTGCGTAAATTTTATATTTATATAAGATCTTTCTATCAGGAATTGCTGTAATATAATAAGGTAATATACGTGAAAAACATGTTACTGTCAGAAGATATCTACTGTGAAAATTTCGAGAGTACCTATTACGGTTCAAAAAATAAAGCCATATACGTCCTAATTATATGAACTTCGAAACACTTTTTAATATTATTATTTATTATAGCGGCCATGTCAATTCCCTATCTATGAATATATCATTAGTCTATGCCTCCTACAGTTCAAGAAATAAACACATATACGTGAATAATACGTTTCTATCGGAACACCACACATACGTTGCTACAGCGGCAGCAGTTATACACCCTCTGTGATTCAAGAGTCTACCTATTATGGTTCCAGACAGATGGACGGACAGACGGACAGACATTGTAGCGAAAACAATAGGGTTACGTTTTTGCCCTTTGGGTACGGAAACCTAAAAATTACCAAGTTGTACTGAACAGATTACAAAACCCTACGTGTGAGTCTGACTCGCCACAGAAACAAGTTATTAATTTAACATACTAGAGAATTGTTCTTTAGTAGGCTTGAGTTCGTTTAGTCTTTCCAACTTCTTTTCAAAACTTCAAGAAAGGCGAAAATCAGAAAGGATACTTGTAGGCTGTACGTGCATTTTCAGCACACTGGCTAACAGTAGGAACATATTAAATAAAATGCTGCTATGCTATGAAGCACATTAGCCTCAGACGTATTGTTACGCGACACTCTGAGGAAGAAGGTTGGTTAGTTACCAGTTGCCAGTCTAAAATAACTACATACGAGAATAAAGGCTAGATACAGCAAGATGCTCACTGCGATTAAGTCGTTAATTACCATTCGGATAGTGGTATTTATTGAGGGACGGTATCACCCCTTCAAGGGAATGAAGAATTTTTGTAGCTCTTATAATGTTGTTGAACCGAAATTTTTAAATTTCGAAGAATATATTTTTAGCTTTGAAGTTTTGTTTTGTTAAATAAAAACGCGGATATAAATAGAATCATTCCTAATTGATTCGTCTTTTTTTAAGACCTTATAAGTTCCACAAAAGCTTAAAGCTCCAAAACTTTAAAAACTTCCGAATTTCAAAAGTGTCTGATAGTACTTTATAAAGCTAATGTCAAAGATCGCCCTACAAGAATAATTTAACTAGAAAATCTGAAGCCTAATCACCGCATTCCATATCGAGTGAAGTACCGTAGCGAATAACATTTCGATACGAGTCGAGTAAAGCAAATCATGTCATTCAACATGTATCGTATCGTAATTTTTATCAAATTGAAATAGATTAATAAACATATGTTTTAATTTTGTAAACAAATGAACAAATAAATAAATTAGTCAAGTGCGAGTTAGACTCACTCAAGTAGGGTTCCGTACTAAAAACTCAAGTTGTTATGAGTCACTCTTTAATTTTAATATTAATTGCATCACTGTTGGAACACCCTTTAAATTTTGTCAATATTTGTTATAGCGGCCATGATAATACACTATCTATAAAAATATACATGCGCCTACCTATTGCGGTTCAAAAAATAAGGCAATATACGTGAAAAACATGTCACTGATGGAACACCCTTTAGATATTAGTAATTGTTACAGCGCCCGAAGTATAACATCTACTGTAAACATTTAAAGAGTCTGCTATTTACGTACACCCTTTAATTTTGTTATTTGCTATGGCGGCCATGGCAATTCTCTTTCTATGAATATATCAAGAGTCTACCTATTACTATTAAAAAAATAAGTTACAATACGTAAAAAACATGTCACTGTCAGAACACTCTTTTATTTTTAGTAATTGTCATAACGGCCATGGTACATCTTCTATACAAATTGGATGAGTCTACCTATTACGGTTAAAAAAATATGTCATTATACATGCAAAAGACGTCGCTGTGGGAAAACCCTTTAAATGTTTATTGTTTTTATAGGGGTCATAGTAATACACCATTTGTGAAAATTTCAAGAGTCTATCTATTATGGTTAAAAAATTAGTCAATTTTTATGCAAACCACGTCACTGTCGGCACACCCTTTAATTTTTACTACTGGCTGTAGTGGCCATAGTAATACATCTCCTGTAAAAACTTCAAGAGTCTACCTATTATAGTTCAAAACTTAGGCCATATACATATATGCCAATCACGTCAATATCGGAATACCCTTTAATTTTTAGGTTTAATATTTTATACTTGTTTATAACTGTCTGCATTTTTAAGTTGTTGCGTTCTAAAGCTCAAGAAATAAAGACATAAAGGCAAATAACACGTCACTTTAGGAACACCCTATATGTTTTAGTATTTGTTGCTATAGTGGCCACAGTTACACAACTTCTTTGAATTTCAAGTGTCTACCAGTTATGGTTCAAAACTTAGGCCTTATACATGCAAATCACACCACTATCGGAACAGCCTTTAATTTTTAAGTTTATTTTTTACTTGTTTATTTAGCGTACTAAGTTTCAATTACTGCTTGCATATTTTTAGTGTATTCTTCCTACAGTTGAAGAAAAGAACACATATTCGTAAATAACACCTCTCTATCGGAACACTCTATAAGATTTAGTACTTGCTACTATAGCGGCCACAGCTATACACCTTCTGTGAAAATTTCAAGTATCTACGTATTATGGTTAAAAACTTAGGCCTTATACATGCAAATCACACCACTATCGGAACACCCTTTAATTTTTAGCTCTATTTTTTTATAGTTGTTTATATCGTAAACTAAGTTTTAATTACTGTTTGTAAATTTCAAGTGTACCCCACCTACAGTTCACGAAATAGGCACATATTCGAGAATAACACATCTCTATCGGAACACCCTATAAGTTTTAGTAAACATTTACGAAAAATAAAATAATATTTAAAAGAATTAATTTAATGTTTGAATTAAAAATTCACCTTCTCAATTAATCAAGAACGGCTGCGTCCATACGTGAGTGTGATCTTTGCAACAAAATCTTAACCAACATAAAAAATTTCATTTCTCTATTGATACCTTCCATTGCGACGTGTGCAACAAGTCATTTACCACTCAGCATAGTTTGCAATTTCGTAAAATCGGACACTCGGGGCAATGGCCATTTTTTGTCGTATTTGTGACAAATCTTTTGCGGCCATGAACACATTCATTCACACCGGTGAAAAGACGGTAAAATGTGACTTTTGTCCAATTGCATTTGCCCAGCGATCAAATTTGGTCCGTTGCAAGAAATCTACATAAATGCAACATGGCCACACCAATATCAAGTATGTGACGCTGGATTTGTCTATCAAGAACACTACATAGTGGCTAAAAACTATACGCCTGCGAAGTATGTGGCAAACAATTTAATAGTCGCGGCAATCACAATGCGCCCAATTTCACATTTGTCTTCAGCTTGCCAGAGTACTGTGATCAACAATTACTTGGAACGATTTGGACAAAGCATAGTGTCGACAATTGAATGCCATGATATTCTTTTTTTTTATTTTATTTTTTTTTATTTTGCTCCAGCACTCAGGGGATGACCTCTACTCGTGCAAAGCATTGTGCCAGAACTAGGAATTTAGGTTATGGGAAGGAATTTTCCAACATTTTAGCTGACAGGAAAGACCTCTGTAGGAAGATGATTCCACAAGCGAACTGTACGGCTAAAAAACGAATTTTCTTTGTAATGCATTGTGCGATTCACTGGCCAATCGACCACAAATGGATGAGCTCTTAATGAAAAGCGTATTGTGTGCAAAAACGTGCGGATATCGGGAACTAGTTCCCTAATCTCATCAGAGCACATTCCATTGTAGTAGCGATAAAACAGCGAAACACAACCCACATTGCGTCGATGTTCAAGAGAATCAATAGAGTTGGTTACCCTACTGTCACCTATGAGCTTCTTCGACCTCTCCTGCACGCGGTCGAGTAGTGCCAAAACAGACTTTGGAGCACCGGCCCATGCATGAGAGTTGTATTCCATTTTTGGCCGGATGTAAGTTGTATAAATAGTAAGGAGATCAGATGAGGTGAAATATGTTTTACACCGTTTGAGAAAACCGAGACACTTGAAGGCTTTTTTTGAGACTTGAAAAATGTCCTTAGTCCATCGAACGTCGCACTGAATTTTCATGCCAAGAACATCAAGAGCTTCTGATTCCTTAATACTTATACCACCCATAATTACAGATGTAGCGCCATTTTCAGCCGAACGCCGCACAGTGGTCAATTTCGCGAGATAGCGGTCAAAACTCTATAACTTTTGACCGGATTGGTATTTTTTTACGCAATTTGTTTTGTTCAATAGGAGGGACTTTAAGCTTCAATTTGCGTGTTCAAACGTAAAAATCGACTGAGAGGAACGTAAGTAATGTGGAATTAAAAATGCATTTTAATTTTTTGTTGAGTTTCCATGTAAAAGTTGAATATTTTGACATTTTAAATAGGTATTTTTTTATAATTTCTTATTTTCTTCAATCGTATTTTACAACCAATACTTATTTATTATTCCTAAACTTAATTTTGGTCAGAAAATGCCAACATTTGGCCCCTGACATTTATTTAGTCTCAATATTCACAGGGGCCAAAGGTTGGTTTTTTTTTGGAAGAAAGCTTATTCTTGTGAGGATTAAACTGAAAAATAACACTGAAATTCCCAACAATATCAATACCATTTGGATATATTATATACAGAACACAACATCGATAAAATTTTAAGTAAACTTTTACTATTGATTTAAAGTGCACACATATTTTAGTTAAATGTATTAATAAAAATTTATACTAAAATTAGAAACGAATTATAATCTTTAAACTAGTATTAATTAAACAATAAAACAGTAGTTGTTTAGCTTCTTCATCTAACTCTAATGAGGTTGATTTCCATTTTTGTCGAATACTGGACATATATGGGTCTGATGTGCACAACAAAATATTAATAAGATCTTCATTAGTACAATATCTGGAAATTTTTCTTGTATTGTGCTCGCGAAAGAATCTGTAGTCTTTGTTCCTTTTTTCTTGCGCTTCTTCTGAGAGATCTCCAATTGGAAGCATATTGTGCTGAATTATTTGTTCCCCATGGAACAAAATTTTGTGAACTGTGGTTGGCATATGTCTGCAAGAATATTTTTGGTTATAAAGGGTTGCTGTCTCATTAGCATACTGACCAAATTTTTTTGCATCTATCTTTTTGCTACATGCTATGATTTGGAATCGTTGTATTAAATCATAATCTACTCCAGTTATAGAAGCTGCAGTTTCTGGATCGGAAAAAAATCTCCATCATTAGAATTTCCTTCTCCTTGCTTTGGCTGGTCAATTATAATTTGAGAAACAACAAATTATATATTATAATTTGTTGTTTCTCACTGTTTCGCCTAACGAGCCAAATTCCAAATCGTATCCCAATTTAAGAATATGCTCTATAAAACGAATTCTAGCATGAAGAGGTGGCATTCCAAATTCATATGCTTCATTAAAACTATCGTCTTGTGTTGGTGGTTGGCTCAATTGACTTGATGTTTTTTTGGCATATGGTGCAGCTTGACGAAGACTTTGTTTCGGTTAAAGCTTTTGCAACTTTTCCATCGATCATTGTAAGTGACATTTTAAAGTTAACTTCGATGCATTGGTCATTAAATTCAAATATCACTGGTTGAAGTTCTTTAATTTCATCTGTTATTTTGCCAACTTCTTCAGTTATGACATCTTTAGTTTCTTTTTTGTAAGCAAACTTTATTGGTCTACACAATTTTGTTGACGAGGGAATTTCATTCTTTACGTTGTGTAATATTAGATGGCAATAATATAATTTTTTACCTTTTCCAAATGAATTGCCAGATACCACATTATTTGAGAGTTCTATTGTCATTTTTGTCAAAATTTTGATACCCCTTCTATGTGTACTAGGTCCAAATATGGGCCAACTTCTCCTAATTTCAACAGAATTATTTTTTGGGTCAATAAGAACTCTTGTACAAAATTTCATCAAAATATATGCATAATAGCCACTTTCACATACAAATAACTTCTCAAAAAATATGACGTGCATTTGTACCGAATATCTTACATTGGGTCAGAAATTGCTGTAGCTCAAAAAGTGCAGTCCCGATGCATGGACATGTATATATAGGAATGTAGGGGAGAGTTAGGACTACAAAATAGTAAATTTGTGTTTTGACTCAGCTTGACTCACAGGAGTTGTGCTCTATGAAGTAGGAAATTTCCGAGAAATTTGACCTTTTTTAAAAAAAATATTTAAATTGTTCTGAAAACCGTAGAGCTTCACTTTTTTTACCAGTAATAGGAAATAAGTTACCACACAAAATTTATTTCGTCCAAAAATCTTCATCCAAAAAACTTTAAAAATTAACTAAAAATATCATAAATTTACTAAATTCTGAAAAAGCCCATTTTGAACCACCCTGTTCTCAGTGAAATAGTTGAAATAGAGTTCTAATTTTTTGACTCCCGAGGTTTACTACTGTCTACTTTCATATGAGTCTAATAACTTTAAAATCGGAGAACAAAAACCAAAAGGAGTTTTGGCCGCTATCTCAAAATATTGACCACAGTGCGCCGGTGTGTTAGCATACAATATTGAGTCTTACGAGCTATAAAGTCGACTCTATTGGCCCGGCCCCAATTAGATTGTTACGAGATCGTGATTGAGCGTATCATTCATGTTTTGACGCTTGGCCCCAATCTCTAAAAGGCTCGGCCGTCTGCAGAATGAATACGAATGGCAAATGCTGCTATCATCTGCAAAAGAGTAGATTGTGTTGGAAGTTTGATTTAGAAAAATAAGAAACAGGGTAGGGAAAGAACAGAGGCTTGCCGTACCCCTGAATTTATCTTGAAGTCGTTTGATGAAATCCCATCTATAACAACTCGTATAGTGCGATCCCTGAGAAAACTCGATATAAATCGAGAAAAGCTATCACCGTCACCAAAAGCAATAAAATCGTTCCACCCTCTATCAAAGGCCTTGAAGATATCTTGAGCCACCACCTTACTGTCGCCGAAATGGTGAATGGATTAACACCATTTTTCCGAAAGGAAAGCCAGCAAGTCCCATGTAGAGCGCCCCCTACGAAAACCATACTGGCGGTCGCTTAGTAAGCTGTTGGACTCCAGATACTTGACAAGATGAAAATTTATCATACATTCCATTACCTTAGAAAGAGTAGAACAGACTGCAATTGAGCGGTAATTTTCAGGGTTGTTAGCCTCTCCTTTTTTGGGGATTGGCGCTACATTAGCTAACTTCCAGCATATTCGAAACTCACCAGCATGATACAAGGTGCTGAAAAGAGTCGCTAATGGACGTGCTTGCGTCAAGAGCACTGTTTCAAGACCACTGCTGGCATGCCATCCGGCCCAGAAGACTTGTTAATGTTAAGATCTGTTAAGACCTTTTTAACTGCACGTGCTTGAAAGAATATCTTTGGCATAGTTACTGTCAAGCACGGCTAGTGGCTGATTGCTTTCCGGCAAGTAGGAATTTCTTGCGAATTGACCACTGTTATACCTTCACCACTAAGAAGTCCAACAACAGTTAAGACCATGCCACTAGTAAAATAAAATTAATGTTATACAGGAAATGGAATCTAAGTTTAACCAAGATTTTAGCAATTTTTCTAATTCCTTTTTCGTATGGTTTAGATTTATATTGTCAAGTTTTAAATTTAAATTTTTTGTATATTACATGTATGGAAATGATTTTTTTATGAAAATAATTATTTTTGTGTAAAGATAAACTTGTAAAACAAAATATAATAACATTTTGGCGCTAAAGAAGTAAATTTATATGCATTCGATTAGCACAGACGTATCGAATGGAAACTCGATCGATCAAACTTGTTTATTACTCCATATCGAATGCTATCATCTCAAATTACGATACTTTTTATTCGATATCGAAATGATAAATTACGACAGAATTTACTCGATATCGAATGCGGTGATTAGACCCCTCTATGACAGACATTTGCTTATCGTCCTTCACACTAATTGCAAAATACAATATTTGCAATAAATAATTGCAGCGCAAAAAGTAATAATCTGGCGGTACATTGTGTTTTAAGTACAACCGAGAATAGACATATTAGAGAAATAATAGAATCAAGTTGGTGGTATAAAAGCTTTCATTTGGAAATAATTTGAAAGCTTCTGAAATACTAAAGATATATAACTTTACCAAAGTTTATCTAGGCAGAGCTGTTTTTTGTAGGCGGATTGCTTCATAGTGGTGGGGAGGTGAATATATTCCCATATTCGAAATGTTTTTCAAAAAGTTTTCGCTTCTGTTTTTATTTTAAAAGTACAGTTTTAAATTTTCGCTTCTGTTTTTATTTTAAAAGTACAGTTTTAAGCCTAAAATTAATTTTTTTTTAATTTCTGATAAGTGAATTAAAAACCTAATTTTTGACTACAATATGTGAATGATGGTTATTGTTTAGATGGTGCTGTTAAATTTATTTTTATTCTTATTAATTATCTTATTATAAACAGTCATAACGATGAGTTTTATTATAACAATGAAATATGTCTGTATTTTATAAATTTTACTATTTATTTTTTTTTTTTTTAATACATTTTCTTTTTCTATACTTAATTTTTAGGTAACAAAGTTGATTGATTTGTGTTTATTATTCTTACTTTTTATTTGCCTACAGTGTCTGACATAATTTTTGAGTTATTGTTTTAAAGTTATTATGTTTTAAACTGCTTTAACATATTTGTGTTTTATGTGGATAATTAAACGTGCCGATCTGAACGCTTGAGATCGCTGTGCTATTTGAAGCAAAATAAGGAAGTACAAATTTCAAAACCACGCATATGTTTTCCATTTTTTTTCTCACTTTATCCAAGGGGTTTATTTTTTGTTTATTTTTGTAGATTTTTTACAACGACCATATTTAAAATTTTCTGTACATATTTATTTAGCTAAACAATTTTAGTCTACTTTTCTTAATTAGGAAAAATTGCGCAATTTAAAGTTTAAATAAAATAAATATTTATCAGGCTAAATACCAGCAGGATATAATGCATTTGGTGGATAGCTATATCCTTCTTTAACATGGTTTAGTTGTTTCTATTTAAACAACTTTTATAAAGAAAGAGAATACGAAAAATTATTATTTATTCATTTTTGAAACGTTTATATTTTCCAAAGATGCCTATATAATAGGCATCTTTGGTTGTTGAGGAACTAATTTCACAAAATACCAAGTAAACAGTTCTTATCTTTTTTATTCCCTTATGTTTTTTAGTGGGATTCAGTGTTTAATCCAAATAGAGTTGCGGAAGTTCAAATGTAATAAATTAACTCAAATATAATATAAAAATAAGATAAATAATTTTAACATATTTATTACCGTTATCCTCCCGCCTTGTCAAATAAATATGCTTTGGTCTATGTAGTCCTTAGACTAGACTTAATGAAAATTTAAACCAATTAAGAGAATTATTAACTATATTAATTAATATCCTCTTTCAATAAATTAAGAGTAGCATATTTAACTTTTTGGCAATAAGCTTATTAGTTATTGAGTATAAATGAAGATGTTCCGTGGTTGGTTATAATAATAGTTTGGGGAAAAAGAAATCCATTTTTTTCGGCAGATGTCTGTAGTGATCGATATCTGGTAAAGTATCGATCAAACAATTTCAAATTGTCAAGGTGATATTTCACACTAGAAAAGTTCTTTTAGGTTTTTGTTTGGTCCATTCTGTTGTAAGTTCCAGGGTATTAAAAATGGAAGTCACTAGAGTTTTTCCCAAATAAGGACCAAGACTTCTACTAGAGAGGCAATATGAAACCTATCTTTAAATGTCAACAAAACGGTGCATATTTGAACTAAATCAGACAATCCGAGACATGTTAAATAAAGTCATGAATTTCACGCAAAAATTATGGATTTCCTTTTCCCCAACCTAATATTTATTTTTTTATTAGTTCACTGCACACATCTATGCATTTTAGATGGAAGAAACAATTTGTTTATGCTCTAAAAATTTGTTAATAAATAGCACGGGTTTGCAGCGAAAATGTTGTAAATACTGCATTTTTTCTAGATTAATTAGGAGAGTTCTTTATGATAAAAATTAAATTTTTTTTTATTTCAGCCATCGACCAGATAGCAAAACAATTATACCTTTTTATAAAGGCCATTAAATTGCGTGTCGAACGGTAGCAAATTTTTTTCGTGTTAGTCAGAAAAAACTAATTGTAGTGCAGTGGATCAAAAATATATTTTCAAGAAATTTGTAAGAATTTTAAAAATTTTTGATATTTTATAAGCTTTTTTTTATTCAAACTTCATTCATCTTTTATTCGGTCAAATCAGTCATCATTCGACACATAATTTAACATTCTTTCAAATAATATATTTTTGATGAAAAACAAAAATATACCAATATTTGTTCAATGGCCAACATTTTGTAATCAGCACCCCCCAGTTAATAAAAAATGCAAAACAAATTTTAAATATAAAAAATGTAAACGAGTGTTGGTATCTGACAATATTTAAATTGTACCGCTCCGATGATAAAATTGTACTAAATCAGCATTAATTGTACTAAAAACATATACTTATACAGTAGCTCGACATTTAAATTTTTATAATAGGGTATTTGAAAGAAATGATAACGACCTTGATTCCTTAAATTTCTGGTTTTGGGATGCTAATTTACTAACGAATTACTTACCTATTTCATAAGCAACAGTATTGCATTAAGCGGAGCTGGTTACTCTACAATTTCCAACATGTGCTTGAAACTCCACCGGATTCTCATCCGATTGAGTGTTTGGAAGAATAATTAAAGTTATATAATTGCTAAAAAAGAACTTACGATTTCTCACTAGAAAGAATGGAAAAATATATCAGCTGAATAATGCCGGAAACTGATTGAAGCGATGCAAAAATATTCAAACTCTGTAGTTTAGCAACTAATGTGCGGTTTCTGTATTACAGGCGAGCGGCTCGTCTAGAAAATGTATGAAAAGCACTCAATTTTTTGAGTGATTCCTATTTAAATATTTTAGAGGACCCGCTCGCCTGTAATACAGAAACCGCACATAAATTACCTATGAATTATGTATAAAAGGGGTATCAAAGTAAATAATAAAAATCCTAAACACAATTTAGTTAGTTCCGGACAGGGCTGGAGAACTATTAAATTAGAAATGTAAGAGTATATATAAAAAAATATTAGCGGTATTCAGTGTTTGATGCAGATGGTTTTGCGAAAGTCCAAATGCGTTATATCAGCACTTTCACTTTTACAAGGCCATTTGAATCAAACACTGAATAACGCTATTGATTAAATAGAAATATTCATTGAATAAATGTTATACGAAATTGTACCAAAATGGCATGAAGTGTACCAGTGTATCGTATCATTGGTGTGTCATTGTACCAAATTTGGTACTATTGTACCACAAATCCCAAAAATGATGTAATACTATTCGAACATTCAGTCGAACAAAATTAATCGGTTATTCAGTGTAGAAGTTATTTATAGGACCTGTATTTTATATTTGATACAAATGATTTTTACGGAGTAAACAAATATATTTTGTTGAATTATTCAAACACTTTTTCGGACACATATAAATAAGAATAAAGAATATATTGATGATAATCAGTGTGAGTGAATTGTGAATGATCACGTGTAGTTTCTTTCATCGTTCTTTCTTTTATAACTTTAATTGTTTGTGTTATTTAAAATGTTCATTAATATTTCATGTATATTGCACATACACAGTACGTATGTACATACATACATACGTAAATAAAGTTTGTGTAAACACATAAATAATGATTGGAATATAAAAATTAAATAAATGTCTCGATTGAAATTTATATTGTATTTACAAAATTTGAGGGATTTTTGCTTTTAAATTTAATATTCACAAAGAAAATAGTTCGAGATATAATGGTTGGTTATAAAATTTGCTTGTCTTAAATGAAATAATTAGAAAACAGAAAAGTTTTCTAGCAAACTAGGCAAAAAGTTGTAGGTCTAAGTCTAGTTTTGCTTACACATTGCACCAAATCAAAACGTTTCAAAAAATACACGGACCTGTAGGTTCTATTCTACTGCTAAAGGGTAGTGAAACTCTATACTCAGTTAGACGAATTTGGTGACCAATTTTTATTTATGGGCCTCGAAAGATTTTGGAAATCAGTGGGCCCTTCAAAAAGTGTCATCAGTTGTTGTCTAATATCTCATTCACACTAGGTGATACCACTTAACTTTGTTCGGTGAGCTGTCAAGTCGGTATATTTTTTCACTGTTCGGTAGAAGTATTTATTCAAAAGTTATAGTTGATGTCTTTTACTAACTTTTATACTGGATGATGTTCCATTTATTATTCTCCATCTAGCGAGCAAACGGTCTCGATTAAAGATTTCCAACGAACTCTTTTTGAGGCAGTTCTTCTTGTTCGTTTCAACTGAAACCGGCTACTGTTGAACGCCATGTATTCCTCGGCGGACCTCTGGGACAGTTGCTTTTCGGGTGCAATGTAATTGCTGTCTTAGTTATTGTGTTTGCCGAACTTAATATGTGTCCTATCCAAACATATTTTCTTCTATTGATGCCCACTGGGTTTTGGTTTGTTATACGGTGAAGGTTTGTGTTTGATATTGTGTTGAGCCAGAAACATCACAAAATTCGTCTTATGCACCTGTTCGTGAAGCCTTGCAGTTTGTGGATAGATGATTGCTTAAGTCCCCACGTCTCACATCCGTAAAGCAGGACAGCTTTAACACAGGTAATAAAAACTTTATTTCTCTAAGTGTGTCCATTGCATTTCTGGTTCTATTTATTCGATTTTGTATGTCCTCATATGATCCATTTGCATTAGATATAGTAAATTCCAGGGTTAGATTGCAACTAATATTGCTGATAATTCTTATTAATTTCGTCTTATTAAGGTTTATCTTTAGGCAAACTTTTAGAGCATTTTTTTTGTGAAGTTTTTGCTCTATGTGCTTCAACTTATGACAAGGGCCATAGATCATCGGCGTAGTCCAGATCATTAAGTTTGGTAAATGATGTCCACTGGTGGAGGTCATAACTTCGTCAAGGACAAGTAGAAAGAGTAAGGTCGAGAGAGCGCAGCATTGTCTTAGTCCGACGTTAGTGCGAAATGGTTCGGATACATAACCCTTTAGCAAAACCCGCTTTTCCGCCTGGATAATTATTAATTCATACAATAAGATTAGAGCGACATTTAATTTAAGCACACATAAGTATTTATTTATTAAATTCGTATAAAACTCAGACGAATAATTTATTAAGAACAAAAGTTAATTGTAGCGAATTGTCATATCTAAAATATAAATATTGACAGAAGAAATTGACCTAAAGATCAATTACCTACTTTAAAATGCCGTAAAACAAATACATTTTTATTTTTATTTCTAAATTTAGTAGCACAGGGACTTCTGAATCATGTATCGTTTTTTTTTCTACTTTTTAATGGCAACAACACTTTATTTAAATAAAAAGCGTTACTTCCAGAACTTGTTGTTTAATACTTGCAGTGCCCGCGACGTCGTCAGTGTCCTGACAATATGTTGTTCGATTTTGCCTTTTATTTTAAAAGTAATCCATACCAAATTTCCTCACATTTTCCTTAAATTTATAATGGTGTAGAAATAGTTTAACATTAACTTTGTATAGAGGTACCATCCCTGCGTAAGTACTCAGGTTGTTGAAATATAGTTTCTATTATTGTGGAGATCTTTAAATAATAGTGTCTTAAATTACAAAATACAATAATTATTAAATCGGTAAAATTGCGTATATTCGCATTTGTATCTCTATTTTCTATTTGAAATTATATATTTTTATGTGAAAAAATATAGACAGACATTCGAATATAGACAGACAGATAAAAAATTATAAAAATTGGTGTTTTGTATTTTATATCGATTACAACAAAAGTTTTTAAAAATATTTCAAGTACACAGTCAAGACACAGTCCTGTTACAATTTTATTACATCTACTCGTACAGATTAATATTTTTGACTGCGGTTTCGTCATCACCTTTTAACACTTTATTTGCTAACTATTTTTAGATTAAGCGTAATAATTTACACAAGTTTTAAGTTCATTGTTTCATGAAACATAAAATATTTATAAATTGAAAAAGTTTAACGAAAAAAGCCACGAGTTGATTTAATAAAATATTCATAAACTGCGGCAAATGTTATTATTTTATTAATCTTTGATTTTTGATGTCTGTATATATGGAAATATATTTGTCATACAAAAGTTGCGATATTTAATAACTCAAATGGAAAATAAATATTTCAAAGACAATGCCGAGTTAAATTAAACAACAAAAAAAAAATAAAAGGGTGTTTTGTTAACATTAAAGATTTGTTATTTTCTTTACAAAAATTTTAACAGCAACAAATATTTTGAAAATAAACCAAACAATCAACTTTAATAAATACAATTTAACACTTTATTGAATCGTTTTCCTAAACTTTTACCTGTCAGCGACACTAACTCTTCTACTACTTTCTCACGATGGTTTCTGTAAAGTAACCCAATTATTTTGTAAAGTAACCTGCAACAATTCTATAAACTCGTATTGACATTGAATCCAAAAAATAAAGAACGCAAACTTAACTAAAATATAAATATAATTAGTTATGCCTAATGCGCTTCGCTACCCCTATCTTCAAAACTATTTAATAAAATGAATACTTTCAACTAAAGGTATAGCGAAGCCAATTAATAGAAGATAATTACTTTGTATAGAGGGCATCCGACCCGTTCTCCCTAATCCCCAAACTTTAACATTAACATACACGTTATTTTTAAGAGTACAAAATTTCAACACTACTTATTGTAGTTCGCACTAGTCCAACCCAACTAGTTTTTTGCTCAATAATACGAGGGTTATTAGTATATAATTTCCAAACATTACGTTGTAGTACGGCAGTTACCTCATCTTGTATTATAATCCACTAAATTTATTGTTCGACAATGCGCACGATAATAATTTTTAGTTTTGTATGGGAATTGCCATGCCCATTGTTCAAATGCAGGCCGATTTCTGCAAAACTATGCATATAAATAAAAGGGCTACTTTTGGAAAACTTCAAGATTCTACTTTTTACAGTTTTCTGGGTACACCATAATAATTGTTCACTTTGTATGGAAGGTACCGCTCCCAGTACCATCCATCTTCTATAGGTTTAGGTTTTAGGTTTAGGTTCTTTATTATAAAAATATATATATATACAATAAAGAGTTTACAGCATGATTATAACAACCGTCTGCCGGAAAATAGGTTTATACTAGTTTGATTAAAAGTTAAATTCAGATACAAGCATTCTTCTATAATTTAAAGCTTCTTTCAAAAAATAAAAAGGTTTAGCCAATAAGCATCTTCTCCACCATTGAGAACGTGTACCACTTCACTATCATTAAGTTGTTCACGTCGTAAATGTTTGATTCGTATTGCCTTTAATACGGGATGAAAATGAAAGGTTGTTTCGGGTTCTCTCAGATTACATAAGGAGCATAACGTAGAGCTACCTTCTTTGTATTGGTTTCCGTTTAATCTTATAAGGTCCCCTCTTGCCCTCATTATCAGAGATATCTGGTCTTGGTTATAGTTTTCATTGCAGTATGTTGACCATTTAGAATAATCTAGATGTTTGTATATTCTTTTCTCACTTTTCTGAGCATTACTTAAATGTTTTTGGTACTTTTCTTCTTTCATTGAATCTATAAGTTTTATGGCAGCTTCGCTCCACCTGTCTTTATTTTGATATAAATCGATGTAGCTTATGTTTTTCTCCATCAGTTTACTTTTAAAATCTTTATACCAGTATAGGTTTTTAGCAATAATCTTAGTAGATAACAAGTGAGGTAGTCTTCTCTGTTCATATTAAAAAATTGTTTTATAAATATATTTTAGATGCAGACTGTACGAGTAGATATGATTATCTTCCTGCCCTGTTTCCAAGGCCAACACGTAGTTTGGAGAGTTCTCTGGGATTTTTAAAATACGTTTCGTGAAGAACCTCTGTAGTTTGTCGATTTCGTCAAAATGCATATTACCCCATACTTGTGCTCCGTAGCATTGAATAGCTCTACACACTGCTAGAAACATTTTCCATTTTGCCTTTAAGGATACTTCTTTACGACCAACAAAGTTCTTCCATGTTGTGTTAATGCTGACTTTGGCTGCATTATTTCTTTGTATTACATGTTTATCATATGTCATTTTAGGTGTTAATAAAATTCCTAAATATTTGTATTCATTTACAACTCGTACAGCTTCACCATTAAACTTCCAGTTTTCCTTGGCTCCTATTCTCCCACCTTTTCGGAATATCATAATTTCAGATTTCGTAAGGTTAACCTCCATGCCCCAAGTACGACAGTATTCTTCAAGGTTATTGCTCATTGCTTGTAGAGTATCCACATCTTCAGCTAGAATGACAATGTCATCAGCATACATCAAAACACGCACATTAGTGTCATCTATAAATAAGCCACCGCCGATATGTTCATGAATGTCGTTTAAGTATAGGGCAAACAGCATAGGCGATAAGAGGCAACCCTGTTTCACTCCCTTTTGCGTTTCAAAATAATCTGAGAGTTCTGTACCTGTCCATACTGCTGATAAAGTGGTTTGGTATATTTGATAAATAAAATTTATTATTTTTGACGATAACCCCATCATGTGCAATTTGTACAATAAGACCTTCTTGGAACCCTGTCAAAAGCCGCCTTAAAATCTACAAAAAATGCATAAACTTTTCGTTTCTCGGAAAACTTTATATTGACTATAGCTGTCAGATTATATATATTATCAGCCGTAGAGTATCCTTTTCTGAAGCCTGCTTGGTATTCATTTAATATATCATTTTCGTGTACCCATTGGGATATTCTTTCATTAAGTACTCCGATCATTATTTTAGAGATACAATTCATAAATGTTATCCCTCTATAACTACTAGGTTGGCTGATATCTCCTTTTTTGTAAATGGGAAATATTATGCTGTTCTGAAAAGCCTTGTGCGATGACTGGCCATTTAAGATTTGTGTAAATGTGTGAGTAAGAGATTCTAAATATTTATCACTAGCATTTATGAAGAACTCATATGGAATTCGGTCCTCACCCGGTGCCTTGTTGTGTTTAACCTTAGCGAGTTGATTTTTGACTTCTTGAACAGAGAAAGCTTGATCTAATTGCTGATCCGTTATAAAGTTGGCAGCATAATGTAGCTCTACAGTATTAACTTCGGGGTTAAGTAATAATCTGAAATATTCTCGAAACTCTGCCACGTTTATCTCACTACCAATATAATTTTCATGTTGCCTTATCTCCCTTGCTAACGCCCACCATCTTTTACTGTCAGTAATTTCATTAAGCTTTATTTCTATCTGTTCATAGTATTCTCTCTTTTTAGCTGTACATAACTGTTGATATAGTTTACGATTCTGAATGTAATTATCTTTATCCTCTAAGTTTTGAGACTTTCGAAAAACATTTAACGACTCCATTGTGTTATCTCTTGCTCTCTCACAGTCTTTATCGAACCATTTACTTTTGAAGCGAATTTGTTTGGTATTTGTTTTAGGATATGTGTAGGATTCTAAAATAACGTTTTGCAGATCTCTCAAATCTATATCTGATTTAAGATCCTGTAGTTTTTGAAGGTTGTTGTCTAATTTTAGTTTATAGTTATTTGTATTCTTTGGAAACCATTTCAACTTTGGCAGTAAGCTCATCCTTTTTACATAGTTTTGGTTATCTTTTATTTTTATGTTGAGTTTTATAGGTTGATGGTCGGACCATATCTGGTTATCTACTACAAAGCTTTCAACTGTATTAAGCATATCAATTGCCACTGCACAGATATCATTAACTGATTTTCCTACATTGCTAACAAACGTATAACAACCATCCTCGTCTCCTAAAGTTCGGCCATTTAAAACAATTAAGCCAAAATTATTACACTGTTCCAGGAATGTTTTGCCATGGTAGTCTGTAATTTTATCCATCGATTTTCTTCTCTCCAAACCTGATGGGAACTCCGATGCGATGTTGCTGTCTAAGATTTGTTGCTCTTCTCCAATTCTTACATTTATATCTCCAAGTATAATAGGGTTTATATGATTGTTTGATTCCAAACACTCTGATACTGAACGAAACTCTTCACCCCAATTTGCACCCCTAATATACAACGGAATAATTGTGCATTCGCAAGATTCTGTTTTTATTACAATGGTTTCCAAGACACCATATTTTTTATAAAAGTATTTAACTCCACATTCTACCAAATTTTTCCTCACTCCGAGTACATAGCCTCCAATACCTCTACCAAACCTGCTATTTCTAAAAGCTGGTTTCCAGGTTGTATCAAACTGTTTGAATCTATTTTGAAAGTTCACAATATTCTTATCTTCAATGTGAGTTTCCAACAATATAAATATATCGAATTGATCAATGTATTCAAAAAAATCAGGGATAAAATGCTTATTAGCTAAACCATGAACATTATATGATACTATTTTAAGACTAATTTTATTATTTAGTTGTTTTAAGGATTTGTTTATATCTTTTTCCATATTGCAAATTTGTTTACTATTGTTAATATTTTTCATTAGTTTTTTGAATTACATTTTTCTAAAATTTTATTATATTCTAAGTTAATATCTATCAACTTCTCACCATACTTGGTTTTTAAAATTTCCTCTCCTTTATCCTGACCACACATTAATATATTGTTTTTGTTCCAATACAATTGATTCTTATCTACTATCAACTGATCATCTCTTACAAAAACTTTTATTGCGCTATCCACCTGTACGAGTTCCCTTTTTAGCTGCAGCATTACCTTCTTATTTTGTTGTCGATCCATACATAGTTCGCGTTCTACGTGAATTGAAGTGCCGGCCAAGTATTTTTTGTGTTTGAAAATCTGCGAAACCATTTCTGTAGTCCTAAGTTCGACCACTACCGTCATTTTGTCATCTTTTTCGAAAATTTTCCTTGTTTCTTCAATTTTTCATCTAATTTTTGATCCAAAAGTGTGGCCATTATATTCAAAAGGTCGCTAGAGGCAATATTTCCGACTTGATTTGATTTTCCCATGTTTTCTGCTGAAGTCTCAATAAATTTGCGTTTTGAATTTTGTGTCTCTAGGCCCAGTGTGCGTGACGTTGTAGGTGTTGATATATCTGAATTAGTTTGCATACTTTTAGGGATTATTATTTAAAAGATAATACCGTTCAGATAGCAGTTGCAATGTCAACACCAGATGTCGATAACACCGTATTTAATAAAATGCATACACGATATGGTAACACACGATAAAAAACAATATTATGGTAGAGCAGGACAAACAGCTGATGATTATTATTTAATTTTTCCTTTGATTGAGTGTTTATCAAAAGATATACTTGCTCGCACTTCCAATAGAATTTTACCAATTACCAAGATTAAGTTTTTTTTAAAAATTGCAATTAAATCGTCTCCAAGAAATGATAGGCACCTGACTCCATTCACAATGCTGCAAAACAAATTATGTACTCCTGTAAGTAAACACACTCCGAATAACCAAGATGCAGATCTTATAAGGTTTTTTTCCAAAATATTAAAGCGTAAGTAACGTCTTACTTCCAGAAAAAACTCAACCAATATCAAACTATATATATATAGATAGATTATATATATATATATATATATATATATATATATATATATATATATATAATAAATTTTTAATCCTTAAAAATTTTATTGTTCCCAATATATATATATATATATATATATATATAGATTATATATATATATATATATATATATATATATATATATATATATATATATATATATATATATAGATTATATATATATATATATATATATATATATATATATATATATATATATATATATATATATATATATATATATATATATATATATATATATATATATATATATATATATATATATATATATATATAGATGTGAATAAACTGGCTGGAGTTTGGTTTAAGAGTAAAGTGTAAAATAAAGTCCACAAACATTTTATGTGTAATGAATAAGAATTTATTTATTTTAATTTTATTTATTTAAGGTGTCTTTACAATTCCACATGGAATACAGAAGAGAGCTAATTTTTTTCTGGGATTTATACCAATACGTTTTTGCCGAAAGCTTTAATACTAAAATTAAATGTTGGGTATGCTCGCAAATTTTTTAGTCCTAAATGTTTAGACCGTAAATTGAGTTAATACAATCGCGTGGAATATTATAGCCGCATGCTCTCTGAAAGAGCATTTAAAAAGACAAAGATCTTTACTATAGTCACGGTTGTAAAACCATATGTATTACTTAGCTAACGGCTCCCTGATCTCTTATTTTTTAATGATAAATTTTAGTTTGCATTTATTTTTCCGAAATTTAAAATGCTTAATTATTGGTTTTAGCGAAGAAAGTTTTAGTTTAGTGAAATTGCTGGTAGATCCAACTAATTGGATTGGGTAATCCGAATTTTTGAAACCATACTGATAAATACGAACAAAAGAAAAAAATTAAGAAAGAAAATCGAGGATATCTGATTGTAGTAATTGCAAAATTGTCTCAATTGCTAACAGCTAAAAAAATAGCGATTAAATGAGGTGTAAGCGTATTAATCTTAATCAATTACTTTACAAACTCTTGAATGCGGACGATTGTGTTCGACGAGAAGAATACACCCAATTCTGTTTTTAAACGGTCTTTTTTTACACGGTTTTGATTTAACACGGTGTGAAAATAAAAAAATTATTTCTTTTACACGATTTTATTCCATTTAGTACGATTAAAAATCTTTTGAGCTTAGATTTTATTTGTAAAATTTAAGTTTTGCGAAATATTTTCATATCAAAAATTAAGAGGAATTCCCTTTTTGTGCATACAAGCATTTTTATTTATTAGAGCAATTGAAATGTGTTAATATTTTGTGAACTATCAATGCATCTCTAAAAGAAGACGTCGAAAACTAGAAATAAAAACCTACAACGTAAAGCCATTTCTTTAGAAAACAAAATTAAAATTTTAGATCGCCTTCGAAATGGAGAAGGCTCAACAATTCTTAGCAAAATGTTCGGTTTAAACGAACCTACAGTACGAACGATAAAACAAATTTAAATTCAATTAGGCAATCGTTGATTTCTGGAACGAAACTATCTATTAAGTCTTCATCATACACTAAAGATGCAAATAAACGGTGCAAATGCACATTACCTAATGATTTAGTAAAATAATCATGATTTCTTGTAATTAAAGAATTCGCATTTTTCACTACTTTTAATAGGTTTTAGAGATAAGGAACCAATCACCTATTTTTGTATATGATCAATGTCTTTTTTACACGGATTTTTCTGGAACTAATCTACCGTGTAAAAACAGAATTAAGTGTATATCTTACACAGTTCGGAAAGAAAATAAATTTTATTGTGGTTCTGTAATGGTAACCAAGACCAAATGTGACAAGTTTTAAACAATCTACATCTATTACCTGTTCTCCCGTCCAGAACCTTATAGAAAATACTGACTTATCTTTGCTGGAAATAAACAATAATACACGACCTCAAAGCTTGCGCCAAACTTATAAAAGTTATGTCAGAAAAATTCTACAAGTTCATTTCGAACAAAGGTGTCCGAATTCACAACAAAATAATTTGTAGTTTTGGTTTTTTCTTAGAAATGCAGCTCCTTGCTATTAATTTTCAATTCTCAATCATTAATAAATATTATATAATTTTAGTGTGAACGTACAAAATCCTTAATAGAGGCATGAGGTTATAATATTGCACCGTACTGTATGTAATTGAAATGGGTAGCGTCATAGTTACGCCTATTATTAAAACAAATATACTGAATTTAATTTTAAAGGGTGATCCAGTTGCTATGGTCATTTCTCTGATTGTTTAGTCAGCTCGTCGTTAAGATTATAAAAAACTTGAAATTAACTGAAAAATTTTAATACTCTGTCTTTATTTGTTGTTAAATAATATAAAATTTTGTTTTGCAAATGCAGTCAATAGTTCTGCAAAATGCTAAAACATTGTCGCGCGGAAGCTATTGAGTACTCTGCTAGAGTTGACACATCTGAAGTGAAGTGCTCGTGTTGAAGTCTGTGGGTACTTAATTAGTTTTGCACTCTGTATGTTTACTTGTTTCAGCAATGTGTAAGCTCTTTCTTGATATAGTGTATTTTAAAAAGAATTTATATTTATAAATCAGTTCTGTTCTTGGCGTTGATAAGTGCGGACGTGATTTTTTAAGCTCGCATTAACAAAAAACAAAACATAAATTGTGTGAATAACTTCAAACAAAAACAAAAAGCAAACAAGTTTTAATACAACAACAAAGTTGTTTGTAAAATCTTTTTTTTCTCTTTATTTTCTACAACGGCATATTGTATTGCTTCTTTTAAAATAAAACAAAAACAATAGGGGCTAATGAGCCTCCTTAATTTAAGTAACAAAAATGTTGACAATAATGAAGTAAATTAAAACAAAAAAGCTAGTGAAAATTTGTGTATAAATGCTACGCCAGTTTTACGTGCTCAATCTTGTTCCTCATTGCTGTTAAGCGGTGACAATGAAATAACTACAAACAAGTCGCCTTCTGAACACAGTATTACCAAAAGTAATATGGATAGTGTAGAAAAACCAAAGACGCAAGAGGTCGAAGCCCTAAATATTCGCAGCTTGCACCAATGTCTAAAGTACATAAAGATAAGAACTCTAACGGAATAAGTTCCCACAATAGCGAAACAATTGAACCTAAAACAGCACCCAGCAGTAAATGAGTTTGAAAGCAGTAAAAAGAACTTTTATACCTATGAGCTGAAGAGCAGCAAAGGCCTACAGGTAGTAATTAGAGGTGTAGATTCATAAGTTTATCCAGCTGAAATAAAAGCTGGCCTTCAAAAAGCGGGATTTAAGGTTAAAAGTGTAGATAATCTCAGAAATCGAGAACGTGTCCGTAAACCTCTATTTCGCGTTGAACTGGAACCTGGAGATATGAGATTAAAGAAAAATGAAACGAAACCTATTTATAATTTTAGATATCTGTTGCACCGCAGAATAAGAGTAGAGGAACCGCATAAGCGATCAGCTCCCGTACAGTGTCTAAATTGCCAAGAATATGGTCATACTAGGGCTTATTGCAAGTTGCCTCCGGTTTGCATTGTGTGTGGCGAGCTACATTGTTCCGCTCAATGCGACAAATCAAGGGATGACTCGAAGGTTAAAAAATGTAGCAATAGCGGTTGAAATCACACTGCTAACTATAGAGGTTGTCCAGTTTTTTCCATGGTAAGGAAAACCACTCAAGCACCCGCAATATCGAGCAAATCCTCATTTAGCCCAACCAACAACCAACATGTTTCATACGCTGATATGTTAAAAACCAATCATGTTTCAGAACATAAAGCGACACCGAAAAATAATTCTACTACAAATTAGCACCCAGAACCTAAAGAACAACCATCATCTGGTGACTGTAATCGAAGCCAGCATCGAGACATTAGTGCATTCATTAAACAGCTTTTTGAGCTCTGTGAGCAGCATGATGCGAGAAATGGTACGCATGCAATCTATGATGTTGCAGGCGTTACTAAAAAAACCATGAACTGTTTAAAAATATGTTTCTGGAACGCAAACGGCTTACGCCAACATAAAAATGAACTCGAATACTTCCTCAAGAACCAACAAATTGATGTCATGCTGATTTCTGAGACACACTTAACAACAAATAGCTTTTTTAAAATCAATGGCTATATTTTATATGATACTAAGGACCCCCGTGGAAGAGCATGTGGAGGCTCGGCAATACTTATTAAGGCCCGAATCAAACATTATTTACTGCGTGATTTTTGCGGAAGAATTTCATCAAAACTTAGTTATTTCTTCAATTTATTCACCTCCTAGATTTTAAGTATCAGGTAGTCAGTATAGCGACTTCTTCAAATCACTAGGTCCCTGTTTCATAGCATCAGGCGACTACAACGCTAAACATATACTTTGGGGATCAAGCCTAATAACTCCAAAATATTGTGTCACCAACAACTAGCACAAGCATTAGTTGGTTGAAATATAGAAAGTATCTCAGTACTCACTGTTCGCAAAATATACCGCTAAGAACACCAGAAGACGTGGATAAAAGTCTTATTAATTTTAATCAAATCCTTAAATCAGCTGCCCAACATGCAACAGTAACCCGACAATCAGCTAGATACAATCAAATTTACTTTGTAGATGTCGAGCGGCTCTTGGCTGAAAAAAGGAACACACAGATCTCCTGAACTCAAATCTAGACTTAAAGATTGCACAAAAAGTCTAAGACAGCTTCTAGAATATCGAAAAGTAGCATCTCTGAAAAATTACTTGGAAGACCTCGACGCAACTGCAAAATCAGATTATTCATTATGGAGTGCATGTAGAAACCTTAAAAGGCCAGTCGTACGTAAGCCTCCCTTGGGAACTTCTTGTGGACACTGGGCAAGAAATGATACCGAAAAAGGTAATTTATTTGTTGAGCATTTGAAAAAGGTTTTCACTCCAAATATGTGTACTGATATAGTTGAGTTGCCACCAGTAGAGACTTAGCGATATTGAAAGGGCAATAGTAGATTTAAACACCAAAAAAGCCCCTGGCATTGATAAAACAAGTAACAAGATGTTAGTTGAGTTGCCCCGTAGAGGTCGCAGAATTATTCTGTTTTTTTTAATGCCATCTTACATCTTGAGTACTTTCCCACTGAGTGGAAGGTTTCTCTGATTACTATGATTCCTAAACCAGGAAAAGACCACACAAAAGTAGAATCATACAGATCTATAAGCCTTTTATCAAACATGTCAAAGTTATTTGAGAGAATATTAATAACTAAGCTGAATCCTATTCTTAGCGCGAAAGGATGCATTCCGAACCATCAATTCGGCTTCAGAAAACAACATAGTACGATCCAACAAACACACAGATTAGTAAATGTAATTAAAACGACCTTTGAAGAAAAAAATACTGTTCTGCGCTTTTTATCGACGTTTCTCAAGCATTCGATAAGGATTGGCACGAAGGCCTAATATTTAAGCTAAAGCTGAACTTGCCCGAAAACTTGTAACGAGTGATTTTTTAAGAGCTTGAGAACTTTTTTTAAAAAAAAAACGCATTAAATTTGCAAAATCTCATCGGTTCTTTATTTGAAACGTTAGATTGGTCCATGACATTTACTTTTTGAAGATAATTTCATTTAAATGTTGACCGCGGCTGCGTCTTAGGTGGTCCATTCGGAAAGTCCAATTTTGGGCAACTTTTTCGAGCATTTCGGCCGGAATAGCCCGAATTTCTTCGGAAATGTTGTCTTCCAAAGCTGGAATAGTTGCTGGCTTATTTCTGTAGACTTTAGACTTGACGTAGCCCCACAAAAAATAGTCTAAAGGCGTCAAATCGCATGATCTTGGTGGCCAACTTACCGGTCCATTTCTTGAGATGAATTGTTCTCCGAAGTTTTCCCTCAAAATGGCCATAGAATCGCGAGCTGTGTGGCATGTAGCGCCATCTTGTTGAAACCACATGTCAACCAAGTTCAGTTGTTCCATTTTTGGCAACAAAAAGTTTGTTAGCATCGAACGATAGCGATCGCCATTCACCGTAACGTTGCGTCCAACAGCATCTTTGAAAAAATACGGTCCAATGATTCCACCAGCGTACAAACCACACCAAACAGTGCATTTTTCGGGATGCATGGGCAGTTCTTGAACGGCTTCTGGTTGCTCTTCACTCCAAATGCGGCAATTTTGCTTATTTACGTAGCCATTCAACCAGAAATGAGCCTCATCGCTGAACAAAATTTGTCGATAAAACACATTTCGAACCGAACACTGATTTTGGTAATAAAATTCTATGATTTGCAAGCGTTGCTCGTTAGTAAGTCTCTTCATGATGAAATGTCAAAGCATACTGAGCATCTTTCTCTTTGGCACCATGTCTGAAATCTCACGTGATCTGTCAAATACTAATGCATGAAAATCCTAACCTCAAAAAAATCACCCATTATAAGCTCTTAAAAGAATTTTTAA